>CAWUFW010004127.1:1200000-1620662 GCA_963921515.1 Calotriton arnoldi
TGAGGGTGGTAGTAGTGGTAGGCATCCTGCCCCCCTGGGTGAGGGTGGTAGTAGTGATAAGCATCCTGCCCCCTGGCTAAGGGTGGTAGTAGTGGTAGGCATCCTGCCCCCCTGGGTGAGGGTGGTAGTGGTGGTAGGCATCATGCCCCCCTGGGTGAGGGTGGTAGTAGTGGTAGGCATCCTGCCCCCCTGGGTGAGGGTGGTAGTAGTGGTAAGCATCCTGCCCCCTGGCTAAGGGTGGTAGTAGTGGTAGGCATCCTGCCCCCCTGGGTGAGGGTGGTAGTAGTGGTGGGCATCCTGCCCCCTGGGTGAGGGTGGTAGTAGTGGTAGGCATCCTGCCCCCCTGGGTGAGGGTGGTAGTAGTGGTGGGCATCCTGCCCCCTGGCTAAGGGTGGTAGTAGTGGTAGGCATCCTGCCCCCTGGGTGAGGGTGGTAGTAGTGGTAGGGCATCCTGCCCCCTGGGTAAGGGTGGTAGTAGTGGTAGGCATCCTGCCCCCCTGGCTAAGGGTGGTAGTAGTGGTAGGCATCCTGCCCCCCTGGGTGAGGGTGGTAGTAGTGGTAGGCATCCTGCCCCCCTGGGTAAGGGTGGTAGTAGTGGTAGGCATCCTGCCCCCTGGCTAAGGGTGGTAGTAGTGGTAGGCATCCTGTCCCCCTGGGTGAGGGTGGTAGTAGTGGTGGGCATCCTGCCCCCCTGGGTAAGGGTGGTAGTAGTGGTAGGCATCCTGCCCCCCCTGGCTAAGGGTGGTAGTAGTGGTAGGCATCCTGTCCCCGCTGGGTGAGGGTGGTAGTAGTGGTGGGCATCCTGCCCCCTGGGTGAGGGTGGTAGTAGTGGTAGGCATCCTGCCCCCCGGGTGAGGGTGGTAGTAGTGGTGGGCATCCTGCCCCCTGGCTAAGGGTGGTAGTAGTGGTAGGCATCCTGCCCCCCTGGGTGAGGGTGGTAGTAGTGGTAGGCATCCTGCCCCCCTGGGTAAGGGTGGTAGTAGTGGTAGGCATCCTGCCCCCCTGGCTAAGGGTGGTAGTAGTGGTAGGCATCCTGTCCCCCCTGGGTGAGGGTGGTAGTAGTGGTGGGCATCCTGCCCCCTGGGTGAGGGTGGTAGTAGTGGTAGGCATCCTGCCCCCCTGGGTGAGGGTGGTAGTAGTGGTGGGCATCCTGCCCCCTGGCTAAGGGTGGTAGTAGTGGTAGGCATCCTGCCCCCCCTGGGTGAGGGTGGTAGTAGTGGTAGGCATCCTGCCCCCCCCTGGGTAAGGGTGGTAGTAGTGGTAGGCATCCTGCCCCCCCTGGCTAAGGGTGGTAGTAGTGGTAGGCATCCTGTCCCCCCTGGGTGAGGGTGGTAGTAGTGGTAAGCATCCTGCCCCCCTGGCTAAGGGTGGTAGTAGTGGTAGGCATCCTGCCCCCCTGGGTGAGGGTGGTAGTAGTGGTGGGCATCCTGCCCCCTGGGTGAGGGTGGTAGTAGTGGTAGGCATCCTGCCCCCCTGGGTGAGGGTGGTAGTGGTGGTAGGCATCATGCCACCCCTGGGTGAGGTGGTAGTAGTGGTAGGCATCATGCCACCCCTGGGTAGGGGTGGTGGTGCGCATTCAGGCCCCTGTGTGCATATGTGGCATTGGTGATGGGCATCCCGCCCCTATGGTGCTGCTGTTGCTGGTGTAAGTATATTCTGCATCCCTGTGTGTGTGTGTGATGTGTCGTGTACGTGTTGTATGTGTTTTGTGGTTGGTGTCTGGCTTACCTTCTGCGCCGTACGCGTCCGTGCCTGTTCCGGTAGTAAATGTAGAATATTGGTATGATCGGGACGAAGGGATTCATGGTTGGTTCGTGTCGTTCGTCCTTCTCGTTGCTTCGCGTCGTCCTCGTCGCTTCGCCTCGTCCTCGTCGCTTCGCCTCGTCCTCGTCGCTTCGCCTCGTCCTCGTCGCTTCGCGTCGTCCTCGTCGCTGCCGTGTTCGTCTCGGAGCCGTGGATCGTGTTGTGGCGCGAATCGGAGCTTATGTGCGCCTCTCCCGGATGCTTTGACGTGCCGTGCGTAGCGACGGGTTCGGCGCGTACGGAAAGCGCATCGTACTTGTCCGGCCGGACGGGGCTGCATTTTTCCTTCCGTGCGACTCGATTCGGCGTTTCCGGATTCGCCTCGGTCGGAGAACAGGACCTGGTTTGGGTGAGTACGGCTCGGCCGGATTTTTTGCTGTTGTGCGCATCGTACTTGCTCGTTCGGTGTGCTGTACGGATCGGTCGGGAAACAGGCTTTCGCATGGCTTTTTTCCCGACCGAATGGTATTGGGTGTGCCTCCGACCGAGATCGGAATCGGCCCCCAAGTCTTTAAAACAGTCCTGCCTTCAGGACTTAGCTTTTTGAACTGCTTAGTGTTGATTTTACAAAACGATTTCAAGAAAGATTTGTAGTGCCTGTCCAGGGAAGTTCACATCACATTTGAAGATTTGTATTGTGCACATTTTGACTATTACCTTGTGTCCGACCATTCTTTTAGTGACACCTGGCTAATACCTCCATCAATCAATCGGGGAATTGTGAAGCGCGCTACTCACCTGTGAGGGTCTCAAGGCACTGGGAGGGGTGCAGCTCCGAGTCAGCCGAAGAGCCAGATCTTGAGGCTCTTCCTGAAGGTGTTGCAAATACAAAATGTCTGTATGGACTCATGGTTTTGCAATGAAATGTTTCTTATTGTCATTTAGATAAAATGAAATACATTCTGTCCTGAAGAAGGCGAAGAAACTTTTTGCCGAAACGCCGCATCGACAATTTCTCTGTTTTTACTGTGATATTTTACAAATCTGTATTTTTTATTTGTTGTTTGAAATAATGAAGTGAATATTAAAAAAATGATACCAATTTGTTAAGAAAATCACTGTTTTGAAATATACTGGTGACTATACTGAATTTGCCCTTTATAAAACTGCACCTGTAGGATTTCGAGACAATCTGGTTTTTGTTTGTGTTTTTATAAGGGTTTTAAATAAATAATTGAAACTTGAGTACATTATTGATCATTGAGTAATTATTGTTACACATCGCAGCAACTTGTAATTTCATCTAAAAGGTTTTGTCATTTCTCTCTTTAGTGACAATATTAGTATATTTTGGCCTGTGATACCATAAGTACTTATACCACATGATCCAAACCCTGGGTGGGTTTTAATATCTATTTGCATATCCATTTTGTTTATATTTGATCTCTTTGAAAAGGGAATCTTTTTCTTTGTGTTTCAGGGACCCGTCCCTTTTCCTAGCATCAGGGTTCCTCCCTTATATTGTTGGTTTTCCTGAAGGTGTGCAGAGTGGGGAAGCGTCTGATGTTGACCGGGACATCATTCCAGGTCTTTGCCGCGACGTAGGAGAACGCTCTTCCACCCGCTCTGGTTCTGCGGCTGCGCGGGGTTTCTGCTAGGGTGAGGTCTGCGAAGGTTTCTCATGGGTACGTGGAAGGAGACTCTTTCGTTGAGGTATTTGGGTCCGGTGTTGTGGAGGGATTTGCAGGCATGGTTGAGTAGCTTGAAAGTTACTCTCTTCTCGATGGGGAGCCATTGGAGGTCTTGCAGGTGTTGGGTGATGTGATCATGGCGCCTCAGGGGATTTAGCCAGTCTTCGGCAGTGTTTTGGCCAGTGCCTCGGAGATCGGATGTCGGGCCCCAGTCTTCGGTCTGCTTCGAGGCCTTAGGGCATGCCGTGTCTCGCCCCGGCCGTTGACCTCGCTGCTGCCTCTGGGTGCTTCTAAGGCCCGAATTCCCGATCGCAGTGCTGACTGGGGGGCATCCGCTGTTTTCCGCTTTCTGCCTGTTGGCCAGCCTATTGCTTACACCGCATTTGCTGTAGCCCGGTGGTGGGTTTGAAATTCGGTGATGTGGTTTATGACCTGCATATGTACAGCCTGGCGGGCGACCTTTGCTGCGGCTCCCTGACGCTCCTTCCTGGAATTCATGGGGGTTTGAGCTGCCTGACTCCCAATCCGCCGGGATAATGTGCACGCTTCCGTGATTGGAGGGCCTGACGCGCTGACCGGTTACTTTGTTGCAGCTACCTCCGCAGAGATTCTATGCTGGATTGTCTGCAGCTGATGCCTGTCTCGGAACAAGAAATAAAAGCTTTCTCTGCCTGATCCGTTCAAGCTGCCTTCTGCCCCGGTGCGAAGGAGTGACGCCTCCACCCGGTTTCCCCCTGGACAGGGTAAGTGTTTTATAACTAAAACTTCCCTGCAACAATGGTGGCTCTTTTGGGAGTTATGTGGTAATGACCTCACTTAAACTGCTTGGCTTGATCCTACAACAATTTTCAAAACAATCCTCAAAATGGGGCTTCTCATGGCTATTCACCCATTCCTAAGCCACTACTCAAAATGGCCACTTCTCAAAATGGCCTCGAAGATGGCCTGATCCTTGACTTTTCAACATCTGAGCTAGGTACAAATGGCATTGATGTTCACCCGAGTAGGATTTAAATGAAACTGTTGAAATAATTACTTGCTTGCCTTGTGCCCCTTTGATCCTGCAAGCTGGGACTCGCCCGCCTTGCTCTGGATTTACGCCGGTTTTGTTTCCTCTCACCGATCCGGCAGCGCCAAGTCTAACATATTCACCTATTGATGGTCAAAATGTATTAATCACCTGGAAGTCCCCAATCAGGACAATATACTCACCTTATGGGACAATATTACTAAACACCTGGAAACCCTGCAGTTCACTTAGGATGCCTCACTGAAAACTAGGTACATGACTACTCTTCCTTCGCTACCCTCTGTGCCCCACCCCTTTTGGGGTCTTTACTTCCTCAGTTTTACTCCCAATTTGCTTAATGCGATCCCCATTCCCAGTCTTCCGCTCCCCCTCTTAATATCTCACCCCTGCAGTGGCTTTCTTAATACGCATGGGCGAGAGGAAGATCGGCCCCCTACCTTTTTACCAGGACCCCCTCCTAATTGTGGCTACCTCACCTCCCCCCCTATTCTTTCATTTCCCTTAATCACTTCCTACCACGCACCACAGTCAACATGGCACAAAATACTTAACATGCCGCCAACCCCTTTGTCCAATCTGGCGTGAACTCTTTTAAGATTATCTACCCCCCAACCTATCGATAAAGGCCAAGAAGACCTTTAAACACAATATCCTCAAAAGGTGACCAGAAACACTTATATCTGACACATATATCTCCAGGGAGGGCACTATAGTGACTGACCTCATCTTCTACACCAACAGAAGAGCACAGTGGAGAAAGGCCCTCACCTCTATGCTGCGTTCCAAACTGACCAAAACTCTGCATGGCTTTCGTTTAACCACACTTCCATCCCCGGCCCTTATGGCTGAGCTGACTATCTCCCTCTACAATAATGGTAATGTCCTTATTCAAGCCTCGGACCAGAACCTCAAGTGATTTAACAATGCCTTCCTGAGGATCAAAAACACACTAACTAACTCCAACACTCCCACTCGCAGTCAGAATGTGCCACTTACTTGCTCTGATCCAGAGTTGATTGATGGCCCCTCCTCCCCATTTCCCGCCCTCCTTTCTATTAACACGCACCCCACAGCGCCACCTAACTTAAAAGATGTTATTTCTACTCCCCACACCACAATACCGAACAACTCACGTCTGGCTCATGCAGGTGAGGATTCAACTGGCCTGTGTACCACCCACCTTGTTGCGGTCTGCACCACTGTTCCTCCTTTACCGTGCCTTCCCTCCTATCCTCAGTCACCTGTGTCACATACCCCTCACTCCAAGATCGGGAGTGATGATCACCCTCCAACTCTAACAGTCGGGTAGGATCGGATACTCTTCCCTTAGGCCCTGGATCTTCCAATAGCAGGGCCCGGAACCTAGTTGCTGTCTCCTATCCGCGGACCAATATCAGACACTCACCCACACGATCACTACGTGCTTCAACACCCTTTACCCCTCCTAATTTTACCCTGCCTCTCCCTATTCCCACTCCAGGCTCTGATTCCTATCTTACTCTGCCTCTCCCTATTCCCACTCAAGGCTCTGATTCCTGTCTTACTCTGCCTCGCCCTATTCCCACTCCAGGCTCTGATTCCTATCTTACTCTGCCTCTCCCTATTCCCACTCAAGGCTCTGATTCCTGTCTTACTCTGCCTCGCCCTATTCCCACTCCAGGCTCTAATTCCGGTATTGAGTGTGATTCTATCTCCCTCTGTAACTGTGCCAAGGGTCCTGCGCAACCCTCTATTACCCCTCTCACAGATGAACCAGTCCTACCTTCGTGGGCTATTCCTGCGAATAAGTGCATGAACAATCCCGGCCTTGAGGAAAAGATTGCTGACCTTAAGCATGATATCTCGGTAGTCAAAGAGATGGTGCAAAGCATTCTTCAGTTCTCCTTGAAGATGGAGAAGCGCTGGGTGTCACCCCCTACTCAAAGGAATGATATCTACAATTCACAGAAACTGTCCTCCTTAACTAACAACCATCATGCCCTTTGCTCCTATCTTAGTTCTAGCTGGAGCTCGAGGCCTTTACCTCATCACCACTCTAGGCCCCACAGACCCCTACCTCAACTATCTGAACAAGACATTCTCGCCCTACTTGTGTCCTACACTGATTCAAGGTCGGTCTCCCACCCCAACTCTACTCAACATTTAACTCAACATCCACTCAACATTCCCTCAAACATTGCAGACCCTGACAGGGAACCGAGCCTGAAGCTCAGAAAGGTGAACACAGAGAACCTACTTCACATAACCACCTCTCTTCAAGAAGTGGTCACTTCTAACTTGCACATCAAGTCGATGCTACTCAACTGTAGATCAGCTGTGAAACATGCAGCTGATATTTCAGATCTCATCATTGCGCATAACCTGGACCTTCTGATCATTACTGAAACCTGGCTCAATGATACTTCCTCCCCAATCCTTGACATTTTAATCCCCCCTGACTACTCCATTCTCAGAAGTGATCGACTTGATAAAACAGGAGGGGGCATTGCCTGCATTCATCGCTCCAGCCTCATAGTGAAACAATCCTTATGTGCTGTTTTATCCTCCAGTAAACAGCTAATCACTGAAATCTGGAACATAGGCTAGAAGATTTGTGTGTTGCACTCGATCTATCACCCTCCGGGTGTCAATCTGGTCTTCATAGAGCAAATCATGGAGGTCATTAGCACGAGCTCTGATCAACTCTGCCACATATTCCTCGGAGACTTCAACCTTCATTGGAATGACACAAATGATCACATTGTCTGTTCCTTCAAGACTTTCCTCTCTGACCTCAACCTCTCACAGCTCTGTAAAGGTCCTACTCACAATAAAGGCGCCACTCTTGACCTCATCATTGCTAAAGACAACATCATACAAATAGGGGACATCCTACCCTGTGACTGGTCTGATCATTTTCAAATTCCCTTCCTCATCTTAGACAAGGGTTCGGGTAGACAGGGTAAACCCCTTAAAGCGAAACAACTGACTCGCAATATGAGAGACCTCGACATCAACATGATAACTTCAATCACCAAAAATAAACTACAGCCCCCCCTAACTTGACCAACCTTGACGATCTTTCCGAGCATTACATTAACACTTTGTCTAACATTCTTGACTCTATTGCTCCGAAACAGCTCAAAAGGATTCCAGTCAAACCTTCTAAACCATGGTTTAATGGTTCCCTAAATGATGAACGGCGCAATCTCAGACTCTCTGAGAGACTCTGGAGAAATACGCCTTCCACCACAAATCTCTCTCAACTGACAAAAGTGAGAAGCGCCTACAACAAACACATCCGCTTGGCGAAAACTGACCGCTTCAGAACTCAACCGGATGGAGCCAAAAATAGACCTAAAAAACTCTTTGAGATCATTAAGGAACAATCTAACCAGTCTTCTAACCAGAACTCTACTCCTATATCCCCGCTCCCTAGTGGTGAAGATTTTACAGCTCACTTCTCCGAAAAAACAAGGAAAATTGAACTGGAGCTATTACCTGCCGCCCTATTCTTGTCATCTAAGCAACCTCCCGCAGGATCAGGGGAGGTGGCAGAACCCACGACAATATACTCGCCTTGGGGAGGCTCTCTCAAAAACAACGCCTCTTGGAGCTGTTTTCTCCTACCAGACGGCACTGAGCTACTTCACAACATGGCATCCATCAAACCCTCCAACCATTTTGGTGATCCTTTACCCGCCAAGCTCTATAAAGATTTAATCTCAGCCATTCTCCCTCTTTGGTCCAGGATCATTCATGAATCCCTCTTACAGGGAAAGATTCCGGACTGCCTAAAAGTTGGGCAAGTTACTCCCATTCCTAAGAAGCCTAGCGCAGACCTATCAGATCCAAACAACTTTCGACCTATTACCAACAGTATGACTCTAGCTAAATTGCTTGAAAAATGCGTACATTCGCAGCTCTGCAAACACATTGAGAAATATCAACTCCTTGACCCTCATCAGTCTGGATTCAGATCAGGGCACAGTACTGAAACGGCACTAACACACATTGTTGATGACGCCGTGAGAGCCCTTGACCAAAATGTCCCTTGTCTCTTGATCCTGCTGGACCTGTCCTCAGCATTCGATACCATCAAACATGAAAACCTGATTGATCTCCTTCAACATAGGATGGGACTCTCGGGCCCGGTCCTAAACTGGTTTGCCTCCTACCTGCCCAACCGCACGCAAAGGATCAAAGTTAATCATGCCCTCGCTTCCAGTACCCCTGTCATGATTGGAGTCCCCCAAGGTTCTGCGCTCTCGCCCACTCTCTTCAACCTCTTTATGGAACCTCTTACTGTCATTCTGAACCAAGCGAACATTCAATACCACATGTATGCGGATGACACGCAATTGTACCTGAAGATCTCCTCGCAAGAGGACATAAAAACATTAAATGCTACACTTGCCCAAACTCAACAATGGTTAGCTCAGAACCATCTCCTACTAAATACTCTCAAAACGGAATTTCTTTTGATTGCCCGACCTAATCACTCAGCTCCTACCCTTGACTGGATTAAACACCTAACTGCTCTGAACTGCACACCTCATGTTGTGGACTCTGCCAAATCTTTAGGTATCACCTTGGATAAACACTTAAACATGCAAGCACACATTAGTGCTACTACTAGGGGAGCCAATTTCCAACTCAACACACTGAAGAAAATCAAACCTTTCCTCCTCCCCGAAGATCTAAGGCCGGCGGTTCAATCCCTGATTATCCCTAGATTGAATATGGGCTAGTGACCCTCGCTGGACTTCCCAAAGCTAGCTTGGCCCCACTCAGAGCTACCTTGAACGCATCGGCTAGACTTATAACGGGCTCAAGAAAATATGATCACATTTCCCCCGACCTGCTGCAACTAAATTGGTTATCGACTTAAGATAGCTTATCTGACGCATAGTCCTCGATGGCTCCTTAGCTGCATTAACTGATGATCTTGCTCTTGTCTTTGTTTTTCTGTTAAAATTCCCTGAGTCATAGTGCTCTTCTTGGTTCTTTCTATTGTATGATGTTTTACACTACGTGTTCTATGACACTGTTGATACCCCGCTATTCTTTAACTTGAATGTTTTCCCACAGGTTGTAACTTCACTTACCTCATTATGTTTGTACCCTTGCTTGCGCCAACTTTGTACAGCGCTCTGATACCCCTGTGGGTCTTGTTCGCGCTTTATAAAACTTTTCAAATAAATAAATAAAATTTTGTGGGATGCCGAGGACGAGTCTGGCCGCAGTGTTCTGGATGGTCTTGAGTTTGCGTACCAGGGATGTGTTGATTCCAGCATAGAGGGTGTTTCCATAGTCCAGTCTGCTTGTTATGAGTGTGTGGGTGATGGTCTTTCTGGATTCGGGGGGATCCATTTGAAGGTCTTGCGGAGGATGCAGAGGGTGTTGAAGTAGGTGGAGGCTACGGCGTTGATCTGGCGAGTCATGGTGAGGAAGGAGTCGAGTAAGATGCTGAGGTTCTGGGCGTGGTCCGTGGGGGTGGGGGGTTTGCCAAGGGCAGTGGGCCACCAGGTGTTGTCCGAAGCTGAGGTGGTGGGTCCGAGGATGAGGACTTCTGTCTTCTCCGAGTTGAGCTTCAGACAGCTTCTGCTCATCCAGGATGTGATGTCTTACATTCCTTCCTGAAAGCTGAGTCTTGTGGCGTCGGGTTTCTTCGTGAGGGAGAGGATGAGCTGGGTGTCGCCGGTGTAGGATATTATTCTGAGACCATGCTGTCTGACGATGGCGGCGAGGCGCGGCCAAGTAGATGTTGAAGAGCGTGGGACTGAGCTGTGATCCTTGGGGTACTCTGCAGTTGATCTCTGTGGGTTCGGAGAGGAAGGAGCGGAGCCAGTCGAGGGCAGTTCCCTGTATGCCGGCGTCGTGGAGTCTGGCTGTGAGAGTGTGGTGGGAGACGGTGTCGAAGGCTGCGGAGAGGTCTAGTAGGATGAGGGCCGCGGTGTAGCCTAGGTCGAGGAGCGTGCGGATGTCGTCTGTGGCGGCAAGGAGGGCGGTCTCGGTGCTGCGGTTTCTGGAGTCTGTTCGCTATGTCATATGGCCATTAGGGTCATTGTCGACATTGCTAAGTTAGCATGAGCTCAGCTGCCATGATGCTGCTTTTGCGCACGTTACTACATGACTTTATTTTGCAAGACTCTGTTTGTTCTTTTCACATGAGAACCGTCTGCTTTCTGCGTCCTCTGCCTGTTCCTGGAGTTTAGTCTGAACACGATGTGCAAGGTCGATAAACAATGCCCCTTGTTATTCTGTTCAGGTCAGTCCCTAGCATCTAGACAAAACATGCTAACACAGCTGCTACTGATGGAAACTCGTGCTTTCAATATTATGGGAATGCATGTTCTTCCAACACGCACTTGAAGGGGAACCTTTCCAGGGAGAAGAGCTTTGCTGTTCCTATGATGTAAAAATACCATCTATGCACTAAGGTATTGGGTCTGCTGACAAAGCCCGGAGATCTTCTTTTATATAATAAAACTTCTTCTAACCAAGGGGAGGGTGGTTAGGCCTTATAGTCCTATATCCACTGTCTGTATACGATGACATCCCCCTTTAAAATTTATGGAATTGCGACAATGCTAACTGTTTTAGGTTTATGCATTTTGCTGCTGGTAGTGGCTCGTGTACTGCATTATAGAGCGCTATAGTTAAAATAAAAATTTTGAACTATAACAGTGACTCTGTCAATTCTTACTGTTGACAAGTACGAGTGAGTGAGCGAAAGGGTATGTCTTGCTACCGCGATTCCTGAGAGAGTCTGGAGTGTTGTGTTCTGGGTTCTCTAATCATTTGTAGCTTTGTGATTATGTAGGAGAGCGAATGAGACACTATAGCTAGTTGGTTCTGGGATTTTGGGTACTGAGGCGGTAGAAAGGCTCAGCCCCTACACACTGCTGTCCTGTTTTCCAGCGCATACATAGGTGAAGTTGTCAAAGAGGGCCTTGATTTTCAGATGGAAGTAGGAGCCGAGCTTGCTGCAGAGGTCCTGGGAGGGTGTGACGTCCGTGGCTTCCCTGGGGGGTTTGGTGAATTCCTGGATGATGCTGAAGAGCTCCTTGCTGATGTGACAGAATACGGACATCTCCTAACAGAAGACAGAGAGACTTGACCACTTAAACTTACTAACAAGCAGAAGCATGTCTTCCAGGAGATGGGAATGGTTTACCATTACAGTACAAGTTTAGCCACTGCTGGCAATTCTTTTGAGAAATGATGAGTAATGCCAACAAATCTTCCCCCAGCTTTTGCACCGGCCAAAGCAGATCGCATCACTCATAATCAGCGAATCCGACTTGCAACAGCTGCTCCCACTGCTCTATTGTTGTCTCTTAGTATGGCTTCCTGAGGTCGATGGCCACCTCACATGATCCATTCAAAATGTCTGTGTTTGGGATGCTGCTTCAACTACTGCAAGAATTCTCAATCTTTAGACTGGCACCAGAACTCAAATCACCTTCTCACAGACAATGGATGGGTGGGACTTTTATTTTATTAAATTCTTCACCTGTTGGAACACATTTTCAATATCCAAAGCCATTGGAAGTACTCACTACCTCCAGCTACAAGTTTTGCCAGCAACGATGGCAGACAGTCTACTCCCTACACCAAAATAACACATAAAGAAGACCTGTTGGCACTTTTTATTTACCCAAGTTGGCGCCAAATTCATATCGTTGGCAAAACATTGCCACGTTACTAACACCTCTGTCCTAACACGAACCTACATATAAGAACAATTCATACCAGGCTAAGTTGGAGTTAATGTGAGCATGTGCACACACACACAAACACACACACACACACTCTCTCTCTCTCTCTCTCTTTCTCTCTCTCTCTCTCTTACACTGACAACAACTACAGGAACTTCAGATTACTTACCAATATAACACAAAACTCAAAAAGATAATGCCCAATGTCCTTGCTCTCATACAGTACCACACTGTCTCAGACCCAACACGTGCCTGAACAAGGCTATTAAGCCTTATGACACAAGTGTTTTATTTTGAACTGTATTAAATTCCTATACCATGAAATAAGCATTTTTGTTTATACATTAGGCTTTAGCCTTGTGAATCTTCTAGCCTCCTCCAGCCAGGTAATGAAGATTCTAAAATTGTAATTTCACACCTTGTTTGGCATTCTTTACTTTTTTTTCCAGGATGGGGCTTCTCCCTCCAGGAAGCCCTGCTTAACGTTACACTTGCACCTACCTCAGCAATGGCTGAGAGAACAGGTCATTATAAGATGCACGCATAAGAATTGCTTCAGTTCTTTTTTCAACAAATTATTTGAAGCATTAGATGCTCATCTACCATCTTTGGAACCCAAAATTCCAATTAACATGCACCTCAAACACAATTCCGGCTTTTCTGAAGAGCAAGACTACGTTAAAGAGGTGACTACGTCACCAACCAAGACTACGTCACCAACTACGTTAAAGAGGTGACTTGATCAAAGAGGATGTCCACCCTTTAAGAAAAGGCTGCTTGACTCATTCAGGCCTGTGACGAATATGAAAATGCATTTTGCATTTCTTGGCCTCAGAAAATAGGTAGGTTTTTGCATACTGCAGAAGTGGGATAGGAGGAGACTTTGGCTATAGCTGGTTGGTTGTTGCTGCTCACTGTATATATGATACAATTCTTTGGTCAGGTTTGGTGTGTTCGTTACACGTTCAGTATCATGCTTTGCTTTTGTGCTTTATATAAAGCGGCTATCTCCAGGTATAATTTCCTGAGGGGTGGATTGTAAGATCTCAACAAACTTTATTAATCTGAAAACAGCAACAAAAAAAAGAAATTCTGGTCACCAGAGACGATATTGCTAGTTCATTGAGGTGGCTGCAATGTACAGCCTTTCAAGTTCCATATTAAAGGGTGCCCAGATTGAGGACGTACTACCATGGGATGGAAATGAAGGTGGATGCTATACAATGAAAATAATGTCGCATGATATAATTGTCATGGAAGAGCAGCAATTCACTTCAACAACTTTTAAGTCTGTTAAATGTAAACCACCGCTGCCTTCCATCTGAAGCCTATGGGAACAGTGGCGGCTCGCAGAGTTGGCGATGCAGCGAGCGCAAGGTAATGGTTTTATTTATTTATTTACTTACCTTACTCCTGCCCGTCTTATGTCCGACTCCACTACCCCCCACCCAGCCCCTCCCCCACCCCAACCCACTGACCCGCAGCCCTCCCTCTGCGAGCCACCACTCTATGGGAAACACAAATATGCATAAGAAAATAATTACATTAATTTTTTGGAAGTTCCCTATTCATAGGAAGTGACCTGTGTACCATTTTATTTACAATGTTGAACCTAAAGACACTTACAAAAATAATTATGCTTCTTTACGGTTTTTCCGACCATTTAAAGACTTTCAATGATCCCGCTTTGTGTAACTATGGAAAATCTGCATCTAGTTTCCTTCCACATCCCACACATTGTATGAGGCCGTTTTACCTCACACAAAATATATCCTTTAAAGTCTTCAGACTGAGCTCCGGATTCTATAACAGCCTGTCATAATTAGTCTTCATTCAAATAATGGGATATCTCCTCCTGCACCTTCTAAAGATAGGGGAGAGCTACCTACATTGTAAATTGAGATGATGTGCTCGTCACAAAACAGGTTTACAGCTTCACCTCAATGAATACAGCTCAAATGTACTTTTCTAGAAGTGCGCTCTCTGCTCCCAATGCAAGTATTGTCTCTTTCTGTTATGAGTTTTAAAAAAAACAAAATTGCATTCCCAGTTTTGCTTGCTCTAACAATGTGGGCCGAGGGGCTAAGGGCGAAAGGGAATGGACATCATAACATATATCTCTGCTTCAGTACCTGATGTTTTAAGCGTGGCCAAGAGACAGTTTCAACCGTTCACCTGCCTCATGAAAAAAAAAATCATACATAAAAAAAGACATAAATAAATACGGGGCATATTATCAAGAACGGCGTTAAAAATTATCGCCGGTTTAGCAGCAGAAAACTGCCGCTAAAGCGGCGATAATGGGCTTGATAATATGCCCTTGAGAATTCCAATAGAAGCCCATGTTCTGGTGTGAACATGGGCTTCTATTGGAATTCTCCAGGGCATATTATCAAGCCCATTATCGCAGCTTTAGCGGCAGTTTTCTGCCGCTAAGCCGGCGATAATTTTAACGCCGTTCTTGATAATATGCCCCTACATATTTTAAGGGATTTTGGGTCAGCCATCTTCATCCGTTAGACTGTTCAACAGTCATTCCCAGTTTGCTTCTACCCTCCGCAGCATAGGGCAGTGGGAAAGTACACTTCAGCAGTCCAGTCTCTTGCATTGTGAGTGACAGCATTTTTCTTGATCACATGTGCACATCCTCCTAGAAACAAGTGTACTTCATTGCCAGACCTCGCCGGCTAATGCTTTACTTTGCTATGTCGTCTGGTGATTTAAAGCCATTAATACTTTTTATTCGCACCAATCTTCCTGAGATGTGCATTACAACTAAAAAGGGTGTCTACACCTGTTCTAACTACACCTGCGTGCTACAAAACACCTGTAATGTTCTATTAAAATTATACGCAATAGTCCATTTATCTTTAAAGTTCAGAGTTTTATTGCAAGCACACTGCCATTACGTTTTGCAGTGGCATGTTTTCTTTTTGTCTGTTTATTTTTTGTGTCATGTGCTTATAATAAATATTATAAAGTTGCCACCATTACACCACCTTGCCAAAACCCAATATATTGGTTTTGCCAGTGCTTCTTTTAATTGTTTTGTGAGTATAATCGATGCAACCCACTGCAATGACATTAAAAAACACTGTCAAAAAGACTGTCAGAAAACATTTTTCTTTTCGTTTTTTAGCCATTTAATATTTTAGAAATTGATCATAAAGATATTTTTTTATCAGAGTTTACAATCAACGTGGTTTTCAATATCTTTAGGACTGTCACAGTCTTAACAAGGACCAATGACCATTTAGCCCCCAGGTTTAGCCTCGGGCACTGAACTTTCTTTGACACTGAGCATTCGGCTACAAAGATTCTAATCTCAGGCTTTGTGGCTTAAATATTTTGCCATTTTATATTATTGATCTTACAAGTTCTTTGATATAATAAGCATATGCTGCAATGTGACTCATACAATGTAACATTTAGAAATGAACATATTCTGAGTTTTTGTTTCCCTTTCAGTTTTCACCCTCACAGTGAGAATATCATATTTTCAATATTGTATTTGAAACTGGGCGACTAAACGAAGCAGAAAATAAAAGCAAACAATGTCGAGAAGAGAACAGCAATGATGGTTTAAAATCACAACAAACTGCAGTTTTATAAAAATACGTGAATTTAAACATTCCAGGAACTAAAATACAGTGCTAAAGCACAGGCAAAATAAAATTGCATTGTGTTGTGGCCAATTTATATAGTGCTTACTAGCCCCAACAAGGAATTTAAGCACTTAATGTGGAATGTTATCCCGTAGGCACATTTACTTAAAAAAGAAATAATGACCTAACTGTAACTAGGAATTATCAGAAGGAGAAAGAGAAAATGAAAATAAATCAATGCAATTCAATTAAAATACATGAAAAGAACTAAGAAAGCAGAAAAGCAGGACGAATATCAAAATGTTTTACCAAAAATAGTAAATATAAAAAGAAAAAGAAAGAAAGACTGAAAGGACGAACTTAAACACACAATGTTATTCTGCATTTATAACGGGCACAGAACATATTTGGAGCACCAGTCAACAAACAAAAGAGCCTGACCTTCACTGTTGCCAACGCCATCCCCACAGCACAGGGCTGCAGGCAGCATAATTGATTACGAACCTGCTCTTAATGAAGAGCAAAGGTTGAACACAGTTCACCCACAATACAACATGTATAGCGTAGTATTTTCCTTTCCACTTAATTGCTGTCATAATACCTCCTATGCATGAATAATAGTATATATTTAAGTGCTCCTACCACCATAAAGCCTTATTACTGTCTTAGATGCGAATGCACAACAGAGATTCAAATTACCCTGAGATCATAAGAGCAGACAGTATGCATCTGTGTGAGAACCTCTCTAGATAAAATGTAAAATACCCTGAAATGAGAACATTGTATTACTTTTATACCACAGTCTCTCCGTTTGTATTCTTTCTTTCAAAAGTCAACATAAGGAAAATTTAAAAAAAATAGCTTGCCAAGTTTTTACAATCATGTTTTGCTCCATATTTATGTTCTATGTTTAGCAAATTTCTTTTTTTTTAAGATTCTTTTTATTGACAATAACAATCAACAATACAAATATCACGAGCAATGCAAATTGGAAATCACAGTAATCATTTATGTAGTACACTTGGGCAATTTCTATAAATAACACTCCCATTGGTCGAGTTGATTCCATCTTTCAGGCTTCCGGTCCCTCAGGGGAAAATTGCGATGGTAATCTAGGTGGAACACAGATATCCCCCCTGTATGCATTCCATTTATCCCATACTTGCATCCATTTTCTCGGGCACCCCCTGGATACGTATACTGTTTTCTCTCTGAACATGCACCAATCCATATCTTTCTTCCAATCCTGCACTTTCGGGACATCTTGCGCTCCCCATTTCCTTGCTATGTTTCTCTTTGCGACCATCTGTCCCAATGTCACCCATGTCCTCTCTTTACTACACAAGTCTGTTGGTTCCCATATATTCAGTATACAACGTTTGGCTTCTGGTACTATTTCTCCACCCAGTACCTCCCCCATACACAGGGCGATGTCATTCCAGTACTTTTGTATATACGGGCATTCCCATTTAATATGGAAAAATGTGCCCTCCCGGCCACACTTTCTTCTACAACTGGGGTCCTCTATATATCCCATCTTGACCAGGGCGGGTCCCGTGACATAGACTCTGTGCAATATTTTAAGCTGCACCAGTTTAAATTTAGAGGATATTGCAACCTCCCTTGGTGATGCCAGTGCGTCTTGCCAATCCTCCTCCTCCAGCCCGGGTAAATCCCCTTCCCATTTGGCACAGAGTTGCGAGAGAGGATCAGGTAAATGATTAATCAATTTCAGGTAAGTCAGTGAAATCGCCTTTTTTTGGCATATACCCGTCTAGCAGTCTATCTTCAAGTGGCGAGACCTCGGGAGGGGTGACTCCCCCTGGGATCACCGTCTGTAAGGCATTGCTTATCTGTAAATACCAGAATCTTTCCGTTTCAGCCAATTCGTGCTCTTGCTGCAAAGTCGCGAAGGGTACCACCTCCCCCTTTTTCCAGAGATCCCCCACCCGTGATATCCCGATGGTATCCCACTTATCAAAACCCTTCGATCTCCAGAGGGAGCCCAGTTTTTCCGTATCCCACAGGGGGTGGCCTGTGTAATGGTATCTGCCCATCCCATACTTCTGTGCACTGTATGCCAAACCTGGACTAAGTGCTTTGTGGGGCCTGTCAGGCCTGTAGGTCAGCCTAGAGTATAATGCCCGTGTGTGGTTACTTCCGGGCAAGAGCCACTTATCCATAGTGTACCGCGGGTCATGCTGAGGCCGGTATACACAGTGGTTGATGGCAATTAACTGCGCCGCCCAATAGTACTTTTTAAATATTTGGCAAGCCTATTCCCCCGTCATACCAACTTTTAACCAGTTTTGGGAATGCAAATTCTCGGTGGACTGTTTCCCCATAGCAAAGTTCTCTGCGCACTTTCTACCGATCTAAAGTATGACGCCGGGGCCAATTCAGGTGAATTTTGGAGGGCATACTGAAAATGAGGTAGCGACATAATTTTAAAAAGTGCCGCTCTACCTAGTAGCGACAGTGGAAGAGTCTTCCAGTGTTCCACATCGTGTCTCAGTCGTTGTAGCGGCGGCAACAAGTTGGATGCATAGTATAATTTGGGGTCTTTAGTGATGAACAGCCCAAGATATTTGAACCCATCCATGGCTATCGCCATCTTGCAATCTTTGGGTATGGGGGGTGGGTTTCCACTGAGTACAAATAGGAGCGAATTCGACCAGTTAATGGTGTAACCTGAGTAAGTAGGTACCAAAGTTAGTGAAAATGTTTAATACCCTGTACAGGGATCTCCATGGAGAGGCTAGGTACAGCAGGATGTCATCCGCATAGAGTGAGATACGGTCCTCCCTCTCCTCTGTCCAACGTAATCCCCGTATTATAGGATCTGTATGGATCCAGTGGGCTAGTGGTTCTAATGTTAATGCGAACAATAGCGGGGACAAGGGGCAGCCCTGTCGGGTCTCTCTGTGGAGATGGAAGATGGCCGATTTTTCATTATTAACTACAACTGTTGCAAGGGGATCCGTATACAGGAGTCGCACCCAACTGATAAATGCAGGTCCAAACCCAAATTTCTCCAGCACAGCGAAGAGATACGACCACTCTATGGTATCCCATGCCATGGTGGCATCCAGGGACACCACCACTGCATCCTCTCTTATGGTATTCACCCGCCCCAGCACCCCATGCAATCTCCGCAAATTTAAGGATGTATTTCTGGACGGCATAAAGCCCGATTGGTCCGGATGCACCAATCCGGCAATTACCCGGACCAGCCGGGTTGTCAGCAATTTGGCCAAAATTTTAAACTCTGCATTTAAAAGCGATATCGGTCGATATGATGAGCACTTATTTTTGGGCTTACCGTCCCTTTGTATCACTACCAGGGTGGCTATTCTCTGGTCGTGTGGAAGGGATCCCTTCTCAAGACTCTCCTCATACATTTTCTTAAGATGGGGGGCGATTTTATCCAGTCGCAGCTTGTAGAGCTCGATCGGGAGACCATTTTGGCCCATTGCCTTCCCCGATTGGAGGGCACGTATAGCAAGTGCTATTTCATCCTGTGCGAGATCCGCGTCTAAGTGTGCTCTTTCCTCTTCCGCCAACACCGGTAAATGTATTTCTGACAGTAATTCCCTCGCCTCTCCGTCCTGCCTAGTGATCTTGGAGGTATAGAGCTGCTCGTAATAGTGTGCGAATTCGTCCGCGATATCCTGTGTATCTGTAAGACACTCGCCATCTTCTGTTTGGAGCTCCGTTACCAACCGGCTTGCCATTTCTCTCTCTCTTGTCTAACCACGCCAACAGTCTCCCTGCCTTGTCTCCTAGCTCATATACGAGCCCTATTTTATGATTGTGCAATGTTTTCGCTATATCCCTCGCTTCGTTTCTATACTCTTCTTTCTTGAGGTTAAGCAAGTGGGTCTTATCCCTCATGTCTGAGGTAGTAAGTTCATTCTCTAGCTTCAGTATCTCTTCCTCTAGCCTTAACAATTCAGCATTCTTTTCCTTTTTTTCACCCACTATCTGGGATATCGCATGACCCCGGATCACCGTTTTAAAGGCTTCCCAAAAGACCTGCGCATGTGACCGACTCTTCATTCTCGCTGAAATAGTGTTCAATTTCTTTAGTGATCTTTTGTTTGATTTTTGGATTTCGGAGATGCCAGGGGTGTATGGGCGCCAATCTAGTACCACTCCCCCTTCCGACCACTACATGCATCCATACGGGGAATGGTCCGATATTCCCCTAGCTAGGTGCCTGATCTCCTTAATGTTTCATGCCTGATCCGCCGGGGTAAGGATATAGTCTATCCAAGAAAGACTATTATGAGCCCCCGAGTGATATGTGAACTGTGTCTCAGTGGGATGATGCACCCTCCATACATCCACTAGTCCCACTGCGTCTATGAAGTGTGGGAGTGTCAGCTGCAAGTGGCCTATATCCCTGGGTGGATAACGGTCTAAACTTCTCGACATTACGGAGTTGAGGTCTCCCCCCATTATCAACTTTCCGTTGGGAAACGTTAGCATTATATTCCCCACATCTTTGAACGTTGCTTCCTGCAAGCCTGGCGGTGCATATATCGATATCAGGGTCAGTACTTCCCGTTCCCAGACTCCAGACACTGCTGCGTATCTCCCCAGGTGGTCGGTGCATATGCGATCTATGGTCATGGGGAAGGACCTTCTCTTTAGAATACCCACACCTCTCGACCCTGTGGTAAATCCTGAGTGTACCACCAGTTGATAGCCCCATCTAGCTAAGGCCTTGCACATATTTCCTATCAGGTGTGTCTCCTGTAGTAGTACCACCTCAGGGGAGTAACGTTTAAGAAACTGCAATATAATTCCCCTTTTAAGTTTGTCTCGCAATCCATTTACTTTCCAGGACAGGAGCCTGAACCCTTTCTCTCCTGTGGTGCCCATAGTTCCGCACTCGACTCATACCCAAGTGTAATGACGGAGCTCCTTCCCTGCAACGAATGTGTCCAACCATAGGGGGTGCGGTGGATGGTCGGTTCCCGGGGTTCTGCCCCCTCCCCATTGTCCCATTTGTGTACATGCTCGTAATGTGTGAATCTGTACCAAACTAACAGCGCAACAATAGTACAACCCTCATTACCCCCCTCCCTGCTCCTCTGCACTCTGGGCTTAGACCTGCCCAAATCCCCAACTATGCAGTGTGCCTGTCGCCCCATTTACAACTAACTAAAAGTAATGTTAGGGGGTGGCCCCCAGGCCGGACTCTCCGGTTCCCGGCCTTCGATCAATATCTCAACATGTTTATAACACCTATATGTCCTGATACAACTAAATCACTTATCGTTCTCTTCTCGGCCCAGTCCATCGGGGGTGCCAAGCCTGCTCGCCCCTCAGCTGTGTGCTCCGGCCCCCTCAGACTCTTTTGGAGATTAATCGTGTCGCCCACCTTGCTGTGTAGATTTAACGTTCAAAAAATGTTCCTTCCCTTTTCTAGGGTTGTGGTCTCTTGCCGGTCTCCACCCCTCCAATCAGTCCACCGCTGACTACGGCGTCTCGAAGAACCAGGATCGACCCTCAGCTTCGACTCTAAGCTTCGCCGGGAATAGCATTGAGTATCGGATACCTTTTTCTCGCAGTTGCCTCTTGACCTCCAGAAAAGTCCTTCTTTTTGTCTGCACTGTTATCGTAAAGTCAGGGTAAAAGGTGATCTCACTGTTCTCATATTTAATCGGCGGGGCCGCACGGGCAGTCTGCAAGACGACGTCTTGGTCCCTGAAGTTCAACAGCCTCGCCAGTAGGGGCCTGGGGGGGGCTCCCAGTTTAGGCCTGCCTCCGGGAACTCTGTGCGCTCTTTCAACTGTGAAGAATGGGGACAGGGATTTTGGTTTTAAATAGTCGCAGATGAGGGTCTCAACAAAGAGGTCGGCCGCTGGTCCTTCCGCTTTCTCAGGTACTCCAAGTATCCTGACGTTATTTCTTCGGGCGCGGCCTTCATAATCGTCTAATTGTCTCTCCATTTTTGTGCTGGCCACCTGGAGTTCCTTGATATCCCGTTGCATCTGGGTTGCCTCAACACTTATCTCCGCTGTAACCACCTCCATATTATGGACTTTTTCGCTAATATTGTGCATGTCCGCCCTCATCAGTGTAACCTCCGCTGTTATTGAGTCCATTCGCGTTTCGAGAGCTGTGCGAATTCCCATTATGGCCTCCATGATATCTTTCAGCGATGGATCTCCACGGCTGGGTCCCTGCGCCGTTTCTTCCCCACCCTTACCTAGGGCATCTGGTTCTGTCCGCTTTTGTATTGTGAACTTGTCTAGTTTGGTTTGGAGGGCGCCCTTAGCTCCTTTACCGCTCGACATAATGACCAGTTACTGTGCGATCAGTTGGGTCCCCAACAGCTGCTGAAGTTTCCCGGTCTCCGATCCCGTTATGGCGCCACACTCTTCGCCCGGACTCTGTATAGGGTGCGAGCTCTGGCTCTCCGGCTCGGATCTTCTCCCACCTCTCACAATACAGGCCCCTACGCAACCTTCGGCTGGGTCAGTGGTTCGCCACCGTCCAGCAAAGCAATCTGTCCGACGCTAGGGTATCTCGCACTCTCAGCACGCCATGCACGTGTGCGAGACTTTGCCTCGGGCAACTGTTGGCCAGGCGTTGCCCCCTGCGCTCCACTGTGCCTGTGTACCTCTGTGCGTATAATGGGCCTCCCGCCCTACGCACCACTTACTCTGCGCCTTTGTGGTAATTCGTGGCATCCAGCCGTCACCGCTTATTGTTTCCCCACAATCTCCCCATTCACTCACTGTGGGGGCGCTTTCGGTCACGCCGCTGCCACGGCGCTGATTCGTGCAGTGGACACCAGATCGGGGCGCCGTCTCAACCGGGTGGTTACTGCCAAGCCAGGCGGCCTTTCAAATATTGGGGGCAACTGTTTTTATATTCCCCAGCACGGAGGAACCCCACCATGCTCCACCAACGATTAGTCCTCTGCCCCTTCGTGTCCCATCATCAGCGCCATCTAGCCTTACGGGAATCTTCCACCATTCAGTGCGCTTCGTTACAGGCTTGTTATTATAGCCCTGGTTTCGCCCGCCTGTAATGCCTGTGTTTCTGCGGCCCCTTTTGATTCTGCAACCCCGGAAATCACTCACCAGGGGCCGTGTTGTGGGTGCTATGCCGTCCACCGGTGATTCCAGTGACCACAGGCCCTGGGCGATGTTCCGTGCTCGGGTCTACCGCCTTTCTTCCTTGCCCTTCTGTGTTCGAGCAGCGCCTGACCCGCTTCGCGTTGCAGCGCGGATCGCGTCCCGATCTGCTGCAGTTGAGATGTCTGTGTATTTTCTCACCCGGGCACGCGATCTACTGGCACCCCCGGCGGTGTCAGTGCGGACCGGCTACAATCGATAGTTCCCCACAGGTCCGGGCCGTTTCTTCCACAGCATTCCGGTGTTCAGTTAACTCGTTCCGACATGTGAGAGCGGATCATTAAGCGGATTAATTACGGGCAGAAGCCCAGGGAGACACGGAGCCGCACGGAGTTGCGGGCATTACACTCGGCGCCGAAGCCACGCCCCCTATGTTTAGCTATTTTAAGGAAAAGATCCTGCCCTCTTCAAGATCATGATGCCAGGATGCTCCATCTTCTCTCCTACTCCTAGCCTCTACATCTCCATTAGCAAAATCCTTCTTCTTCAATCCAATCTGACGAGCCTCAAAGATCCTATTCAAAACATCCCTCCTACCCCTACCTAATCTGTTTTATATTCTCTATATTTACCTTTTCAGGTTTCCTCTCTCTGCTCCCAACTTAAGACACCCACTTCTACTTTTTGGCCAACTCTCCCTCTGATCAGTTTTCTCGCCTTCATCCACAATCCCTTCCACTTTCAGCCACAGCTTCTAATGCTTCGATTAATGGCTCTAACAATCCTACTACTGCTAGTTCTGCCAGATCTCTGCATGCACTCCACCCCATCCCTTCTAAGAGATGTAAATCCTCCCCCCTTGTGATATGAACTTTGAAAGCTCACCTGATTTACCCCCGTAATCCAGCAGTTTGAAACATAAGTAAAACCAACCTCTCACACAATATTGTGAAGGCATATCTGCCTCTGTCATTGCAACACTCTGTAGATTCCCTACAGTAGAGGGTAGTTACTCTTGAACATGGAAACAGCTTTTCAACTGGGGCCCCTCACTTTGACCGCAACTTCAACTTGTCCAAGGCAGACATGCTCAACAAGAAAGTAAGGTTATTTGCCAACAACCTTACATGCACATCCACCACCATGGCCATTTCTGGAGAGCAAACTAAGGGCCTGATTATGATCTTGGCGGACAGGGTTACTCCATCACAAATGCTAAATTTCAATTCCATTATATCTATAAAACTTGTTATACGGTGGGTGGGATATCCGTCACGTTTGTGACGGAGTATCTCATCTACCAAGATCCTAATCAGGCCCTTAGTGTTTGTGTTGGAGCTCACAAGATTCAAAGCGTGCAAAAAACAGTGTTATCACATTTCCCTTGCCAAATATATATTGCACCAGAAAGTTGATGCAATCACAATACCTCATAGATTTGTGTCTCGGAGCCCAACCGCTGATAATGAATGCCAATCAGGTGTAACAGGTCTTTGAAAAGGTAAACACCCATAGGATGTCATGCAAAGCTAGATCTACCCAAGTAGCATGAGCTGACTTTGCATGAAACAGCAAATGAAACCAGGTGCAAACAATAGGCAAGGGTAATATTGCATGATATTAATAGTCATAACATGTACTATCCGCAAAACATTCATATTTAATGCGCTTAACATTAGGCGATTGCCATCTGTAAGAATTTGTAGTGCAAGGTATACCTTGATTCCAAATGCCATGCAAGATCTCGCACTCTTGCCTTTACACTGTGACGTAACACTTAGTGATGTGGTAAAATAAAAGTTTTTCAACAAGCTCTGTCAATGACATCATCAGTGTCACTCAGTAAATATATCGCTGCATACATTTTTTTACTATTTACTATTCATGTAAGGCAATGATGTAGAATTCCCGACAATGCTATGGTGTCCATAGTTTTTGTAAATCTGGATTCAACTCTCCGTTGCACATTTCTGCACACTGGCTCCTCCGCTAAATTAATGATAGAATCCAGATCTGTCGGTAACAGACCCCTACCCTCTGGTAGAACCAGCAAACCCATGTCTGATAACAAAATTGAGGACCTGTTCAAGAGTATGATTCATTCACAATGGCAACCAGAGCACAATGGATCTACACCTTCCCTACCATTGAGAACATAAAAAACGAAAAACAGCAAGTAATAGTAGAGAATATCCTATTACTTACCAGTAATCTTCATTACTCCGGGTCCCGTTGTCCTCGTCCCCTTCATACTACACAAGTGAGATAATCTATCTCACTGACAGAAAAAAGAAAAGAAGGAATGCTGGTACACCCCTCCCCCCTCTACTGGGAGTACATAACTGTACTCTACCCAGCATTCCTCCTGAACCACCAAGCCCCTGATGAGGGCCGGGACGCCCGGGAGGGATGCCATGAAGGGGACAAGAACAACAGGACCCGGAGTAATGAAGATTACCGGTAAGTAATAGGACATTACCCCCAGGTCCCTCCAGTCCTCGTCCCCTTCATACTACACAAGTGAGAATACCCAAGCAGCAACCGGTCATCATCACACAACAAGCCACCAGGACACAGAGCCATAGCAAACCCAGCGATTTATTGAAAACATCACAAAAAGAAACGAAAAAGAAAGGGGAATCAGGAGCACACAGCCTGAAGAACCCCCAAACCAAAGCTAGCATCATCCCCCAGAACATTCTGAATCTGGTAATGCCTAACAAAGGTATTAGCAGACGCCCAAGTGGCGGCCCTACAAATCTCAGAAAGGGACACACCACGAACCTCTGCCCAAGAAGCCGCCACCCCCGCATAGAACGCCCCTGAACCCCAGCCGGAGGAGGGGAGCCCGAAAGGGAATAGGCCAACATGATGACTTGCTTCAGTCAGCGACCAATGGAGGAAGTGGAAGCCCTGCACCCCCTGGAGGCCACCCCAAAGGAAACAAACAGGGAGTCAGACTGCCGAAAGGGATGAGTACGGTCCACATAGATCCGTAACGCACGGCAAACATCCAGCAAAGACCAGGGAAGATCACTCCCATCCACCTGATCCGCACACAGAGCAGGCAAGACCAGCTCCTGGGAGCGATGGAATTGGGATGGAACTTTGGGAACGAATGACGAATCCAAACGAAGAACCACGCCATCGTCAGAAAAGGAAAGATAAGGCTCCTGAGCCATCAAAGCCCCCAACTTTCCAAGGCGCCTAGCCGAAGTAATAGCCACCAAAAAAACGACTTTGAAAGTGACAAACTTCAGATCAACGTCCTCCAAAGGGTCAAAAGGCGCAGCCACCAAAGCCTTCAACACCAAAGGGAGGTCCCAAAGAGGAAAAGAAGGCCAAACCACAGGACGTGAAATGGAAAAACTGTGCAACAAACGAGAAACCAGGTCATCCACATCAGGCAGATTCCCCCAAGGGGAACAGAAAGCCCGAATAGCCGCCCACTGGGCCCGCAAAGTGGAGACAGACAGACCCTTCTCAAACCCCTCCCATAGAAACTGAAGAACATCAGGCAAAGGACAAACCAAAGGAGACAACGCCAGACCCAGGCACCAACGCTCGAAGCTCCCGCAGTGACGACCGTAGGACTTAAGAGTAGATGGCTTCCGGGACTGCTGAATCACCAAAGCTAAATGCTCGGGGATACCCCTATTCCTCCACCCCTGCCTTTAAACCTCCAGACCAACAGACGAAGCCGCTGGAGGGACAACATCAGAGTGAATGGGAAGAACCAAGGACCCTGAACAGTCAACAACTTCAGAGTGGGAAACCACGACCGGCGGGGCAGGAAGGGCACCACCACCACCACCTCCCGATCCTCCATCACCAGCCGAGATAGAAACCGAGAGATCAGAGCAATGGGAGGAAATGCATACAGCAGCCGAGATGGCCAAGGGAGGGTCAGAACATCCACCCCCCCAAGACCCCTCCTGAGGGACTCGGGAGCAAAAGCGGGGAAAATGAGCATTGAACCGGGAAGCAAAGAGGTCGAGATAAGGAAGACCAAACCTCACGCACACCAGACCAAAGGCCACTGGAGTCAATGCCAACTCCTGGGAGGCGGGGAAGTACTGACTGAGGACATCCGCCATCCCATTGTCTACCCCCGGATATAAACAGCCGCCAGAGACAAGATGTGCCCCTCCACCCATCAAAAAAACAGGGGACACCAGAGCATTCAGGGACTTGGACTGGATACCGCCCTGGTGATTCAATTAGGCCACCATCACCATGTTGTCCAAACGAACCAACACATTGCGATTCAACAGCTGACTCCAGAACCCCATGACTGCCCGGGACACAGCAGACAACTCCCGCCAATTCGAAGAGCGCCGACTCTCCAGGAAGTGACCAACGAACCTGAAGGAAGTCCGACCCCAAAGTCGTCCCCCACCCCGCCCCACTGCACTGGCATCTGTTGTGAGGACAACCGGAGGGGGGGACTGCAGAGGGAGACCCCGTGCTAGATTGTCCGACACCGTCCACCAGCGCAGAGCAGGAAGGATCGAGAGAGACACAGGAACCAAGAGGGACAAATCTTGAGACAAAGGATCCCACCGAGCCAACAGGAAGGACCAAAGAGGACGCAGATGGAAACGCGCCCAAGGCACTGTGAACACCGGAGCCACCATAAGACCCAGAAGGCGGAACCAGAGACAGACCTTAAAGGAATGACCCTCCAGAAAACAACGAGCAAGGGAGCACAAGGTCACTGCCCGAGCCACCGGCAGGAAGGCCCGATTCAGACCGGTGCGGAAACGAGCCCCTATGAACGTTAAGTCCGGTGAAGGCACCAGCTGACACTTGGGGAGATTCAATAGGAACCCATGGGCCCTCAAGGCTGAACACACCAATGCCTGATCCCTCAACAACTGAACCCTGGAGGGAGCATGAAGGAGCCAATCGTCCAGGTAAGGGTAAAGCAGAACCCCCTGAAGATGCAATGAAGCCACCAACGGCGCCACCACCTTGGTAGACACCCTGGGGGCCGACCGCAGGCCAAAAGGCAGGACCTGAAACTGATAATGCCTCCCCCGCAGACAAAACCTCAGGAATCGACGAGATAGGGGGTGATCCGGGACATGATAATAAGCGTCCTGAAGGTCCAGAGTGCACATGAAATGACCCGGGAGAACCAGGGAATCACCTGCTGAAGAGTCTCCATCTTGAATGGCAGATGCAAAGCAAACTTGTTCAGGGCTTTCAGATCCAGGACAAGACGGAACCCCCCTGTCACCTTGGGGACCAGAAAAAGTATGGAATGAAACCCCCAACCCCTCTCCACAGGAGGGACCTCCTGCACCGCCCCCTTGTCCAGCAGAGCCTTGACCCCAGACACAGTTCCGACCACTTGGACGGACAAGACGGCTAGGGAGTCGGACGGACCCCACAGTCCGGAGGAGGATCAGAAAATTCAATGAGGTACCCCAACCCCACAATGTCCAGCACCCACAAATCTGAACAGGAGTTCATTCAGGGTGGAAGAAAGAACTGAAGCCGACCTCCGACCGAGGATCCGGCGCCGTCCGCCAGATAGTCAGGAACGAGGCTTCGCAGGAGGAGACTTCGCTTTCTTGTCCCGACCTTTCCCATACTGAAAACGTCCCCTGCCTCGAGAAAACTGCCTGCGATAGGGAGGATTGAAGAAGGAATTGGGCTTCAAAGAAGCTGGCACAGAGGAAGGTGAATTTGAATGAAGAAGAATTTTTCTTCTCCTTAAACAGACGATGCAACTTGCCCTCCAATTCTTCCCCAAACATCATGGTACCCTGAAAGGGCATACCGCAGCGCAGAAGACTTCTGGGCCGAATCAGTCTTCCAGTCCTTCAGAACCAAATTGCGGCGAGCAGCCACACAAGCTCCGCCAGAAAGGGCCAAGGCACGCACCACGTCAAAGGAAACATCAGACAGGAACTGCACTTGCCGCTCAATATGATCCAGAAGCCCTGAACAGTCAGTTGAATCATCCATAGACCCGTACAGGGAATTGATATCTGAAATAAGCGACTGAGCCACATAAGTCCCATAAATACTAGACCGGAGCGCCAGATGGGAACCACAATAAACCTTCCGCAGGGAAGCGTCCACCTTCTTGTCCGCAGGATCCCTCACTACTGCATCCTCAGCCAATGAAGTACGACCCACAAGACTGGCCACAAAAGAATCAATGGGAATGGAGTCCGGCAAGTCCTTGGCCATATCCTGAAGAGGATAGAGTTTCGCCATGAAACGGGGAAGCATAATGCGATCAGGGTCCTTCTATTCCCTGTTAAGCACCTCCCGGATATACGGATAGACCGGAACATCAACCGCAGCAGTGCTTTGGAATTGGCGAAGCAAAGAACCCCCAGAAGTGCTTGGGGCATCATCGCAAGGAAACCCCATATTCGATTTCACATGTTTCAACAAGTCCGGCAACATCTCCTTCTCATTGTATTTGCCCTTCAGGTCATTACTCCCCAACCACTCATCCTCAGAAGCAGAAGAAGGCGATGGCGGGGCCCGACCACAGGTCTTGGACCTAGGTGCGCCACCCATCTCCAGCAAGGTCTCCTTAATGAGACGTTTAATCTGGGCCTCGCTTCCCACCTTACGCCGTCTGGAGCGCGCAGGAGAAGGCGAAGAAGAAGAAGCAGAGGAAGATGAGGAGGAAACATCAACGTGCCTGCTCTTCCTGGCATGTTTACCCATGGCGAAGGAGTAACAGAACTGGTGCTGGACTGCAGGGAAGGCAACACAGGAAGCGTACCCCGACAGGAAGCACAGAAAAGCAGCAAGACGAACTCCAGAAGAGGGCCACAAACAGAGAAGCCCCACCTGTAGGGCACTGAGCAATGGCACACCGAAACAGCAGGCAGACCCCCTACCGAGGAAGGAGGCAGGACAGAAAGCGGACCGACCCCAAAGAAGGGTCCGCAAAACAGCCCAACAGACTGCAGCTCAGGGGAAGTACAGCACGCACCAAGGAGAAATAAGCACAGAATGAGCCCAGAGCATGAAAATAAATAGAATAAAACCGCTGCGCGGTACTCACAGGAGGGCCGGCAAGTGCCCCACACCACCGCCGCCAGCCGCAAGGGAACAAACGCCTGACTTCCTGCCCCAAACCCAGGAAGGCAGGCAAACTCCGGCAGGAAGCGCCCCAGCCACCCGGGGGTCGCTGCACTCCGCCGTAGACCAGCAAGCAGGAACTGCCGCTCCCCCGACGTGCCCGGCAACCCGGGAGGCACGGCAAAGACAACTACAGCAGGAGGAAGCACCAGCCGAGATGAAGTAATAGCCCCCAAAAAGGAACCGCCGAGGCATCAGCAGGACTCCCCCCAAGCCCAGCAGGGGTGGAGACCAAGAAGACCAGCAGACACCCGCCGCCCAGCAGCAGGTAAGCCCCAGGAGCCTCCAGGCTCCTGGCCCTCTTCACACTGTCGGAAGACAGAAAAAAGAACAGGAGGAATGCTGGGTAGAGTACGGTTATGTACTCCCAGTACAGGGGGGGAGGGGTGTACCAGCATTCCTTCTTTTCTTTTTTCTGTTGGTGAGATAGATTATCTCACTTGTGTAGTATGAAGGAGACGAGGACTGGAGGGACCTGGGGGTAATCACCATTACAACCTCAAATAAGTAAAACTTCTAGCATTCCCGAATAACAGAATGGAAGAATCATCCTTCATATACCTGCTACATAACTGCAGATTATCAGTAAACCAAAGCATGGAAATTACAGATTTAATTATAGATTTAACTATATCAAACAACTTTGACCGTATCTTCCTAACTAAAACATAGATGAAAGAATGCATTCAGTCAGTGTTAGAACTACTCAGCACACCACAATATTGTATTATCCACCTGGACAGAATGCAGAAATCAGGAAGTGGCATGGCTGTAATTTACAAAATGATATTGCAAAAGTCCAAGAAATAGCTAATTCCCAACTATCCAATGTCTGGATGTTGGAAAAAAAAATATTGACATGGCTCAACCTACCACCCACAAGATGACAAAAAACCATTTATGGAGCAAATTATTGAACTCCTCACAAAAACATTTAATCAACTCTGGCTATAGTATTTTCTTAGGTGACTTCAATCTTCTCCACGGGAACCTGAACTAATCCACAATGTCACATTTGTTCTCAATCCAATGCAATAATAACCACATGCAATGATGTGTATCACCCTCACATACCAATGGCTCCTTTACGGACCTCCTTATTTAAAAAAGACTGGCTTGATCTTAGCCACTTCACCCTTTTCTCTTGGAAAGCATAACCACTAGGCAGTGAGATGATGCAAGCAATTAAACCAGGAGTATGAAGAACACCCAGTGCCAGCCTCTGAAATAGCACAATATTACTATTCATCCAGCAAAAGCTAGAGGCTCACAGCTCAGTACACTGAAAACATGATTTGGATAATCAACAGACTACCCAAAAAAGACTTAAAAGGCAACAAATAAAAAAGAATTAATGCCTCAGTACTCAAAAGAGTTGAACTAAGACAGAACTTTTTCACAGTAACAGAACTAATTTCTCTTCAAAATCCATCCCTCGAAAATCAGACACAGCTGTAAATTATCCATAGAGGTATTCTCTTGGCGCAAAATGTACCCTAGAGTCCAAAATGGACCAGAGAGTGCATTTTGCGCAAAGAAAACCATGCTAGATGCAACAGAACATGAACAGCAGCAGCCAACTGCTGCTCATGCTCTGTTCCTGTCCTCTTGCACTAGCAAGTTTTGCCTCAAATGACTCAAAATTATGCGAGGGGATGTAATTCAACAGTTTTTAGTAATTTCGTGTCACAAGAGTAAAGAGAAATTACTGGATTTACTCCAATTAGTCGACCATAAATAATATTTTACCCAGGCCTAAAAAAACACACAAAATTGATTCTATCCAAACTCCAGACATCAGAGTGGTACTCAACATCTCCAAAGAAAGATATGAGAAGTTCTACTCCTTTTTTGAAAATAAGGTCAAAAACAAAGAACTTTTCTTAATATACACCAGGAAAACTCAATACTTCTGTGACATGCCACAGACATCAACTGGTCCTCCAGCAGAGAATTCATCCCGAGTGAATTGCTTATTACCATGGCCAAGACCAAGCTTCTCTCTCGTATCTCAGAGTCTTTTTGCCCACCGATTCCCAAAGAAATCAGCACCTTTCTTACACTCTGCTGAATAAACCTGATAAACGTTTCTCCATTCCTTTTGAGGATCAATTCATTTTTTATAAAAATCTTGGAGGGCATGAAATTACTTGATTGCAGACATCACCAGCGCTTCATGCTCCCTGCAATGATATAATGAAATGTGAAGACTCCTGTCAAAATATCTTCCTTGTGTACTGATTTGATTTAAGATCCGTACATCACATTTTCCGTCTATGATGGGCTGTCTTTATTGACTCAGATGGTGACAGAGTTTTTAGGAAGACTTGCTTAAACAGTGCCCGATATATGATCTTGTCCCATTGCCGATATTTGAGGACAAAACATTTATTTATATATAAAAACTTACAGATTCTTAAACATTTGGAGAATTAATTTTAAATCCATGCATCCATAGAACTCTGGGTCCCTTGTGCATATTGAACCTTTTCACTGTCTTTTAATGATATATCCACTGTTTCACCTTGAGTCACTTGTCACTGAACTGCCTAAACTTTGTTGCTGATGACTTGCCACCATGCCAATTATTAAAAATGTTTCTTGTGTAAGGGTTTAACAGTAGCAGCCGGCACAAGTAGGAATGGTGGGGTGGTGGGGCGGGTGCGGGGCAGGGTGGGGGTTGGGGAAGTCGACAGACGACGGGATAATTAACATTACATACAACAATAAATTAAACCACTTACCTTGCGCTCGCCGCATCGCTCATCTGTCGACTTCCCCCACCCCCATCCCGCCCCACCACCTCACCACCCACCCCGCTCTTACCTGTGCCGGCTGCTACTGGGGTTTAAGATTTTTCTATGTGTTTTACATTCAAATGCTATTAACATGAATATGGTGGTATGTTACCTTCACAATGATTCATTTCCGTACACTTATATACATTGCATTTTTTACAATGCTTTTCATTTACATAGACCTTCATTTACTGTAGAACCGGTAATTAAATGCATATTTATTTGAATTTCAAGAACTCAAATAAGAGGTAATTAAATTGATATGGGGCAAAGTGTGGATTGTGGTATTTTAAATGGAATACATTAATTATATTATATTTTATAAATAGAATTATTTTTAACAACTTACTATAACTTAAATAATATTAGCTATTTTTTTTTAATCATTCATTTTTCGAATGATTAATAATAGTGGTATAGAGGAAAAAGGTGTAATAAATTAATATATAATACATTCATTACAATTTAATTTTAAAATAGAATTCTAAAATAAAATATTTTCAAAAAGAATATTGTTCAGTTTTGGATCAGGATAAAAAAATATAATATTCGATAATAATGTAGTAAAGATTACCACTGCATTTATAATACAATACAGTAGATAGCAGTGCCGTTTCTGAAAACGTCTGTAAAATGCTTACTTAGTGTGAACACAGCGACAGGATGCGCACATAGAATGCTGTCAACATTGGCGGTGATATATATATAGGGTGAGCAAGGAGCGTGGGCTCCGAAACGCGTAGAGTGTTGTGCCACCATTGAAATAAACTAACATCTTTGCAATAAGCTGAGTCCGCGGCATGCTGTTTTTGGGATTGATTGCAGCATTTGGAAAGGATTTATTGGGACTCGCCACCCCGCCGCGCGAACGCCGTCCTCGAGAGGCTCGGGTAAGAGCGAACAGCTTTGTTGGTATATATATATATATATATGTATATATATATATATATATATATATATGTATATATCCAAAATGAAAAGCAGCTCCTTCCGGAGATCCCTCGCCTTTCTCGGGGTGGCTCGGTGCCGGCGGAGCAGCCGGTAATCAATATGAAAAAAGAACGGAGTTCCAACGAGCACTCAGGTCTGAGTCAATAACAACAGGGTTCGTTCTTAAGCCAAAATGTGAGGTTTATTACAGCATAAAACCAGTCGTGACGCGTTTCGCGCTCCAAAGAGCGCTTGTTCACACAACAGAGTCAATAAAGTTCGTCACTTAAAAAACATTACAACTCTATGAAATGGTCAACATAGAAAATGGACTGTGACATAACCAGAAAATAAGCGCCATCTTATCATCGGCAATACAACAATTGACCTTCAATATAAAGGAAAAAGTAAAAGTATCTGTCAAACACCGGGGAGTGATAAAGGGCTGGAAAAATCCTTACATAACACCACGATCTTCATTCTTATAATTTACATAATTTACAATAATCTCAATTTCCTAAACCCCTTTGGGCGAAATAACTTCCAAAATGCATTCTGGGAAACGTAGTGTATACGGACTCCTGAGCGAATAACTTCTATCTTCAAATATATGAGCCACTAATTTTATGCTGGTTAGTGCATTCTAGGGCCGTGAATAGCGTGAGTCTGTGTCTATTGCTGGTTAGTGCTATCAGACTCATGTGCCTCTTCCTTTGTCTATGCATACATATAACTATAACTAACCAATGAAAATGGATATCAGAACGCTGGTGAAAATACATTAAATAACAGCTATGCCACCCATTTGTTATCAAAATCGCCACATAATCATATATGGTTTCACTCCCGGTTAGTAGGAACACAGTCCATGAAACAAGAAACAAACATTAAACCTCATTTTCATGCACCCACTGAATCAACATCAATAAAGCATGAATGTGCACATATCTACAAGTGTTGTTAAAAATCATGGTAATGTTACTTGACATGATGTAGAAAAAGAGGATGAATCACGGAGAAAGGTTTAGGGTACAGGTGCCGCAAGCCTGAGACAACGTCCCTCCCTTCCTTCCTGTGAGAGAGAGAAAAGAAGAAAATATATCTTAAATGATTAAAAAATAGCAAATGAAATGAAAACCAATCTTCAAATACATACTAAACAACATCAATGCATAATTGAAACATTGAATACAGAGTCAGAATTGCTTAGTACAGATGTAAAATATAATTCAAAGAAGGCTCTATTCATTTTGCAGATGTATGGCTAACTCCTCATCCATATTGTGCCCTTTAGGATAACGGGTGCACATGCTTATTATATATCTGGATTCTTTCTGTCTGAGTCTCAATGTGCGATTGCCTCCCCTCTGATTTAGAGTTACCTGGTCTATAATAAAAAATGAAAGTTTGGTTTGATCTGAGAAATGAAAAGCTTCAAAGTGACGGGCTATAGGATATTGTTTGTCATTTTTGCTTATGGCTCTCAGATGTTCAAGAATGCGTTTTTGGCCATATGTGTTGTGCTGCCCACGTACTTAAGGTCACATGGGCATACCAACACATATATTACAAATGCACTAGTGCATGTCAAAAATTGTTTTATTTTGTTCATCCTGTTAGTACTGGGATTCCAATATTCCTTTACCATGTGGCTGTTATTACAGGCTTTACAATGACCACACGGATAGAAACCCTGTAGGTCTACACCTCTGTTCAAACTTCTACTACCAATGTTGTTTTGTACTAGAATATCTTTTAAATTATGACCGCGTCTATATGTTATACTTGGGCGATCAGGTAAAGTGGTTCCAATGATGGGGTCCCCCTTGAGAATTTTCCAATTTTTTACTATACATTTCCGAATTTGATTCGAATTGCCATTATAGTTAAGTATGACTCGAGTCTGTGATGTATCAGGGTTCTCATTTTGTGTGCCCTGTGTATTACTAAGTAGATCTTCACGTTCCACCTGTTTAACTTTGTCTATGGCTTTCTTTACTACCCATTTAGGATATCCTCTTGCCAGAAATCTCTGTGTCATGATATTCTGTTCTTTGTTGAAATCTACCTCAGTGCTGCAATTTCTTTTTGCTCTGAGCAGCTCCCCATAGGGGATGCTCCATTTAAGATTCTCCGGGTGGCTGCTCAGAGCATGAAGCAGTGTATTACCTGCTGTTTTCTTGCGGTAGAGAATGGTATGGAGTGTATTGTTCCTAATCTGTACCTTGGTGTCCAGGTATTCTACCTCGTCCTTGTTTATATTGCATGTTAAAGTGATATTCATCTGATTCTGGTTTAATCTAGAAACGAAGTCTAAGGCTAGCTCTTTTGTACCTCTCCAGACAACAAATATGTTGTCTATATAACGCAGCCATAAAATGACTTTACTAAAGTCATTTTGAAAAGTGCTGCTGGTCCGGATGTCATTCTCCCACGCCCCCATAAACAGATTCGCAAAACTGGGCGCGAAACATGTCCCCATTGCTGTACCATGTGTTTGTACATAAATTTCATCATTAAAAAGAAAAAGGTTATTTACAAGACAGTGTGTGATCATGTCTAGAATCATGGTTGTGTGTCCCAGGTAACCTATATGTCTTCTTTTCAAGTATCTGGCACAAGCTTCGATTCCTTGTTTGTGTTCAATCACCGTATAGAGGGAGTTTACGTCCATAGTTATTAATAAATAGTCAATCTCCCATGTCAGCTTGTCTATTTTCTCTAAAAAATCTTTTGTATCTCTTACATATGAATGTAATGACATTACATACTCTCTGAGGAAGTAATCTATGTAACGAGAAACATTTTCCAAAACACTTCCCCTGGATGAAATTATGGGTCTTCCTGGTGGATTAGTTCTGCATTTATGGATTTTGGGGAGTAGATACAGAATAGGAAGTATAGGATAATCTCTTTTCAGAAAACAGAACTCTTCCCACTCTATCAGGCCCCTATCTTTCCATTCCGTCAATTTTTCCCATATGGAATTAATGCTGGCATTATATTCACAACGATTTGATTTTCTGTAAGTTCTAGTCTCTGTCAATTGGTGTTCAGCTTCCTTGATGTACATGTCTTTGGGGAGAATGACAATGTTACCGCCTTTGTCCGCGGGCCTCACCACAATACTGGTATCTGCAGCAAGATCACTCATGGCTTTTTTCTGTGCTAATGTGAGATTATGGTTAAATTTCTTCATTTTTTTAGGCCAGTTTTTACTTCGAAAATCTAACAATTCTTTTGCTACCTGATCCTGAAATGTGTCAATGTTATCGTGATTCATTTTGGGTAAAAATGTCGATTTAGGTTTAAAATCTGTACACGCAGCTTGGTCATGTATTTGACAGATACTTTTACTTTTTCCTTTATATTGAAGGTCAATTGTTGTATTGCCGATGATAAGATGGCGCTTATTTTCTGGTTATGTCACAGTCCATTTTCTATGTTGACCATTTCATAGAGTTGTAATGTTTTTTAAGTGACGAACTTTATTGACTCTGTTGTGTGAACAAGCGCTCTTTGGAGCGCGAAACGCGTCACGACTGGTTTATGCTGTAATAAACCTCACATTTTGGCTTAAGAACGAACCCTGTTGTTATTGACTCAGACCTGAGTGCTCGTTGGAACTCCGTTCTTTTTCATATGTATATATATATATATATATATATATATATATATATAGCATACACACACATAAACATCTAATGCGATGTTAATGTTTGCGATGCAAATGTATTTTCGATAGAGGTATATTACATTGCGATGTATATGTTATCAATGTAATTGATGCATTGTAATATCAATGTAATTGATGCATTGTAATGTGCCTCTATGTAAAGGTTTTCATTGAAGCATCTAATATCTGAATATATTACAACTATTAAATAAATTTAGCTGAAAAACAATCACTGGCCTTCTGCACCACCTACTCATTTATGGTTGATGGTGAGACGTGACGCCATCAGCTATATTTTAGAATTGTTTTACTATACAGAACATTGTTTCCTTTGCTGTACTTACCCTCTTTCGTATTATTTATTCGGTCACCCTATCCCTAATGATATACATTGTATGAAAAATGTCATATGAGACCACGGTAAACCACACTAGGACTATAACTTCCTGAAACGTCCATGAAAGTTTGCAAAACAAATATGTAATGTCACATATCCTGCTTTTACTTTTAACGCCATCTACCCACAAGATTAAAAATCAGTAGGGTATCCTATGTCCCTTACAGTTAAAAGGGTCATAACAAAGCCTACCGATGTTTAATCTTGTGAAAAGTGAAGCAAAGCATAAATGTAATTTCTGTTGGGATAAACACCTTTTAACCAACTGTTAAGCATTGGATCTACTTCGATGGAAGTTTTAATGGTGGGAGCTAAGTTGGTCGAAAAAAGGGAAAAGCATCAATATTAAGTTTATTTCAGTCACTGTGGGAAGTGAGCACATTGTTGTGTTTCTAATCCAACCTCGAACACCTAATCACATGTCAATTAAATTTGAGTATGAATAGTCTAAGACAATCAAAACGAGGGTAGCGCCTTGATCCAATCATTTGATGCAAATGCTAGACCAAGTCTATGTCCAATGTGTTTGTGTGTGTAAGCTTTGTTGCTGTCACTAGTTTTATTTTATTTTATCATTTTCAGAATCTTGAAGGGTTTCCAAGCCCTAATGTCCTAATTCACATTTTCTTTGTAACAAAATAGACTTTTGGATGCCCGAATACAATCCCATGTCATTCCAGCTCAGTATTTTCGATTTTAGGTTCATATAACTGTATTTAATTAAAATTAATATCCTGGAAAATAATTTTTTCTAGTACACCAAAAGTATTTAACTGATTTGACATGTAGGCTTGTGCCTTTATTTATTTACTTATTAACAGTTTTATGCGCCAGAGCACTTCACAATAGAACAGTTCTGTAAGAAATGGAAAAATGTACAATACATTAACAACACTTGCATTGTGTGAGTGGTATCGAGTTATATTTTTACATTATAACAAGAGATCTATCTGTCGATCTTTACAAAGAAAATTGCAAGTAAACATTATTTTCAAAAGTCCAAACAGTGCCAATTGTGAGAGAGTCCTCGCACTACCTGATTACACTAAGACCTTTCATATTTGAAGTAGGCCTGACACAAATGTTTTACATCCATTTTTCAAAAGTTTCATAAAACGGGGTTGCCATAATGATTGGTGGGATGGACTTCTGTTCTTTAGTGGCACTTCCTGAGAAGGAGTGCTTCAGAATGTTTTCCTCCTTAAAGATTAGTATTTCAAGAAGGGTGTCCATCCTTACAAGATAGTGTTGAGCGCCTGAGATGAACAGTTTCTAGGCAACATAGTTTGCGTTTGCCAAAAGCACACCCTCATGCTAGATGCTAAGCACCTCAGAGAAATCGTATTTGGTGAGGTATAGTTGCTCTTACTCACAAAAGTAGCTATCCCAGCAGTAGCCTAGGAAGCTGTTTTGAGGGGCGCTAGTAGAAGTTTGGAAGTTTCTATAAGAAAGGAGCTGCTGTAGCCCAATCTTGACAGGATGGGGCCCTAGGCTACCAGTTGGAAGTTAAGATTAAGATGAAACATTTTATTCCGTGGAGGATTTCTTTGGACCTGTGACCATTTGTCAATAGGGGTGAAGGGTCTGGCTCCAGAATAAGCCCCAGAATTTTATCACAATTCACACTGGAGGGGTTGCAGTTTAATATTAAAAAAAGTTTTGCCATGTTTGGTTTGGTACACAGCATGTTGGTGGAGAGATCAAGAGGCATTCTGTTTCGAGCAGATTTACCTTAAAGTGGTGATGTTATATCTAGCCTTGAATATCTTCAAGAACGTAGGGCATGATTCCACATCTATAGTGGAAGAGATGTTCAGTAAAGCTGAATCCTTTCAGCAGAGAAGTGATATGAGATGCCAGAGTGACTGTGACTGGAGTCAGTAGGTTCCATGTAGAAGTTTAAGAGTGTAGGGCAAAGAAGGGGACTGTGTGATTCCTCTTGCTATCATACTGCCGGGTTGGACTAAAATTATGAGAAGAACCAATTTAGGACTGCGCCATTCAGACAGACTCTATGTTTGAAGATTTTCAGGAGAGTGGTGTGCTTCACTGTGGCAAAGGAATTTGATAGGACAATGAGGATAAGAAGGTAGGAATCCCCATTGTCGAAAATACAGGGGGTGTCATCAACTGTTTTTAAAGTAGCTATCTATGAGTTGCATCCTGACCTGTAGACTGATTGCAGTTATGTGAATATGCTATGCGAATCATCATTTAATTAAGCACATCAAGCTGCTTTTTGGCAATAAAGTTGAGTGTAATAGAATATCTCAAGATTAAAAAACAATGTAGAATAGCCAGCCTTTCACGGCTTTCATGAACATAGCTAGGAACAATAGGTAGTCCAGTTTAGTTCAAGGTCACAGTTTGTACTGAAAAAGTTTCATCCAGTTAACAAGCTCATCTAAGACCAAGGTAGACAGAATTTACATAATCTAGATGCAAGACAGTAATGACTGCTACAGCTAATCTTATGTCTGCTCAATTAAAGAAAGAAATAATATTCCTGAGTTTTGGTAAATTGTAAGAACAAGAACATTTCTAAGATTTTGTTATGTGTTTTACACACAAATACCATTTATATAAATATATCCTAACTTTTAAATAAATTAATTAATTAAGTTAAAAAGCACTTTCAGGCCTTCTACACTACTGCATCTTTCATGGTTTGCTGGTGAGATGTGACTCCGCCAGTTAGTAATTAGAATTGTTTTCCATTACAGTTCATTGTTTCTATAGCTTTTTTCACACCATGACTTATCTCAAGTGTAAAATCACATTAGATACTGCAGGAAACTGGTTTGATCAGAACCTATCTACAAGTGAGACATTTTCTGTGTGACCGAGCCTTCTACAAGTGAAATCTATGCAGCACTGCAAAATTGAAATTTGAAGTAATGTAGCATATTTCACATAAGATGAAATTTGGGAATTTCACAAATCTCATCTTCGTAGTTTATGTTTTGTCCATGTCTAAATAAAAAACATGAACAAGCCACACCACATATTTTGAAACATGACCTTTAATAACAGTGTAGGGGATATTAGGAATAGCAAGATCTAGGCAAGTCGCAAGAATCTAGATAAGACCCATACTGGACATCCGTCCAGGATGAGGATCAGCCTACAGATGAAGAAGGCCACACACAACTAGTGTCTGTGGTGGTATTGTGTCCTTTTAAGAAATATTTCAAGATACAGCTCCATTAACAATTTGTTGCCTTATAGGTAAATTGTTAATGGCAGCAACTCTAAGGGACTGATTTAGATCTTGGTGGTCTTACTTCTATCCCGCAGCAGTCCCAAGTACTCAGTTGAGTTGACAGGGGTCCACCCGCCAAATTTAGATGTTGCGGCAATGGGCTGAAGACCGTCACCGCGGCGGTCTTTGCTTCTGGCTGACTGTACTCTGTCGCCGTCACACCGGTGGGATTGTGCTGAGCTGAATTAGATGTTCCTGCTGTGCTGGTGGTCTGCGAGTGGCAGTTTCTCGGCAGAGTGAGGTCCTGGTGCAGTGAAGACAGGTAAGTACAACTTATTTATGGGTCTAACAGAATATGTGTCATGTTAGAATGTCATGTATATGTAGGCAATGTGCAATATCCCTTTGTGTTACTTTTTACATGCCGCTCGCACAACATATACACACCATTGAATGACCCCCAAACGATACATAGGAGTGATGTACGAGTGGCTTACCTCCGATACAGGCGACAACTGCCTCGTTTGGCATCGCGGTGGTGTCGGTGCAGCAAAGGGGGACCGGGACGAAGGCGTGGAAGAAGTAAATGGAAGCGGGAAGCAGGAAATAGGTAAGTTATTGTCTTAGTTTCCTTCCATTAAGCTACCTCAAATTAGGAGGTCTTCCCACCACAATTGGGCTGGCAGGAAGGCACATCATAATCAGCTCAGCTGGAATCTTGCCTGGAGTCCCACAGCCAGCCGTTTCAGCCTCTACCGCCATCAATGCGGTCCAGGAATCCTGGCGGAGTCGGCGGGACCGCAGCAGTCTTTCATCTATGAAATCACCGACATCTAAATAGGGCAGGCAGACCGCCAAGCCGGCGGGCGGGAAGACCACCAAAAAAGCAACAGTGAGGCCAGTCCCACCAAGATCTAAATCAGACCCTAAGTATTGGATTAAGATCTTTCACAGGTTTATACAAGTTTAGCTCTGATGTCAATCCCTATTAAAATCATGTTCCTCCGACTCCCACATTTGGTGGCTTTTTAGCCCACTAAACATGAAATTGATTTATAATCCGTGAAAGGGTAACTCTGTTACAAAACAGATTTGTTGGCTTAAAAGTGACTTCACTGTACTACCAAACACTAGTGGGGCCCTCTGTAGTGCGGAGTAGTTCACGCTCTATGTGTAGCAAAGAAATTATGGGCTACGCTCTTGCAAAGAGATAACTTCATACCAACAAAATCAGCTCAATTCAAAACATCTCTACATATGTATTTTAGGAATTATTAGTGAGGTAAGAGGTACAGATGCTTCAGCTCCCTCCTTCCTGGAAATGCATGATAAGATGGACAAACATAGTCACTGGCGAACTGAATTATATATTCATGAACAAAATCAACTAGACTTCTTGGAACCCAATTAGGAGATTGAACTAATTCTGGACCAGTAGGTAAAGGTATGCAAGTTTCCTTATCTATTCTAAACTATTGAGGATATCTTTTTTCTTTTGTTTCTTAGTTGAAGCAGAAATCTAAAAGCTGGCCTACATTGTCTAATATTATAACAATTCTTTTTTGGGGGATTTCTGCTTCAACTGCCTGACGACAAAGCTATTCTGCACATTAGGGCCTTTTTAAGATCTGCTGTGCGAGCTCGTAGAATTACGTCTCCTTAACCTTGCTGCTAAGATTGTCTCATTGTATTTGTTTTTATTGCTGCTGAATTATTTTGGTTTGATTGTTTGTTTTTATTATGTTTTTATTATTTATGGTCCACGCTGCTTTTATGGATGCTTCTCGTGTCTGAATAAAGTTTTTGAACTTGAATTTGACTATTGAGAATTTCATTGTTCTGATTAAGTCTGGACATGGCATTGGTGCCCAAAAGAATATAAGCAGTGGGAACATTCTGAAGCAAATCTTGTAGACAGTGACCTGTCTGAATTCGCTAAAGAAACCTTGTGCTCGGTCTTTGGTCTTCAAAAAATCAAGATGGCCGCATTGCCCACTGTGCTGATGTATTCTTTCTTAAGCTACTTTCAGCCTTTCTTGAATGACCCTATCAGGCCAAGCTTCTGGAATTAGCAGCTACATCTCAACTAGGTAGTTAGAAAAACATATTTTTGATTATTTACAGGATGGCTTCTGTCCAGTACATATGACTGAGTTAGTCTAACTGCCACTGATTGAGGAACTAAAAGAGGTAACAGATAGCAATGATGTAAATCAGCAAGTAGGATATTATGTGACATTTGACAATGTTGACCACTATTCTGATTCAAAACCTGACAGAGCTGGGAGTACCAGATTGATCCTGTTTGCGAAACAGAGTTTTGCAAAACTGAATAACAATAAGGCTAAAGTGCCTTATGTGGTGAAAAACAATGGGGAATATTCATAAAGGTAAGCTTACACATGAGTATATCTGCACGTGTAAGTTTACTCTTACACTTTGGGGCCAATTACGATGTTGTTCGGAAAGGCTCCGAATGGGATTCTATTTGTCCGAATCCGATTCGGAATCCGCCTTTCGGACCGACTCGGGCACGTTTCCCAACTACCGATTACAATGGCTGGATAGCGTTCGAACTGTCCGACTCGGTTCCTAAAGGCATTGGGAGTAACTGAGTCTTTCGGAGCTGAATTGTACAGCTCTATGGACACAGTTTCCGAATGAGAGATTACGATGACGGATTCTGACAGCCGTTCTGATTCGGTCTGCCCAACTCGAAACGGCTGTCGGAATCTGTCTTTGGGAGCCCATAGCAAGCCCCCTTCACCCTGGGCCTTCCGAATCGGTCCTGTGGGGGTACCCATGGGACCCCTCATCACAACCATGCACAGTGTGGCAGGCACCATGGGGTGCCTGCCACAGAGTGCAAGGTTTTCCCCAACCACCCCTTTTTTCAATGGGGGCCTGTGCTCTCGTATGGAACACAGGCTTCCATTGAAGTCAATTGAAGTCCGACCGAACGATGTTGGGAAGCATCGAAATCGGTCGTTCGGACTCGCAGGACACGATTTGTCAAGAAACGATTTCGAGACCGAGTCATTCGGAACAGTTTCCGGACAACATCGGAATCAGCCCCTTAGTAGTAAATTTACTACTTTTGGCTATTCACCATTTACAAGCGTAAATGTACTACAAAGTGTAGACTTACATGTCTCCACCCAACAAAACCAGGGAATGATGCAGAATTTATGTGTGCAAAGTTACTACTTGCAACCTTTCCCACATAAGCAGAGATCTCCACCACCAAAGCGGAGAACTCCTTATGGTAAAGTATAGGAAAACTTTCAAAAGTTTATTAAACTTTAAAATAATAGTAAACATAGTTTTATGTTTAAATATTAATGTAAACAAATTTATTATATTTGTTTTAAATGTAGAGCAAAATAAAAAAAAGCCACAACACTATTAACTTAATTTTGAATTAAGTATTTAATCAATTTACATACATGAATTTGTATTCAAAATATGTTTCAAGATTCATGCAAAACCCACCTAATGTAAAGAAAATCATGTTTATTATGTATTAAAATTATTAAAAATATGTATGGAATTAATTTAACTCTATTTAAATGCCCGTGTGATGGTAAATCACTGCAAACAACCCTGCACTTTCTTCTTTTTGTAATTTCTACAGGGATATTAGAAAATGTATTTTACGTCCGCTTTTTATTGATAATAGTTTGTACTCGTATAAAACTGCCTTTTATTATATCTGTAAACTGGACAATGCACAAATATGTAACGCAGTAATTTGCTATATCCAAAAGGCTATAAAGAGAAGAAAGGATCTTTCATATCTGGAATCGTTACATTATGAAATTGAATAGTTTTTACATTATGAGGCCATTTGGAAATATTAATTGTTTTTATTTTTCCCTGAACTCTTGTCACTTCTGTTTTTAATGAGAAATATATGTTTTTATGATGAATTGAATTTTATGTAGAATGCTTTTATGGATATATTGTATATACCGAATTAAGCTTGTTTTGATTTGATTTGAACTCTATTTAATCTTTTTTTAAATGAGTTACATTTATTTTTAAATTAAAGAAGATTATTAAAATAATTTAAAATCAAATACTACTTATTTTTACTTACATGTATTTTTTACCATTAAATTAAATGTTTATAGGTTTTCTTAAACATTAGAAATAAAGTCATTTATTTTAACATTATTTGCTGCAAAGTATTCTTCAAATCCCTGCCTCCATTATTTTCTGTGGGATGGTATTGCAGTACCAGTGTGGTGCTAGATTTACTCCATGTCTGAACCGAAGTCCATTTCTGACCGTTTTTTGGTGGTTTTTGGCTGAAGTAACTACAGAAGTGCAGTTTGTGAATACTCTTTTGTGGGTGAGTGCATGCTCTTGACTAAATCACTACCTGACTCTCTTTAGCCCCTCTTTACTGCTCTATAAACCTTTACTGTTTAGTCCTAAATATTCACTGTTGTTCGGCCACTCTCTTCCACTCCTCACACATTTACTACAATTATGTATACCTATGTTTGTGGAGATCTCCAAGGTGGGAGGGAGATCTGCACACATAAAAGATAGGAGAGGCGGAGACCTCTGCATGTGGGTTTGTGAATAGCATTCTGTAGTACGTGTAGTATGTGAGTAGTATTATTTTAGTACTACTAAATGTACTACAAAGTGCAGCTTGGGTATAGGCCCCAATGAATTTTAAACTTGAAATACTCAAACCATAGGACGGGTTTCATCACAGTCAGTCAGTGAGAAGTCTATTTATTCTTTTATTTCTCCTTATATCACATCAGATGTGCTTAGAACAGCTTTAATTAATTAACTCTAATCTAGGCACCTTCACAATGCCCTTTCCTGCCTGCTGCCCATCTGACTTTGTTGTTTGGCTATTTAGACCTGAAATGTTAAGCCTGCATATACCATAGGTCCAATCTGCTGTAATCATCAGACATAAGATTAAATCATGCTTTCAGGCCAAAAACTTGCAATGCTTATCGCCGTATTCAAAGTGTCCATCTCTACTGGCCTCCTACTTCTTTACATACTTTTTCTTTCAAACTGATTTTGAAATATCTTTGAAACCCCTGTAATGTATGTACTAATACGAGTCTCTCATTCTCTTCAAGTCTGTTTTTTAATATTTTTTGGTTCACATTCTTTTTCTCTAGCTGAAGATATTTACTTTTCTCTTTTTAGTCATATGCCATGAAACAGTATCAATCCTTTCTGTCGAAAAGGCTTTGAATGAGTCCAGATTCTAAATTAAATTCTAAAAAAACTTTTCAGTATTCGCTTGTAGTTCTTGTATTGCCTTCTGCTCTAAGATAATCTTTCTGTAAATGGCTGCGATTTATCTGGCAGAAAACATAATTCCCACATAGGACATCCTGTCAGCCCTGACTTTTCCCCATTCAGGGTTGGATCGGCTCTCTTGATTTATTCCTTTTTCCCAGATACTGGGTGCTCTTGCTCCCATCCTGATGATGACCTCACAATTATAAAGGTCGAAATGTCATCAACACCAGACTTATATAGACTCCAATAACAGTGAAATATTTGTATAGGCAGGAGTCATATGTCTTTTAAGAGTGATGCACTTTGTTTTGCTTTGTCTAGCACCTGGCACTTCATCTTTTTGTCACTTATAGCATAAGCACCAGATGTCTCGTCCTGATGATAAATATATCTGCTATATGATGCAATAAATAACTCATTTGTAAGAGATTTTTAATCTGTTCGGGCTGTTGATTATGTGTCTTGGTAAAAATAAGTTGTTTCGTTTTGCTGTTTTCATATCATAGAAGACTCTTTCACTATGTCATAAAGATTTACATCCTAGTGAACCATTGTTTCTTCAAAACGTTCATGAGACCTAAGCATGGCTTGGCACAAACATTTTGGAGAAATTATTTCGCAATATATTCCAGAATGGGTCTTCTCTTATGGTCTGACATGAGCCTTTGCAAGGATCCAGCTGTTCAGAAAAAGGCAAGCAGATGCCTGGGAATGTGGAGTCCATGTGACAAAACTTAGCAATACTCAAACCTAGCCTCTGCACCATCAGGGCAATTGCCATATGTTCTGCAAACAGTTAAAAACATGGCTGATTCCTAGCTATGTAGATGAGCCTCTTTAGTCATATATTATCACTCTACTGCAGTGGCCGAAGTGTGTTAAAAGAAAGTATGGGAACTGTGATGCTGCATGCAGGGAGGGGTGGGGGGTCAGTGAGCATGCGGCGGAGTCAAAGGTGAGCCTAAAAAGTTCAATATTCTGTAAGGTTTTTATTTTTCACCGTCGGGTAGCTACATATAAAATAAATTGCAGCTTAAATTTAAAAAAAAATACAAAAAGTTGTTACTCATTGGGAAATGCACTATAGTACATTATGAAACTTCTATTAGTTAATGCACTGTATGTGTGTAACCAGGGAGCCACAGAATTACATTTTGGTTGGTGCAGTGGAGAATAGAGACTTGTGTATTTTTAGCGCTATGAGGTCACAGCCTGTGACAGAAAGCATTGTGAATATGTAAGTCATTATTTTCAACTTGCACTACACACAGTATAAGATAGACTGCTACTAAATGCACAAAAAGGTTTAAGATAAAATGGTGGCAAAATATAGATTTTAGTAATACTCAGAGTGTACGTAATGCACTTTTTACATTACTGTCCCTACAACACCTCCTGGGGTTGTAAGCGCTATATAAATAGAATTACAATTAAAAGCATGCACTTCACAGCTCAGTTGTTAACTCTTTGCACTACCACTCAAAAAGAATAAATCGTTGTCATCACAAAGCATTGAGTGATTAGATCAATGAAAGCCAGTACATCCTTTACATTTGCAGATTAACTCGTAGAGCATTTTTGCATTTCTTTCAGGAAAGCAGGCACCCTGGAAGGAAGGCTTATTTAGCTGTCTGCCTGGCTTCAGTTTCACAGCACAGGAGACTCACTGAATGACACTTCAGCTGAAGCATTTAAACTGTCGGAATTAACCGTCCCAGGACGGTTGACTTTTGCAAAAAGTAGGGGAACGATATTTCATAAACCAAAAAAGTATAGGCATGTTGTACCCCTCCAATCCCACCCACTTAAACCACTGGTCTACTGTCTGAAAGCATCATGAAGCTATTTCATATACCAACCCTCTAATAACAACTTTAATCAATCATTAAAAGAAGATGGTCTTTGGTCACTATCTTAAATACTTTCCGGGTTTATGCTGTTTTTGGAAAATCGTTGTTCTTTACTTTACTTGAGGAATTGTAATAAAACATAGGAACAATTAGGGGTTATTTAGCATGCTCCACTAACCTATTTTACATTTTTGTCTATTTTGTGTTGTAATGAATTTATTACATTGAATGAGGTTAATCATAGACCGTCTTATATTTCGTTTACAGCCATCATACACCATGTACATTTTCATATTGAAAGATGCAGTTTCCCTATGCCAGGCACATTAATCATATAACAGGTACAGCTATTATGCCATGTGCAACCTCATATCCCTGGGTGCTGCCTTATTATGCAGGCTAAAGCATTCTATGTACATTTACAGGCATCATATGCCCATGTGCATCCTCATATATACAGTTACATCTTCTAATGTCTAGAAGTGTCATATGCTTGCTACTGTGTAATAGACCAAACTACATCCTGTGTTCAGAAACTGCAGTCATATGCTGGGTACAGAGATGGATATAGCTATCATACCCTAGCATAGCCATGATATGACTTGGTACAGCCATCATGTGTTCCAGTGGATCAGTAGGGTACGTACACAGTAGCTCTTTCCATCTACAAGATACAACACTAATATTTATGTATTTATTTATTTGTTTATTTATTTGTTTATTTATTTCATTTGTAATGCATGTCAAGCAGCTGGTAGCCACCTCAGAGTACTTTGAGTTGTAGGACAAAGAGATTGCTGTCACATGTGTGGTATTCGAGGATGGGAAAGAAAGCTGATGAGATCGAGTGTAATGGCAAAACTTCCACCTGCCCTTTTTGGTGCGATGGTTTAGCATTTGATGAATCAAGAAGGATGTTGGCTGGTCTGGAAATGATTAGTGGAGTGTGATTGTAGGCATCTGAACAGACACCGTTATGAATTTCAAATCGTGTTTTACAAATCTAAAGTGTGTAGGCAGGTTATTCTATAGAGTAGTATCTCACACATTAAGGGCCTGATTACGACTACGCCGGTCCTATGGACCGCAGTAGCAGCTGTGGCGGTGTGGGCACCGCCGCACCGGCAGTCCGACTGCCCTATTACAACTTGGGCAGTCGGACCTCTATTGCACCTCCGCAACCGCCAGGGATTGGAGATCTACGGTCTCGCCAAGCGTATTGCGAGTTTCCTCTCCACCATGGTTTTCATGGCGGTTCCTACTCCATGTAAACTGTGGCAGATAGGAAACAAAGGAGGCCCCACAGGACCCCCTGTTGCCTTAGGGCCATGGGGTGCATGCCGCAGGGAGCACATGTTGTGACCCCTGTGTGCATGCACCCCAGTTCCTGCACAGCATGGACTGCACCAGCCATGCCACACAGGGACTCTCTTTGAAGCTCCCATTGCGGTGCCTATTTCATAGGCACCTCCGTGAGACCGCTAAAGATCCACCCGCCAGTGACTAGAAAATTGTAATCTGGCTGGAAGTGCGCACACATGGTGGTGTTGGAGCGGGGTGGCAGTGTGGCGGTCCTGCACCCACCCTGCCAAACTCGTAATCAGGCACCAAGAGTTTTGCCGCTACACCTCTTGGAACTGTAAGGTTTAGAGGCTAGAATGTTTCAGCTTGAATTTACACATGCGCCTGGTAGATTGGTTAGGTTGAAAGGTCCTAGAGAGGTATCCTAGCACACAGAGGTACATAACTTTGTGTACAAGACACAATATGCCAGGGCTAGCCTTATAGGACAAAACCTACCAATGTGTAGCAGGTACTGTCTCATATGCCTAAGTATAGCCTCAAGTACCAAGTGCTGCCATTATATACTTAATTATGTGTTAAATAACTCAATCCAATGACAAACTGCATTTAATGCCAGATAATGTTTTGCATAGTAGCATGGTTGTATATTACTTCCTCAAGGTCTACCTAGAGGTACAACTGCATAGATGCCACTACTCTATCATCAACTACCTCACTAAGATGTTTTAAATGGTTTTATAACAAACCACTGCTTCCTGACTACACTGATTTTTCTTTTTAATAATTGAATAGTTAATGTAATTTTTCATATTTCAATAGATTATTTAAAAACATAATTATAACTGTTAAAGAATTACTATCCTTAAAACATATGAACTTACATTAAATGTAAAGTACTTACATTATTATAAGCCTTATGTTAACCCTAACCCTTTCTATGCATTAATTTACTACAAATTAAGATTAAGTAAATAACTTCCTTTCACCTAACCTCAATAATAACTCTAAACCTTAAGAAGTTTAATTTAAATTAAATTCAATAATTATCCTTCACCTAACCCTAATACTAACCCTAACCCAAAATCTTAATTCATTTGAATTATAAAACAAAATTTAATAACTATCCTTAGCGTAATCCTAATACTAACCGTAGCTTGAAATTATATTTTAATTAATTTAATTAATGGTTATTGTTAATCAAACTAATAGCAAGCAAAATCTGAAATGCTAATCAATATAAATTGATTTCTTTTATATATTTCATTAGATAAAATAATTAATATCAACTCAAACCCTCTATTAATTTAAATAAAAGAGTTAGAATTAAATAACATAATTTCAATAACCTTTTTAGGCCTGGGTGGACAGTGTTGCTGTCTGCATGACCCAGTGCTTACAATTAACATAGAGTGGCTTTAGATTAGCACCCTCCATCCATCATCTTAATTAAATCAGCCTTTAACCCATTGGCTTGTGTCATTGTCAAGAACATTATGAAACACCCCAGAGAAGTACTTCTCTGTCATGGTATTTGGTGCATCATTCCACTTCCTGTGGAATGCGTGCATTGCAATATGGGAGGGACTATTTCACATCTATTACATACACTCAAAACATCACACATTTTGTCACCTTCATTTCTTTATTTCATACATGCAATGTATACAGAAAACAACCTTTTGTATATTTCAATGGCCATTTATTAATATTTTTGTTAGGACATCAGTATGAGTCTCACACCGACATGGTCTCCTAATTGCTTTTTATGTACCATGCCACCAATACTATCCACCCCCAATATCACACTGTGAGAAATTGGGTTGTGGCTTGAAGGAGGTGTGAGCCTTCTTCAAGTAAGAGCCACAATCCCCCTCAGAGTGAACCACTAAAGTCACTAAATTATCCTGTGTTTAACCCTCTGGTACTTTGGCACAAAAGCAGTCAGGATTAACATAGAGGCAGTGTGTAAAGTATTTATGCAGCACACAAACAGTATTAAATTGAAAACACAATGCAAGAAAATGTCCACACCAATTTAGGAAAATAGAGTAAACTTTAATACCTTATTTGACACCAAAATTACAATAATCCAGTTAATTGAACTGGAGATATCCAACTGTGGTTATCTAGATGCACTGGACTGGAACAAAGGGGCTCATTATGATGGCGGGCGGACGCCCGCCATCATACTCGGTGATGGGACCGCCCGCCAGACGTGCGGCGGTCCCACCAGCCCAATTAGGATGCGCCCGCCACACTGGCGGGCGCATCCTGGCTATTCACATTGCGGACGGTGCTGCTGGCTGCAGCACCGTCAGCAATGTGAAAATGCCACGTTGTGCATTTCCATGCACAACGTGGCAGGCACTCACGCGGTGCCTGCCACCTTGTGCATGGAAATGTAGGGGTACCATGGGTACCCCACAGAGGACCCGCAACGGGCCCCAAAGCCAGTCTCCGTCTGTCTTTTTGAGGCGTGATTTCTGCCGCAAAAAGACAGGCGGAAGGGCTCATCATAATCACTGCGGCGGTGCCTGCAAGGCGGGTGGAAAAGGACCGCCTTGCGGGACCATGGTGGACGGACTTTCCGTCCGCAGCGGAACCAATGTGATTCCCACCGCCATCCTAATTTGGCGGTGGGTGAATCACATTATGATGGCGGGAGGATCGCCACCGCCGGCCCGGCAGTGGCGATCCTCCCGCCATCATAATGAGCCCCAAAGTCACAAGTTCAGGCTGACCATGATAGAGTGCGAGCCAGATACAGGGGCCAAGTTAGTTCAGCTGAGAAATTCACCTTAAATCCTGGCTGTGGAGCATTGCTCCTCATATGAGCAGTCCCGGGAAGCGATACGAGGTCTGCGTTGGAGATGTGTCGCACAGTGGGGGTTCTGGATAAGCTGCCAGGGCTGTGATGGAGGCTTGCATTGAGGATGCATCACACAGTGGTGGTGGTTCGGGCGAGTTGCGAGGGCTACATGCAGACTTACTCAGAGGCTGTATCATTCAGCTGCAGATCGGAGGAGCTGCTAGGGCTATGATGCGGGCTTCCATTGAGGATGCATCTCACAGTGGTGGTTGAGTGAGATGTGGGGATGTAATGCAGACTTGCATTGAGGCTGTGTCATGCAGCAGTGGTTCTGAGGAGATGCGAGGGCTGTGATGTAGGCTTGCGTTGAGGCTGTGTTGCGCTGCGTCGGTTCCAATGAGAAGCCGCAAAGAGCTGCATCAAGTTTGTGGTGTGCTGCATTAGTTCTGATGAGACCACAGCTGGGCTGGCAGAGCACTTTTAGTCTCACTTACAACCGTCCTGGACTGGAGGGGCACCACTTGGGGGGAGGGGGAGGACTCACAGGTGCAGGGTTCACGATGGTTGGAGCCTTTTCTGTCCCTGAGGCTCTGAACAAGAGGCCAGCCAACTAACATTTGGAGTCACTCGATGGTCCTGGGATCAATGTGCAGGTCTGGTCCTTCTCACTCAGGCAGCAGGGCAGCAGATTAGCAGGGCAGCAGGGCAGCAGGGCAGAACTTCTTGCAGCAGAGCAGCACAGCAGTCCTTCTTCTGAGTCTTCTGAGTCTTCCACACATCCAGAAGTGTATTAAAGAGTAGGTCTGAGGATCCCCTTTTATACACAGTGCCCATTTTGAAGTGGGAGAGGCTTCTGGAGCTTCCCTCTACAGCGGTGTCTGGAATTTCCTGACCCCTGCTCTGGTCCCAGTCTGTCTGGGAGCACAATAGAGCCAGTGTGAAGCCATTTCTGTGTCAGATGAGCTATTGCCTTTGAAGTGCAAGTGTGGTAGGTGACAGCTCTGTCCCCCATTCTGCCAGAGATGCCCCTTCCTGCCAACACCCAGACCCTCTATCGTGATACTGTCTGAGAGGAATACACAATGGCCAACTGCCAACTACACGTAGTCATGTGACCCAGGAAAAAGCTGCGGGCTCCAAATGGTTAGGTCAAGAAAATGGCAACTTTCTATTAGTGGAAATTTCAGAATTGTGACTTAAAATCCAACTTTACATTAAAGGGGACATTAAATTACAATTCCTCAGACAACAAACATGACTTTCCTAACTGTTCACAATCAAAAGTTACTACTTATTAATATGGGAGAGGCAGGCCTCACAGCAGTGAAAAATGAGTTTGTGAGTTTTTCGCTACCTAGACAAGTAAAACGTAAAAGTACATGTCCAACATTTTGATTACAATGCACCCTGCCCTCTGGACTGGCTAGGGCGTACCTTAAGGGTGACTTATACATATAAAAAGGGAGTTTTACCATTTTGCCAAGTCGAATTGGCAGTTTAAAACTGACATCAGGCTGCAATGGCAGAAATGAGCAATGTTTAAAAGGCTATTTAAGTGGGTGGCACAATAAGTGCTGCCAGGCTGTTAGTAGCAAATAATTTACAGGCCCTGGGTACAATAAGTACAATTTTACTAAGGACTTAGAAGTAAATTAAATAGAACAATTGGGCATAAGCCAATTTTACCACGTATACAGTAGAGAGCAAAAGCAGTTTAGCACTTTTTAGCAGTGGTAAAGTGCACAGAGTATTAAAAGCCAACGAAAACGGGTTCAGAAAACAGGAGGATGAAACCAAATAGTTTTGGGAGAAGCCTGCAGAGAGGGCCAAGTTCAACACATACCATCACCAATATCATCACTACCAATACACATACAATACCACCACCAATACCACCACTAATGCCGCAATGACCAAGACCACACCACCAATACTTCACATCACTAATACCACCACCACTATCATATCACCCCAATACAATCTATACAAACACCATACCAAAACTATCAGTACCACCAATACCACAAACATCAACACTGCCACTACTAATAACACCACCAATAATAGAATCAATACCAACACCAATAACATGAATTCAATCCACATCAATACCACCACAACACCAATACAACTACCACCACTAATTTCATCGCCAATACCATCTACACAAATACCGATCACTACTACTAATACCAGCATGAATGCCATCACCAAAATGGCCATCAGTACCACCGGCGATAACACAATTTCACCCCCACCAGTACCACCAACACCACCAGTGCCATCACCTTCAGGCACCACCAATACCTACAAATATAGAAGCACCAGCAATACCACCACCAATAAAACCATCACCAATACACCCCACTAAGAGCACAACCACTACCAATACTATCACCAATACCACCATCACCCCCACTAACACTAATGTCAACACCACTACCATGAATACTATTACCCATACCACCTACACCACAATTATCATCACCGGTATCCATAGCACCACCAATATCACTATTACTAATACTACCACAATCAAAATACTGCTCAATCAACATTGCTCCCACCATCAAAACTAGCAAGCATTATTAAAGACAAGGTCTGGCTTCAATACGATATTTCATGGAAACATCATTTCTCTAGACATCTCTGAAGTGGTTACATGAAATGCCATCAATATAGTGATCCTTCAATGTAGTGGGTTCTAACACAGGTGCGGCCTCCCATGCCAAAGACATTTGGAGCTGCTTATCACAGTGCAAGTGTTGTGTGCTAGTTACAGTCTCATATGCCAAACTACAACTATCTCATGCCAGGTGGAGCCTCATATGCCAAACTACAACCATTATATGGTTGGGTAAATCAGTATATTGTCACACAAAGCCTCACATGGACATGGCCAGACATAATTTATCAAAATGCAACCTTGCATGCTCAAACACTGCGATCATTTTCTAGACTCATCATTATATGCCCAGGTACCCCAAGTATACGAAACGCTCTGCTTCATGAACAATGAGGAGACTGAGACATGTATGGGGATAGCTAACTCTTTCTCTTGATGTGCTATCTGCTGCCTGCTTTCTGTGGGCCTTTTGCTCTGCTAAGGGTGGGAGGCAGGAGAGTATGTGTGTGTACACTTGTGTGCCCATATGTGTGTGTGTACATGTGTGAGCATGAGCATTCATGTGTATGTGTGTGGTTGTTTGTGTAGGAGTGTAGGAGTGTAGGAGTATTGTATCACAATGGTAATTCCCATGTTTGACTTCAGATTGCTCTGCTTCCTCTTGGGGCAGATATCAGCATGCAGACAGTGGACTGCACAAGTAGTTCTTATTCTTTTTCTACCCCTATGCAGACCGTGCCTCCTATGTGCCCTATTCAGTTATTCTGGTTGGAGGGGTGGAGAGTAGGAAGAAAGAGGTTGACAAGAAAGCTTCTCTCTTCAATGCCTTACTGTCCTGCCTCAAACTCAGTGTTAGGGTCCTGGTAAAAAGGAACCTGCACAAAACTGAGACGTCCTCCTCCTTTTACCTGCCATGTAACTTGTGCAATTCACACTATTGTTTCTGAAATTCACTGCTTGGCAGGCATCTGCTGGCTACTGAGAGGAGTGTGAAAGGACAGGCAGTGGGAATATCTTGCACACCATCACTTGCACCTTCATATGGTGAAAACAACCAAAGAGGCAGAACATTCTACCGAACCACCGATAAAATGTGAGGTACAACTATTGGCCTCATGTCACTCAGTTTTATCTATGAAGTGGCCTTTCTCTGGTTGAAGCCATTTGTGTGTCAGCTGAGCCAGTGCCTTTGAAGTGCAAGTGTGGTAGGTCACAGCTCTGTTCCCCCATCCTCCCAGAGATGCCCCTTCCTGCCAGCACCCAGACCCTCTATTGTGATACTGTCTGGGAGGAATACACCGTGGCCAACTGCCAACTACACCTAGTCATGTGACCCAGGAAAAGGCTGCAGGCACCAAATGGTTATGTCAAGAAAATGCCAACTTTCTAACAGTGGACATTTCTGACTTAAAATCCAACTTTACCATTAAAGAGGGTATTAAATTACAATTCCTGAGACACCAAACACGACTTTTCTATCTGTTCCCAATCAAAAGTTACAAAGTATTAAATATGGTAGAGGCAGGCCTCACAGCAGTGAAAATGAGTTTGTGAGTTGTTCACTACCTAGACAAGTAAAATGTAAAAGTACATGTCCAACATTTTAATTACAATGCACCCTGCCCTCTCGACTGGCTAGGGCCTACCTTAAGGGTGACTTATACATATAAAAACAAGAGTTTTACCATTTTGCCAAGTCGAATTGGCAGTTTAAAACTGACAACAGGCTGCAACGGCAGACCTGAGCCATGTTTTAAAAGGCTATTTAAGTGGGTTGCACAATAAGTGCTGCCAGCCCCCTAGCAGCAAATAATTTACATGCCCTGGGTAAAATAAGTACAACTTTACTAAGGACTTAGAAGTAAATTTAATAGGCCAGTTGGGCATAAGTCGATTTTACCATGGTTAAAGTAGAAAGCAAAAGTGGTTTAGCACTGGTTAGCAGTGGTAAAGTGCACAGAGTCCTAAAAACGCAAAGACAACGGGTTCAGAAAACAGGAGAATGAAGACAAATAGTTTCGGGATAAGCCTCCAGAGAGGGCCAAGTTCAACACACACCATCACCAATATCATCACTACCAATACCACCACCAATACCACCACTGATGCCGAAATCACCAAGACCACACCACCAATATTTCACATCACTAATAACACCACCACCAATATCACCCCAATACCATCTATACAAACACCACACCAATACTATCAGTACCACCAATACCACAAACATCACCACTGCCACTACTAATACCATCACCAATAATGCAACCAATACCACCACCAATAAAATGAATACCATCCACATCAATACCACCACAATTCTAATACAACTACCACCACTAATTTCATCACCAGTACCATCTACACAAATACTGATGAACCACTACTAATACCAGCACAAATACCATCACCAAAATGGGCATCAGTACCACCAGCAATAACACAATATCACCTACACTAGTACCACTAATGCCATCAACTCCAGGCACCACCAATACCTACAACCATACATCCACCAAAATACTACCACCAATACAACTAATACCACCCCACTAAGAGCACAACCACTACCAGTACTGCCACCAATACCACCATCACCCCCACTAACACTAAAACCAACACAACTACCATGAATACTATTACCCATACCACCTGCGCCACAACGATCAGCACCAGTATCCATAGCAACACCAATATCACTATTACTAATAGCACCACAATCAAAACCCTGCACAATCAACATTACTTCCACCATCAAAACTAGCAAATATAGGTAAAGACGAGGTCTGGCTTCAATACGGTATCGCATGGAAACATCATATCTCTAAACTTCTCTGAAGTGGTTACATGAAATGCCATCAATATAGTGATCCTTCAATGTAGTGGGCTATAATACAGGTGCAGCCTCCCATGCCAATGACATTTGGAGCTGCTTATCACAGGGCAAGTGTTGTGTGCTAGTTACAGTGTCATATGCCGTACTACAACTATCTTATGCCAGGTGCAGCCTCATATGCCGAACTAAAACCATTATATGGTTTGGTAAATTAATATATTGTCACACTCAGCTTCACATGTACATGGCCAGCCATAATTTGCCAAAGTCCAACCTCGCATGCTCAAACACTGCGATCATATTCTAGGCTCATCATTATATGCCCAGATACTTTGAATATAAGAAACGCTCTACTTTATGAACAATGAGGAGACTGAGACATGCATGGGCATAGCTAACTCTTTCTTTTGATGTGCTATCTGGTGCCTGCTTTCTGTGAGCCTTTTGCTCGGCTAAGGGAGGGAGCCAGAAAATTATGTGTGTACACTTGTGTGCCCATAGGTGTGTACATGTGTGAGCATGAGCGTATGTGTGTGTGTGTTTGTATGTGTGTGTTTGGTTGTGTGTGTGTGTGTAGGAGTGTAGTCTCACAATAGTAATGCCCATGTTTGACTTCAGCTAGCTCTGCTTCCTCTTGGTGCTGCGGCAACAAATGATGAACGGAATGCTGAATGAATCAAACATTCCCCCCAGTCAAGAGATCTGGGTTAAATCCATCATTCTTTTTCTCACTACACCACCCCAGTTTGGACCCAGCCATTTGCAAATCAGTCTTGACCCTGTTCCTCATGGGAACAGTCCAGCCCGCACTGCCAAGCCGGGTCCTCCCTGGACTGGAAACAAGCATTCTGGGACCAGTTTCAGGGTATCACCCCTCATCAGCCAAGCTAGCTTGAATCCAGTGGCAAAGCGAGCAAGGGACCCATGATCTCTTGACTGAGGGTGAATGTCTGATTCATTCAGCATTCCGTCCATCATCTATTGCTGCAGCACTGCTTCCTCCTGGGGCAAATGTCAGCAAGCAGACAGTGGGCTGCACAAGTAGTTCTTATTCTTTTTCTATCCCTATGCAGACCGGTTCACTGATAGAATATCGATGTAACAAACATCGATATTCTAAATATCGAAAAAAAATATCGACTGCAGAAATAATGACTCCAAAACCTTAACAGGTAAGTACAAAAATATTGAATCAAAAATATTGAGGTAAAAAATATAGATGTAAGAAATATCGATTTAAAAATATATATAAAATAAAATAATATATAGTAAACATATTAAATATTAATGTTATTTTTAACAAAATAAATTAAATTTAATATACATTTTAAGTAAACATAAGAAATGAACTTAAAAAATATAAACACACAAACATAAAAATGTATACACATACATATATGTACTTAAAAATAATTTATTAACTATTATCTTTATTTAATTTTTAAACTTTAAAATTATAAAAAAAAAATATTTATATATCAATAATTTAAAATAAAAAAAACATTTTATAATAAATTAAAACTTTAAACTATCAAAAAAAAAATAGACTTACATTTCCCAATACAATAAGTGCAATAGTAGGGAAAGTGTTGGATAGCGGAATAATTAAATTTACTATTCCAACTCCAGTGAGTGCAACAGTCGGGAAAATGTTGGATAGTGGAGGGGTCAAAATTACTATTCCCACTCCAATGATAGCAACAGTAGGGAAAATGTTGGATAGCGGAGGGGAAAAATTACTATTCCCACTCCAAAAAGTGCAACAGTAGGGAAAGTGTTGGATAGCGGAGGGGTAAAAATTGCTATTCCCACTCCAAAGAGTGCAACAGTAGGTAAAGTGTTAGATAGCGGAGGGGTAAAAATTACTAATCCCACTGCAGTGAGTGCAAAAGTAGGGTAAGTGTTGGATAACGGAGTAATTAAATTTAATATTCCAACTCCAGTGAGTGCAACAGTAGGGAAAATGTTGGATAGCGGAGGGGTAAAATTACTATTCCCACACCAGAGAGTGCAACAGTAGGGAAAGTGTTGGTTAGCAGTGGGGCAAAAATTACTATTCCCACTCCAGTGAGTGCAACAGTAGGGAAAGTGTTGGATAGCGGAGGGGTAAAAATTACTATTCCCACTCCAGTCAGTGCAACAGTAGGGAAAGTGCTGGATAGCGGAGGGGTAAAGTTACTATTTCCACTCCATTGAATGCAACAGTAGGGAAAGTGCTGGATAGCAGAGAGGAAAAAATTACGATTCCCACTCCAGTGATTGCAACATTAGGGAAAGTGTTGGATAGCAGAAAAACAAAAATTACTAATAACACTTCAACAATTGAAAAAAACAAAAAATATTACAAAATTTTAAAAATCATAAAAATAAATAAACAATATTTTAAAAATATAAAATTAAATATATTAAACATATAAAAAGAACACATATTATAGTATTAATTACATATAACAAAAACCTAAAAATAAATAAAATTAATTAATAAATACATTTATAAACAATAATTATTTAAAAGTAGCAAATATTAACAAACACATTAATTAAAACATAAATGTATTTATTTTATTTCCTACCGTATAACACAACACCAATAACAAAACACTTCAACATTTTTTATTACATTTATTTCCATAATTAACATAATTAATAATCAATTAAAAAATCTTATTTATAAAAAAAACATTCATTGGGTACACATGCTTTAACACTATAATATCCACAACACACACCTAAATTAAACTATAAAATAATAAAACACAATTAAATATTATTTTTAAAACAAAAACTATTACTATTAACAACTAATAATTAAATATTTAAAAATGTATTTAATACCCACCTTTTACCCCTTTAAAAGTAAAAACACACACAAAAATAAACAATTACACAAAATAAATATCAAATAATTAACATCAATTAACATCTATATTATAATTAATTAAACACAAAATTCTTACCACCCTTTACTCCTATAAATACCACAACACACACCTAAAAATAATTACACAATTACCATAATTAATTACTAATTAATAATTAAAATTAATTAACAAATAATTATTAATTCATCAATTAAAAATAAATTAATTCCCACCCTTCCCATCTATAAACACCACAACACACACTTAAAGGTAATTACACAATTACCATAATTAATTACCAATTAACTAATTAAAATTCATTAACAACCAATTATTAATTAATTCATAATAAATTACTTTACCCATTTAACACTATAACATCTCAATTAAACAAATAATAATAATTAAAAATATTCAATACATTTAATATAATTTAATTACTTCCCACCCTATTCCCCTATAAACCCACAACCCGCGACGGAACTAAAAATGCAAAATTCAAATAAAAAATATTAATAACTACTAATAATAATCAATTAATTTTATATAATTAAATTACTTCCCACCCTATTACCCTATAAACCCACAACCCGCTACGTAACTAAAAACGCAAAAATCAAATTAAAAAAATTAATAACTACTAAAAATGTAACACATATATTAACAATACAAATACATTTTATACAAAAAACATACATCACATACATATAAAATATATACTAAAATACATAACATTAATAAAAAATCGATATTTTTAACAACTATATTTTTGCGAACAATATTTTACACTTCGATAGTTTTAACATTGATATTACTTACCTAAATTCAATATTCTTGACCGTGAGAATTTGTCTGTTGATATTTCTGACCCACAATATTTTTAACTCGATATTTGTGTAAATAGATATATATTTTTTTAAGTTTAGAAAGCTTTATTGAAGTGTTAAGCAAAGTATAACATTAATACAGATTATCTGATGAGGAGTGACAGTACAGAATAAACATTAGCATTAAAATAGAAAATGAATCACACCTCAGTTGTAAGAACTGTACAAAGTCAAATGCATTTTTAAACTTATAAAAAGAAAAGGAGAGGAAGAGAAGAGACGAGAAGAGAAGAAAGAGGGAAGAGAAAAAGAAGAGAGAGGAGCAGAAGAAAAATTAATATCAGAAGAAACACAGAATATGTAATAATATAAACTACAATGGAAATTGAAACATGTACATACTTAGTTTTCCGACCTGGAAAGAAAGGAGGTTAAGGGTAACTATAACAAATCTTTTTTGATCAACAGAGCAGTGGAATTAGCAAAGGCGCGATCAAGTCTGTGATGATGACATAGTAAATTCCACCAAGCTTGGAGTGAAATTTTTGAAGTGTCCTTCCAGTTGGTAGTTATAATTTGGAGAGTGATAGCAAAAAATAGATCAATAAATTTACCCACATGACCAAGAACATCCCAAACAGGAGAGCAACTTCCCAGAAAAACATGCGAAATCTCAAAAGGAACATTAGACATTAAAATATCATTCAATTTTAACCAAACCTGAGCCCAAAAAGATTTAACCAGAGGGCAATGAAAAAACATGTGCATGAAATCACTATTATTATTAGGGCAAGACCAACACTTCGGGGAATCTAATAACTTAAATTTGTACATATCGCAAGGGGTGAGAAAAATTCTGTTATAAAAATAGTATGAAGTCTGTGTAGTGCTAGCAGAACGTAAGGCGGTATGAATCTTTTTCCATAAGGAGTTCCATGTGCGTAAAGGGATTTCTAGGGCAAGATCCTTTTCCCATGTGAGTTCTAGTTTGGATTTGGTTCTGATTTTCGCAGAGTATGATAGTATTTTATTTATTGAAGAAGCACTAAATTGAGTAGAGAAATCAATGGAAGTAGGGGTGTCTGATTAGAAATAGTGGTGCAAGGATCCTGAAGGAAGAGAGATGTGAGAGATTCCTTAAGCAGGGGATAGTGAAGGGCATGAGAGGAGGAAACGTTGTAGGAGGTTTGAAGATCTGAAAAATCCATAAAAGAATCATCTCTTATTAAGGGGTCGATTCCGATTCGGGCCGGAAAAAGCACTGACCGACTCGGAGCCGGAATTTATTCCGACCGACACGTACCTGTGGCGCCCGACACGCCAAGTACGATGCAAGGCGTGCAAAATCCGACCGACACGTACTGAACCCAAGCCGAGCGACCGAGCCGCACGTAAAACAGCAATCCGGCCGGAAAAACACGCGAACCGAACCGACCGACACGCACCCGGAACAAATCCAACCGAAACGTACACGCGAACTCCAAACCGCTAAGTACGATGCAAGGCGCGAAAACCACGACCGAGTCGAACGGAGGACAAGCCGTACGACCGACACGCATACAAAACCGAGCCGAGTAACACAAAACACCGCGACCGACGCGTACGCAGCATAGAAAACTGCACAAACACAGCGTGAGCGAAGCGGAGAAGACCGTACGAGACAAATGCAGGGTCCGACTCGGTCACAAGAACGTTTCCAACATGCACAGAAAGTACTAAGGAAAAATACACAAAAAAGGCCAAACAAGCAATTACAAAGCCAATAAATACTGGGGGGGTGGGGACAGAGAACAAAGACACACCCACAACTCCACCCATATAAAGGACACAAATCCCAACCATGATCCTTTGCAAATGCCATTCTACTGCCAGCACTCAACAGACAGCAACCACACACCCACAGCTCATCCCTCACACAAGCCACACACCATCAGCACACCAACAAATAGCTACCTCACATACACCCAGCAAAACACACACTCACACACCCTCACCTGCACACCAACACACACATCACTCACCATCACCACCCATCACCATGCCCCCAAGAAGAATCACAAGTTCCTAGATTGTGAATTGGAAGTCCTGGTAGACGAGATCCTCAGGGTAGAGCCACAGCTGTTTGGCACACTGGTCCAACAGACACCCATCTCCCAGAAAACCAAGATGTGGGAGAGGATCATCAACAGGGTGAACTCACAATCACCATGTCTGCGCACAAAGACTGACATCCAGAACAGGTGGTATGACGTGCGCAGGAGGGTACGGGAGCTGCTCAAGAAGGACTACCTCCTGAGCCAATACACCGGCAGTGGCCCTCCTGCCAAGCCAGTATACCTCAGGCCCTGGGAGGAGAAGGTGCGGGCCATCCTTCCGCCAGTGAGCGTCTATGGACTAGAGAACATCCCAGAGCCTGGTGAGTACACAACAAATGTACACAATATTCTGCCACAATACACACACACATCACTGTCAAGGGAGAGTCAAACCATGCACTCATAGCAATTACACAGCAACCAGAACAGAATCATCCCAAAATGTGTATGTCAGTCAGATAAACACAACACATGCCATCTCAAAGTTACATTTAACCGTGTCATCACATGTACAAACACAACTACAACTACAGCTAGGCAGTGGCACAAATAGAACTAACAAACACATCCAGACATGTAGCCACCACTACAACACCAACACACAGTGAAGACCACTGAAAGGAAGGAATTCTGTGTATGCTGGGCAAGTCAGTGTAGCCAATAGCATCATGGGAGTCGTAGTCACACATATTGCTCACCCCCACAACTGTCCCATCAACACCACCATGAACCATGCGCACATCACAGGGAGTGGAAAAGGACTCACAAGATGGCTGACACTGGCTACTGCTGTGGGGAGCACAAGGCCCTGCTGGCAACTGTGCAACAACCAACAGCAGGACACCACTGACTGACATCCTGAGAGACAACTTCCACTCCCTGCAATGGAAGCACGTTCCATGGTGGGATATCTGGCTGGCTGGGTGGGAAGGAGGACTCGCAGCACTGACCATAGTCACAAGCACCTCCCCTCACACACCCCCTCAACACAAACTCCACAGAACCCACCTGGGAGAATGCAATGCCTCACATCCTAACTCAAGATCCCACAAAGAACCTCCACCCTGGGTAATGTTGTGTGAAGCACAGTGACACTCTTGGGACTTTTAGCCAAACAACTGCCAGGACAACACTCCCAGCCATCCTGTCAGCACAGGCAGCCCACCCCACAGGGAAGCAGAGTCAAAGGAAGGAAGCATGGGCATGCTGGGAAGGGGGTGGAGGCAATAGCATGATGGGAGTCTTTAGGCACAGCTCTACATCCCCCACCACATGGCCCAGCAAGCTCACACTCACGCATGCACATCCCACAGAGAGTGGAAAGGCCCATCAAAGATGTCTGACACTGTTGCTGTGTCGTGGGGAGCACAAGGGCATGCTGGGAACTGCACACCAACCAACAGCAGGACACCACTGTCAGCCATCTTGCCATTGCTCTCACACCCACACACACTGAACTCCCCACAAAAGCAAGTAAGTATGGGAATGCTGGGAAGTGGGGTGGAGGCAATAGCATGATGGGAGTCATAGTCACAGACATAGCTGACCCCCACAACTGTCCCATCAACACCACCCTGAACCATGCTCACATCACAGGGAGTGGATAAGGACTCACAAGATGGCTGACACTGGCTACTGCTGTGGGAGCACAAGGCCCTGCTGGCAACTGTGCAACAACCAACAGCAGGACACCACTGACTGACAACCTGAAAGACAACTTGCACTCCCTGCAATCCAAGCACAGTCCATGGTGGGATAACTGACTGGCTGGGTGGGAAGGAGGGCCGGCTGTCAACCAAATACAACCAATGCAGACCATGTTCACACCCCAACAAATACATAGAAATGCCCAAATAATGCAGGACAATGTGCTACACCAATATCAACCCCTGACTGTGACAACTTAGGACAATGCAATGTACAGGCCCGCACCCAGAGGCACAGTCACAACTGTCAGGTGTGTCAACCATTGATGCCTGCAGAAACATAACATACATTGTGTGTGTCTCCCAAAAACAGGTGATGATGGGGACACAGCAGCAGACGCTGAGGAGTCCCAGTCCCAGGCTCAAGAGGATGCGGAGCTCACTGGTGTCGTACAGCCTCTGCCCTCCTCGGACGAAGAAGACCAACCTGGCACATCCGGTGCAAGTCAACATGCAGCACCAGCAGGACCACCAGCTGCAGCACCAGCAGGACCACCAGCTGCACCCCCTGCACCCACCCCTCCAACGACTGTCACCACAAATACCATCCTTGCCGACATGGACAGAACAAGGAGCACCACCAGCACAGGGACCCTGGACCAACGTGGGGCCATGGACACCACCACCACCACCACCCCCAAGGGGGACCAGGGTCATCTGTGCGTGCCACTGCATGCACTGCACATGTCGGCAGGGGTGGTGGGAGGGGTGGGAGACAGAGGTCGCTGCTTGCAGAGGTTGCTGGTGTGCATGATGACCCACAACTGGTACGCATAGCCGATGCGTACCAGTCCAGCACCGGAGATCTCAGCCAGGTAGTGGGGCTCCTCAGAGACATGAAACAGCAGCAGGCTGCCCATCATGCCCGCTTGGACTCACACATGTCCCGCGTGGAGTCCAAGTGGGACGCACTGCAAGAGATGACGGCGGTGCACAGGGACATATTACAATGCCTCCGCCAGATGAACAGCAACCAGTCCACACCTCCCTGTGTGCCAACAACATCTGGTGCTGAACAAACTGCAACTGCCACAGGGCGGGAGGATGACTCTGGCAGAGAGTCCCCTGCACCGCAGCAGCCTGTACTTGAGGGCCCCCCAAAGAAGAGGGGTCGTCCGAGGAGGGGCAAGTGAGAGGCCGATGGCCAAGTGCAACCCCCAGGAAGCCTGAACCTGTTCTGGATGTTCACCTTTGTGCACAAACTGTTCACCCTGTTGACGGCAACACAACTCCCACACATGACATGGGAGTACAAGTTGGACCAATGTCTCAGACAACTGTGGCCCCGATACTGGGGATTTTGTCTACCAGGACTTTCAATTCACCTAGGAACTTCTGATTGCAATATATATGTACAGCACTAACCATCCTATGCACTATTCACACAAATGTATCACAATAAACACACTAATACACCATACTTGCCTCTGTTGTGATTCCAACGTGGGTGCTGTCATGGGGATGATGAACTGCAAAATTACACTGTGTATGCGAACTGCAACAGCAAGTACAACACAGGCATGTGAGTAAAGGCAACGTGACACATATGAGGGAGACACACCACCAGGGCTACACAACACATACACACCTAGGCCATCTGACTCATTGCCTACACTGATGTTGCCAGGGAAGACGGTGCAATGCACAGACACCACACCTATTCCCAGTTGTAGTCAAGTAGCCCACAGGTGCAGTAAGCAAATGGCAGTCAAATGTGTGACCACAGACAACGCACATCACAAAGTGAAGCACAGGTTTATTACACAGTTGCAACATGTCGTAACCACTACAGATGCAAGGTAATCCCACCTGGCAGCGGGCACACAGTCAACAACTGTAGAAGGAAGGAAGTCCATGGGTGTGGCGCACATCACCTGTAGGGACACAACAGCTACCACCCTGGAAGTACAATCACGTCGTCGGTGGACACAGTTGACCAAACGAATCTGAAAGTACCCTGTGAAGGACAGAAATGACACACAGTCAAAAGCAATGGAGAACAGGACAGAACAGCAAAACTCATGCACAATACATGTTACAAGATACCCACCCAGAACCAAGTTAGCATGTCAACACTGTTGGGGAGTACAGACCACCTGTAAGCACACATCGCTACACACATCCAGTCAAGTAGCCCATGGACACACTCCAACAGCACCAGAGCACCACCTACACATATCATGCCAACTCACATCATTGACATGACACCTCAGGATACTCACATTCAGCTAAAGAAGTTGGTGATGAGCTGTGTGCGGACATCACCCTCATCATCATCATCATCACTGGCATCGTGGTCCAGGCCAGGATCCTCCACAGGTGGCGGATGTTGGTCATTGTCATCCTGGATGAGAGGCAACTCCTTCCGCACTGCCAGGTTGTGGAGCATGCAGCAGACGATGATAATCTTGCACACCTTCGCTGGGGCATATGGGAGGGACCCTCCTGTCTTGTCGAGGCAGCGGAAGCGGCTCTTCAGGAGACCAAATGTCCGCTCAATCACTCTCCTGGTCCAACCATGTGCCTCATTGTAGCGCATCTGGGCTGGTGTCACAGGGTTCCTGAGGGGTGTCAGCAACCACGGCATGTTGGGGTATCCCGAGTCACCTACGGACAGACAAGTGCACATTAGCTGACTCGGAAAAGTGGGCGGAATACTACAGATCAGATCACACACAATGGCACAAAGTCAGTACACACCGACAAGCCAGGCACGCTGGTTCTGCATCTGTGCCATCATCCTGGGGATGCGACTACTCCTCATCACAAAGGCATCGCGTGCTGAACCAGGGAAACGGGCACACACATGTGTGATGGTCATATCTGCAAGACACACCACCAGTGCATTGACCGAGTGGTAGTGCTTGCGGTTATGGTAGGCCTGCTCCTGGGCCTGTGGTGGTACCAAAGCCACATGTGTCCCATCAATGGAGCCAATGACATGCGGCATCCTCCCAGGGCATAGAAGTCACTCTTCACGTCAGTGAGTCGTTGCAGTCTAGGGAAATAGATGTACCGGTTCAGGAATAGCAACATTGCCTCCAAAACATCGCGGAGCACACGGCTCAACATGGTCTGTGACATCCCACCAGCAGTTGCCACAGTATGTTGGAAGGTACCGGTGGCAAAGAAGTGTAGGGCTGCCATCACCTTCACCTTGGGGGTCAGCGCTGTAGGATACGGCCGGCCAGGCTGCAAATGTGGGGCCAACTGCACTGCCAAATCCTCAATCAGCTGCCTGGTGAAGCGGTACCGTCGGATGCTGTCCCGTTCCACCATCGTTGCCAGGTCTGGGAATGGTCTATGGACAGCAGGAGCCCTGCAGTGCAGAGGAGAAGAAAGCAAGATTGTCAGTCACCCCACATATGCGGCATTGAACACACTCAATATCACAACATACATCATTATGAGGCACAACTACATGAAGTGTGCAGTTCCGTAAGGACATGTATGGTACATACATGGCAACATCTGTCATCACGGTTCAACAAGTGGCATCAATAAGTCCCAGGTTGGCCCATTGGATATCATGAGGCCGTGTCACAGTTCCCATCTCCTGCTGCCGTGTCACAATCACCCCCCACAGTGACATGTGAGGACAGATGTGCCCCAGGCATCACAGCTCAACGACAGGTACATTCCCAGGGACCCTGTATTGCCACATGGACACTGGCATTACATGGAGTATCATGTATACACCACAGCAAAACAACCATGACCCCCACAGGTAGTGGTCCCACTTGCCACTGCAGGACAGACATGGACGTCTGTGACACACACACGCACAACATCAAAGTCCATGCACACACAACGTGGATGTGGAGACTGTCTCCCATTGTGCACATGAAATCAGAGACATTGTAAACACTACATGCACACAGACTGTGGAGGACCATCACTATTGTGCCACTGGGACACCCTGGCTCAAACATACCGTCCCACATGGGACTCACGGGGTATGTGACATGACATACACATACACCACCGTGAAATGTGACCATGGCACATGCACAGATATGAACAGTTGCACATCACAGTGGTCATGTACACGTAACACCCAGGATCCTGTCCCCATGAACACGTGCACAGCCTGGGGGTGGCTGCCCCCAGGTGACACCCACAGGACAACATGTACACCAACATACACACAATAGGAAATGCAGCCTTACATGCCTTATGATACAGTTTGGACAGGCTGTCGTGTTGTAGGTGTGCCCCTCACTCCCTGGGAGCTATCTGTGGCTGGCATATGTTCATCTGAGACAGGCATGGTGACATATGCCAGTCACTTGTACAGGGATGCATTGTACCGCAATGGACCGATCGGTGCCCCCGGCCGGCCCATTGCATTCAATGTGTGCGGGTACGCGTTGTACCCCTGTACGCGTTGATCAGCAATGGACCGATCGGTGCCCCGGCCGGCCCATTGCATTCAATGTTGTGGGTATGCGTTGTACCCCTGTACGCGTTATACCGCAATGGACCGATCGGTGCCCCGGCCGCCCCATTGCATTCAATGTGTGCGGTACGCGTTGTACCTCTGTACGCGTTGAACAGCAATGGACCGATCGGTGCCCCCGGCCCATTGCATTCAATGTGCGCGGTGCAGCGTTGTACCCCTGTACGCGTTGTACCGCAATGGACCGATCGGTGCCCCGGCCGGCCCATTGCATTCAATGTGTGCGGGTACGCGTTGTACCCCTGTACGCGTTGTACCGCAATGGACCGATCGGTGCCCCGGCCGGCCCATTGCATTCAATGTGTGCGGGTACGCGTTGTACCCCTGTACGCATTGATCAGCAATGGACCGATCGGTGCCCCCGGCCGGCCCATTGCATTCAATGTGTGTGGGTACGCGTTGTACCCCTGTACGCGTTGATACCGCAATGGACCGATCGGTGCCCCGGCCGGCCCATTGCATTCAATGTGTGCAGGTACGCGTTGTACCCCTGTACGCGTTGAACAGCAATGGACCGATCGGTGCCCCGGCCGGCCCATTGCATTCAATGTGTGCGGGCACGCGTTGTACCCCTGTACGCGTTGTACCGCAATGGACCGATCGGTGCCCCGGCCGGCCCATTGCATTCAATGTGTGCGGGTACGCGTTGTACCCCTGTACGCGTTGAACAGCAATGGACCGATCGGTGCCCCGGCCGGCCCATTGCATTCAATGTGTGCGGGTACGCGTTGTACCCCTGTACGCGTTGATCAGCAATGGACTGATCGGTGCCCCCGGCCGGCCCATTGCATTCAATGTGTGCGGGTACGCGTTGTACCCCTGTACGCGTTGAACAGCAATGGACCGATCGGTGCGCACCCATTGACAATGGCCTAGCCTGGCAACGGACGCGTTTTCGAAATTCGAACGAGTCGGTTGCTGGAAATTCAGTTGGTCACCCACAACAATGTTGCAAAATCATGTATGTCATGAAGTTGAAGATTTGAAGGATGCTGTGGGCGTGTATTGGTGCTGCTATTCCATGGATTGGCCAGATTCAGAAGATGCAAACGACTTGGACCTATCACTTTGGACACATGGGACAGTATCTGCCTCTCCAGCACATATATATTGCTGGCTGTTCCCCTGAGAGCCCACTTGCCTGCACTACATGCTCCAGGACGACATCTGCCACTGCACTGCTGCTGTCTCTGCCCCCTCTGGACCCTGCAATGGCACGTACTGTGGAGAGAGCCCCAGCCTTCAGCCTTGAGGAGAACCAGGCCCTGCTGGACAGCCTACTTCCACAGTACAGCAAGCTGTATGGGACACCAGGGGAGCAGGTGAGTGTTCTGTGCACTGCCTTTCTGAATGTGCATTTTGTCTGACTAGCAAGGCTGAAAGTCTGCACGCCACTGGCTAGCAGGCTCACTGAGTAGTTGTCACCCCCATAGTGTGTAGTGACATGCACTGGACAGGTATGGTGCAGTGACAGTGCATTTGAACAAGGTTTTACTTCCCATGCAATGATACCATGTAGTGACTTCTGGCAAACTGTCCATGGGCAGCGTTGCACTGCCTGTGTACATCATGTGCCCCTGTCATTGAGATATGTATATACAACTGTGTCATGCACGGATATGTTGCATGTGTAGTAATGGCCTTTTCACTTTGACATCCTGACAGGTTAATGCCCATCGGAAGCAGGAGATCTGGAAGGACATCGTCCGGGCTGTCCGGTCCGTGGGGGTCTACAAGCGCCGGATCCGCAACTGCCAGAAGAGGTGGCAGGACCTTCGGGCTGGACCCGGAGGATTGCACGGGTCCAGCTGAAGCTGTCGCCTCCTCGCAGGAGGGGCGGAACACGGACCCTGACCCCCACATGCTCCAGATCCTGGCGGTGGTGTTTCCAGACCTGGATGGGCAGCTGAAGGCCAGACAGCAGCAAGGAGGGGGTGAGTCAAAGACTGCACTGTGAACTCTGTATTACATGCTATGTGCCCTCCTCTGGCCTGGTTAAACTGCCACAGTACAGCAGTCATGTTGTCCAGGAGCCATGTCCCTCTATTGTGCACTGCCCACTCCTCATCTGATACCCAGGTTGGCCCTTACATTCAGGGAATTGTGTCACTTGGGACTGTGTCCTTGCAGTTTGCTTCACTAAAGGTGGGGGACAGCATCTGTTTCCCTAACTCTGTTGTGGGCATCATGGGTGGGTCTATTGTTCACACAACGCCTGTGTTCGGACATGTAATCTGCGTGTTGCTTTGATATGCGGTCCACTTGCTGAGCTGAGCCACCACATGTGCCTGGGGTATCTGGCACACACCCATGCAGCGGGTGGGAACAATGTTTGGGCCCCAGGAGTGTGCAGATTACGTGTGTGACACATACATAGCCAGCTATCCACTGTCCAGGGCTCATCCCTCATTCATGTGGGGCAGGACAGTCATGCCTACTCCAGGCCATGCAATGCACTCTGTACTCCCACTCCCGTGTATCAGCTGACACATTGTGCGCAGTGATTTGACCCCTCAGGTGTCTGCCTCTGTGTCAGTGTGCTGTGGATTTGTTGCCAGGACTGCTGGGGTGTTTCTCGGTAGGGGCTCAGCATGCCACTGGAGATGTGACCATAGGAGACGATACTTGTGTGTCACATAGGTGTTTGATCAGCTGCCCGTGCAGACTGGGGTATGCGAATGTGAAGTTCAGGCAGCTGTTTCCCATTCACAGCAGATTGTGAGGGGCTCAGGTTCAGAGGGTAGTGTCACAGGTCTCCCAATCGGTATGACCTGGACAGATGAGGGTTAAGATGATGTCTTGTGTGGGGGATGTACATGTGCACTTGTGCAGCTCCAGGACTTGCATTCCCCATGACCTACTATTGTGACACAGTGCAGAGTGTTGTTGTCTGGCTGCCAAGTCATACATCACTGAGACAGTGATGTATGACTTAGCAGTCATGCCTCCGCCATGGCATGTGTCTACTTATTGGTGATCCTGCAGGGGAGTGACATGTGCTACATGCACACCATTGTGGCGATGGCTATCAGGACATGGGTGCATCATGGTGTCTGTCGCTGGTATGCATCACATGCATTTCCTATTTGACTCTGGGCATCCCTTTCATCCGGAAACCTGTACTGACTCAGTGGCAAGAGTTGTGATGTGTGCATGTCCACATGCTACACCGTGTCCTCTGCACTGTCCAACTACTGTGTAGGTGGTGCATGTGTCCACACTGGGGTGTTGCTATCCAACAGACACCAGACAGATGGGTGCAAGGCCATGTGGGATGTGAGTGCCATGCTTGGCATCAGACTGACAATTGGCTTCTCCTGTTCAGTTAGGTCACTTTTAGCAATGTTCAACTAATGATGCCAGGGCTTGCTCTGTAATGTGCTGTGCTCACAGTGGTGTGTGCGTTTGGTGCAGGTGACTGATGTCTGTCTGTTTCCCCATTGTTTGCAGATACATCCCGGCCACGGAAGGGGACAGCTCCACGGACCAGGAGGAGCCGGAGAGCCAGACTGGGTCAGCAGCCGAGGAGTGGTCGGAGGGACCCAGTGGCACGGAGGGCGAGGGGAGCCACACCGAGGAGTCCTCAGCACCATCCACCTCAGCTGAGGACCAGAGCAACTCAGACGATGACTCCCTTATGGTGGCGGGTGTCAGCAGCCACCACACCCCAGCTAGTGTTGCTGTCCCCGCCACCACCAGCACCACCACCGCCCTCCCATCGGCTCCCATTCCCCAGGTCCGTGGAGGCTCCCATGTTCGGGAGCGTGTCTCCTTTGGGCCAGGCACCGCACCCCCTGCCCCAGTGTCCCCTGCTGCCCTGAGTGAGGAGTCTGTGTACCTCCTTCGCCAGCTCCATGTAGGGCAGACAGCCATGCTGAGTGTCCTCCATGCGCACACCGCTCTGTTGACTCAGCTGGTGTCGTTCATGGAGGGCATCTCATCGGGCATGTCTGACCTACAGAGGGGCAATAGGTCCATGGACTCCTCCCTGACGGCAGCAGTGTCCCTCCTCAGACAGTCCCTCACCCCTCCTGCCTCTGCTCCATCCACACTCCCCAGCACCTTACCCGTCCCAAGCACACACACACCGGCACAGGCACACACCAGCACACACACGTCCAGCACACAGACACACACGCCACAAACAAAACGCACACGCACGCACAGTCAGGGGACTGAAACCAGACTCACAGGGGATGGGGCCCTGGAACACACACACACATCCACGAGCACTGCGCAGTCCTCAGTTGCCTCTCCCTCCAAAGCACCCTCCCTTGCCTCACCTGCAACCCCAAAGACCCAGCGGCTCTTCCTCAGTGACCTCGGCCTCTTCCCCTCCGATCCAGCTGATACAGCATTCAGGGGAAGAGGAAGCCCACCCACACGGAGCAGAGTGCCCCTCGCCCCCGGACACCCTCCCCAGGCGCAGACAGACTGAGGCCCCCACCCGCAAGTCCCCCGGAGTCGTAAGAGCAAGACCCCGCCGCCGCCCTGCATCTCAGGCACCAGGTCTCCTTCCTCCATCCCACAGGCCCCCACTCCACAGGTGCCCCCACCACACCCTGCCCCAGGTTCCCCACCCACAGATATACCATCCCCAAGAGGATCCAGCCTTCTCCCCCTGCCACTTGCTCTCCCGGCACCACACCCCCGCTGCGCTTGTCTGTGCCACTGATGTGGTGAGGGTGTCCTCCCCCTCTGTCCAGCCCACCTTGCCTGTTCCCCATTCTCCTCCCCTGGTGGTAGGCACTGCAGTGGAGTCCACTACCACCCTGTCTGACTTGGGCACTGCAGTGGCGGACCTGTCCACTCCATCTGCAGAGTCCACTGCAGTCGTGCCGGCACCCACAACATCTGAGTCATGCCCCCCAGTTGTGCCGGCACACACCATGTCAGACACCTCCACTGCAGTTGTCAGTGGCTCGCCAGCACCCACCACCCCTTCCCTGCTTCCTCTTGGTGAGCCCTGATCCTGTCCCTGCGGTGCCTGGCCTGCCCCCGGTTGCCCCTCCTAGTGGATTGTCCCTGGTTTTGTGCAGTGCAGGCATGCGTAGGGTGACATCTGCCACTGTCACCCTGTTTGGACTTTGACAATGGACTGGCCATTGGCCTTTGTGTTTTTCTGGACTTTCACTTTTCAATACACACATATGCTGAATAAAGCAACTTTCTGTTCTCTAGTGCTTATGCTTCTGATGTACATGTTGTTGATGATGCTAACCATGCCCTTGCTGCAGTGATGGTGATATTTGGTCTCATGATAATGAAGTGTTACTGTGCAGGAACCCATGTGGTCCAGGGGAATGTGTCCTATCCTGTGGTGTATCCATGTCATCCATAGCAGCATCTGAGGGTGTCATGTGTTCAGTATTTGGCAATGGGATTTCCTACTTACATTAGCAATTTCACATCTGTGGCTTCCACCCCTGCACATCTGTTGTGCCTGCCATTGTTCAATTTGTCTACTTCCCTGACCGTGTGGCCATCTCCACTGGACATGCAGGTTTGGGCATCAATGGGGAAGGACTCATCTGTGTTGTCAGTGCAACATTGCTATACAAGTGTGTTGGATCTGTGCTGATGATTTCGTTGGCACTTCCATGACCAGGCTGATGTGACAGGAGCCTTCATTTGGTGCTAATTGTTGATTGTGTGACCAAGTGCTCAGCTGACATGATGGGGTCCTACTGAGGCAACATATGGCACAGCTTTCCTCACACAGGAGTGGAGTCCCCTCATGGCAGTGTGTACTCCTGTGACATTGCCTGCGCCCAAGGTGTGTGTTGTATGAGCATGTCTGTGTGTTCACTTCCGTTTAGCTGTGCATGCTGTGATCCCTAGTGTTGTACCTGTTTGTGATGCTTGCTGAGTTGACCTATGTTCCCCCAAAGTCTTCTCCTGGGTTCTCTGTGATGTGGGTGCATGGCACATTACTGGTCATCAGGGTGTCACCCATAGGTGTGTTTGCTGTCAGGGCTGAGTTTGTGTGCAGACGCAGATGGGTCACAGTCAGGTTTCCCCTTGGCACTTGTTGTTTGTCCCTGTCATGTGATTTCCAGTTTGTGTTATCTTTCAGTGATTGTGACACGTTGTGTGTGTGACTGCTGGCACTCCTCAGGGTCCGGGCTGCAATGTTGGTTGTTGTCTATGTGTGTTCTTTGTGGGTGACCTTGGCTTCTTCATTGGTGTGTGACTGTGGCTGGGATCCCATTGGTTGGTGTGGTATTGCTGTCATGTCCATGTACAGCGTAGTGTGCAGTGTGTCAGACATTCAGGAGTCTTGTTGAGTGGCCATGTGTGATGTGTTTCTGCACCTTGGTTCCCAGCCACCACCCTGGAATAGTCATGGGTGCATGTGCAATGTCACCAGTGCATGTGTGCTTCACTGCTGCACATTGTTGGAGGTCGAGGTGTGTGGTGTTGAGTGTGTGCAGATGAGAGTTGTTGCCCGGCTAGGCCCCTGCCTCCATGTTGGCCTTGGCTTACTGGCCGTGCTGATTGATTTGTGCTTGTGTAGGTGTGATGGTAGTTTGTTGCTCAGGACACATGACTGTGGTTCACAGTGTGAACGACATTTAGCTTTGTCATCACAGTGGGATTGTAATGCAGCCCAGGGTCACCACATTGTGGGGGCCCTGGGGGTAGTGCTGTGGTGTGTCTGTGTCTTGCTGTGTCAGTTGCTGTTCCTACGTGCCTGTGTGACATGTGTGATTTGTGCTCCCTCTCATCTGACAATGCCTGCTTGCCCACATAGGGATTTGGATCCATGAGTTACCTTTGTGTGGCACTGTATGCACATCTGTATGATTGGTATTCAGGCCTCCTCATGTGTTGTGTGGTTGCCTGGGGACACTGGCACCCCCTCACCTGTTGTGTATGATGTGCAGTGTGGGTCTGCCTGTTTGTGTTTGTGCATCTGCACCACTGCATTGGCATATCTTGGGTGTGCCATTGGCTGTATGTAGTTTGGTGGGTTTCCCCTGCTGTCCCTGGGACTCCTAGATCATCGGTCTTCACAATGATCATGGTTTGTGTGTCCCATTGCTTCCATGGTATGGTATCTGTTCACCTCACATCTACAGTCTCCACAGGGTATCTGCATTTGTGTGCCCATTGGTGCAAATATGTGGGTCTGCATTCTGATGGTCACTTCTGTCATTGTGTCATTGATGAATGTTGACAGTGTCAGCCCCCATGGGTGTTGTTTGTCTGCACATGGCCAAAGGTATGTCTTATTTGCACTGCATTATTTGCCTCCCCCAATTTATGTTGCAATGGGACACATGCACTACTTTGCCACTGATGTGTTTTATGTTCTGTGACCATGAATCATCCATGCAGTTTGGCAGTTGCAGCTTTTTCTTTGTCAACACTTACATTTTGGTCACTGTGATGATGGGGGTTTGGACCCCATTGCCACACTGTTCAAAATGTGCTTCAGCTATGGACCCCACCCTTACATTTCGGTCACTGTGATGATGGGGGTTTGGACCCCATTGCCACAATGTTCAAAATGTGCTTCAGCTATGGACCCCACACTTACATTTTGGTCACTGTGATGATGGGGGTTTGGACCCCATTGCCACACTGTTCAAAATGTGCTTCAGCTATGGACCCCACACTTACATTTTGGTCACTGTGATGATGGGGGTTTGGACCCCATTGCCACAATGGTCATGGCCTGCTTGCATTGTGGGGCCACACACATATATGTGTGGCACATGTGATAGGGGGTCACATTGTATGTTCAAAGTCATGGTCAGTGTTGTAGGCATTTGACACAGTCTACACACGCTTGTCATGGTGTTGGGGGATGTCTTTTTCTTGCATTCCCTAGGTTGTGGTGTGCTGGTTGTGTCATGCATTGTCCATCCTATGAGTGGGGATGGTGTTGGTGGTAGGCATCCAGCCCCCATGGGTAGAGGTGGTAGTTGTGACAGGCATCCAGCCCCCTGGGTAAGGGTGGTAGTAGTGGTAGGCATCTGGCACCCCCATGGCTAAGGGTGGTAGTTGTGGTAGGCATCCAGCCCCCTGGGTAAGGGTGGTAGTGGTGGTAGGCATCTGGCACCCCTCTGGCTAAGGGTGGTAGTAGTGGTAGGCATCCAGCCCCCTGGCTAAGGGTGGTAGTAGTGGTAGGCATCCAGCCCCCCCTGGGTAAGGGTGGTAGTAGTGGTAGGCATCTGGCACCCCCATGGCTAAGGGTGGTAGTAGTGGTAGGCATCCAGCCCCCTGGCTTAGGGTGGTAGTAGTGGTAGGCATCTGGCACCCCCATGGCTAAGGGTGGTAGTAGTGGTAGGCATCCAGCCCCCCCTGGGTAAGGGTGGTAGTGGTGGTAGGCATCTGGCACCCCCCTGGCTAAGGGTGGTAGTAGTGGTAGGCATCCAGCCCCCCTGGGTGAGGGTGGTAGTGGTGGTGGGCATCCGGCACCCCCCTGGCTAAGGGTGGTAGTAGTGGTAGGCATCCAGCCCCCCTGGCTAAGGGTGGTAGTAGTGGTAGGCATCCAGCCCCCGTGGGTGAGGGTGGTAGTAGTGGTAGGCATCTGTCACCCCCAGGGCTAAGGGTGGTAGTAGTGGTAGGCATCCAGCCCCCCTGGCTTAGGGTGGTAGTAGTGGTAGGCATCTGGCACCCCCATGGCTAAGGGTGGTAGTAGTGGTAGGCATCCAGCCCCCTGGGTAAGGGTGGTAGTGGTGGTGGGCATCTGGCACCCCCTGGCTAAGGGTGGTAGTAGTGGTAGGCATCCAGCCCCCCTGGGTAAGGGTGGTAGTGGTGGTGGTAGGCATCTGGCACCCCCCTGGCTAAGGGTGGTAGTAGTGGTAGGCATCTGGCACCCCCCTGGCTAAGGGTGGTAGTAGTGGTAGGCATCCAGCCCCCTTGGGTGAGGGTGGTAGTGGTGGTGGGCATCCGGCACCCCCCTGGCTAAGGGTGGTAGTAGTGGTAGGCATCCAGCCCCCCTGGCTAAGGGTGGTAGTAGTGGTAGGCATCCAGCCCCCCCTGGGTAAGGGTGGTAGTAGTGGTAGGCATCGGGCACCCCCCTGGCTAAGGGTGGTAGTAGTGGTAGGCATCTGGCACCCCCCTGGCTAAGGGTGGTACTAGTGGTAGGCATCCAGCCCCACTGGCTAAGGGTGGTAGTAGTGGTAGGCATCCAGCCCCCCCTGGGTAATGGTGGTAGTAGTGGTAGGCATCTGGCACCCCCTGGCTAAGGGTGGTAGTAGTGGTAGGCATCCAGCCCCCTGGCTAAGGGTGGTAGTTGTGGTAGGCATCCAGCCCCCTGGGTAAGGGTGGTAGTTGTGGTAGGCATCCGGCCCCCCCTGGGTAGGGGTGGTGGTAGTGGTGGGCATCTGGCACCCCCCTGGCTAAGGGTGGTAGTAGTGGTAGGCATCCAGCCCCCCCTGGGTAAGGGTGGTAGTGGTGGTGGGCATCTGGCACCCCCCCTGGCTAAGGGTGGTAGTGGTGGTTGGCATCCGGCCCCCCCCTGGGTAGGGGTGGTAGTGGTGGTGCGCATTCAGGCCCCTGTGTGCATATGTGGCATTGGTGATGGGCATCCCGCCCCTATGGTGCTGCTGTTGCTGGTGTAAGTAAATTCTGCATCCCTCTGTGTGTGTGTGTGATGTGTCGTGTACGTGTTGTATGTGTTTTGTGATTGGTGTCTGACTTACCTTCTGCGCCGTACGCGTCCATGCCTGTTCCGGTAGTAAATGTAGAATATTGGTATGATCGGGACGAAGGGATTCATGGTTGGTTCGTGTCGTTCGTCTTTCTCGTCGCTTTGCGTCGTCCTCGTCACTGGCGTGTTCGCCTCGTAGCCGTGGATCGTGTTGTGGCGCGAATCGGAGCTTATGTGCGCCTCTCCCGGATGCTTTGACGTGCCGTGCGTAGCGACGGGTTCGGCGCGTACGGAAAGCGCATCGTACTTGTTCGGCCGGACGGGGCTGCATTTTCCCTTCCGTGCGACTCGATTCTGCGTTTCCGGATTCGCCTCGGTCGGAGAACAGGACCTGAATTGGGTGAGTACGACTCGTCCGGATTCTATGCTGTTGTGCGCATCGTACTTACTCGTTCGGAATGATGTACGGATCGGTCGGGAAACAGGCATTCGCATGGCTTTTTTCCCGACCGAATGGTATTGGGTGCGCCTCCGACCAAGATCGGAATCGGCCCCAAAGTGTTGTGGTGTAATAATTCCCTTGTCAATCCATTCCTTCCAAAATAAAGTACGTTTGTTAATCTTAATGGATTTATTGTACCAAATTGGGGTGTGAAAAAAGGGGTCAGCAGACGGTAAATGTGAGTGAATCAGAGAGGTAGAAATTGCTTTGGAGTGAATAAAAATAGGGGAAGAGAAACGTTTCGGAGGTTGGGACAGGAAGACAGCAGAGGTAAAAGAGAAAGGAGAATACTGAGCTTGCTCCAACAATCTCCATGCAGTTAGAGGCGGGTCAGAGGTCTCAGATAAAGAAGTCCATACTTGCTTTAAAGTGAAAGCAGAGTGGTAGTGGCGAATATTAGGAAAGTTGACACCACCTAAATCTTTGGGAGATTAAAGGCGGACCAATGAAATCCTAGGTTTACGGTTGTTCCAGAGGAACTTGGAGAGAGAACTATTAATAACACGAAAAAAGGGGTTTGGAAGAGAAATGGGAAGCATGGATAAATAAAAATTAATGATTCCAAGAAGCATCATTTTGATGGTGGCCAATCTACCCCACCATGAAAGGAATAGCGGTGACCAACCCTCAGTCAGAGCGGAAATTTTCTTTAGAATGTCCGCCAGGTTGATTTTGATAGTTTCCTTGATGGTGTTAGCATATAAGATACCAAGGCATTTGATATGTCTAGAAGTCCACTCAAAACCTGTATTTGCAAACATAGAAGGGAGGCAGAATTTGTTAAGAGGTAAGATTTCAGACTTATCAACGTTTAATTTATAGCCAGATACTTTTGAGTACTCCTGCAGGAGTGAAAAAAGCTGGCAGAGAAGTGGATGGGTTAGAAATATATAAAAGAATATCGTCAGCATAAGCGGTGAATTTAAGGTCAAGTGATTTAAGTTGAAGACCTGAATAGTGAGGAGAGCGTCTGATTGTTTCTAAGAAGGGTTCCAACGCAAGGATAAAGAGAAGGGGAGAAAGAGGGCAGCCCTGTCTAGTCCCTCTGAGAAGGGGAAATAACGAGACTGGCAACCATTTACCCAGACAGAAGTGGTCGGGACTGAATAAAGTAGTTGAATATATTGAAGGATAGGAGGGCCAAAACCATGCCATTTGAGGGCACTGAAAATAAACTCCCATTCAACCCTGTCAAACGCCCTTTCAGCATCTAATGTTATGGCGGCTAACGGAGAGTCTAATTTAGAGGCCAAATGGATAATATTAAGAAAAGTGCGTGAGTTATCTGTAATTGAGCGACCTTTGACAAATCCGGATTGGTATATATTTACAAGGTCAGGGATAATTTTATTAATTCGTATGGCGAGTAATTTTGCAAAGATTTTACAATCTGTGTTAATCAAAGAGATGGGTCTATAGTTTTTACATAAGGACAGATCTTTATCTTTTTAGGTATCAGACAAAGCATAGCCTGGGAAAAAGTGCCTTGCGCTGCACCAGTAGAAAGAAAGTGAGTAATTAAGGAAAGGAGGTGAGGAATCAAAAGTGATTTAAATTGGAGAAAGAATCGAACAGTAAAACCATCAGGGCCCGGTGTCTTATCTTTAGGTAAAAGGGAAATAGCAGCAATAATTTCTTGTTCGGAGTTGGGAATATTTAAAGAAGAAAGGTCGACCTGATTTTCAGGATTTTTAGGAATGCGTTGAAAAAGGAATCGATAAGATCAATAGAAGGGAAGATTCTGGGGTGTACAAAGAGGTATAGTAGTCAGTAAAACACTCAAGAATCTTGGCATCTGAGAGATGTAAAACTCCGGAAGGATCCTTAATAGCAGCTATTTTAGATTTTTGTTTTTTAATTTTAAGGTAATTGGCTAGAGCTTTGCCGGCTTTGTTCCTTCCACCATACATTTTTGCATTGAATTTAAGGAGGTTATTACAAGCCGAATCCCATGACTGTTTGTTATATTGCATTTTCGCTTTAATCGGATTGGATAATGTGTCAGGGCAATTGGCCGAAAAATACTGGTGTTCCAACGTTTTGATTTGTTTGAGGAGAGATGTAGATTCGGAGAGAGTTTTCTTCTTTTTCCGGGATACAAAGTCTATTATAAAACCTCTGGCAGAAGCCTTAAAGGCATCCCATATTAAATGAAATTGAGAGACAGAAGAGAGATTATGAAGAAAGAATTCTTGAGCAAAGAGCGAAAACTGTTCCACAAATTGAGAGTCCAAGAGAAGAGAATTGTTAAAGCGCCAGCGCCGAGATGAGGGTGTGGGTGAGGGGTAATCTAAATCTAAAATGATGGGGGCATGATCGGATATAAGAATGGAGCCAATCTCGATGTCATTCATGAATTGTAGGGTATGTTGAGTAAGGAAAATGTAATCTATACGGGAATGAGATTTGTGTGCAGGAGAAAAAAGGAAAATTCAAGAGCATCCGGGTGTGAGGTTCTCCAGGCATCAACCAGTCCTCTTGTAGTAATCGCCTTGTAGAAAGTTTTTGCATCGTGTTGGGAATGTATCTGGCTTGAGATTTTCGGTCCAGAAAGGGATCCATGAGTTGGTTGCAGTCACCACCCACAATCAAATTGTTAGCAGAATGTGAGGAGAGAAGAGTGGAAAAATCAGACCAAAAGGATAAGTCAGTGCCATTCGGGCCATATAAATTGCAAAAAGAGAGTGGAGTGTTGTTAACTGTAACGTCTAGAAGAAGCCATCTACCATTGGTATCTTTAGATTCGGTTTGTAGGTGAACAGACAACGACTTATGGAACAAAATACCAACCCCGTTCTTATTATTATCACCCGGGGAGCAAAAGATGTCACCCACCCAATGTTTACGTAATGAAGGCAAGTCTTGTAATCTGAGGTGTGATTCTTGCAACAGAGCAATAAGACATTTCAGTTTAGCCAGGTGGGACAATACTCTCTGCTTCTTAACAGGATTACGCATACCTTTTACATTCCATGAAATGATGCGGAGACTTTTCATAGGTAATGTACATAGGAGGATAAACAACCTCTAAACATAACAAGTGCGGAAAAGTTAATAAGTAAAATATGGAAATTCATTAAAAAGGAAAGTGTAAGAGACAAAGAGGATACAAGTATAGCAAAAGAAAGGGAATGGGAATGGGTAAAAGAGAGTAGCAAAAAGGAAGAAGAGTACACAACATTTTTTGGTATGGCGAAGGAAATGAGCGAAAAGGTAAATGTAAAAACCTTGTTATAAAAGAGTAAAAAAAGAACGAAAAACTCTGTGCAAGAAAAAGATCCAGAAGGAAGGGGAAGAAAAAGTGGAGAAAGAGAAGGGAGTGAAAATAGGGAAAAAAAGCATAATCGCCAGTTAAGAGAGGGAAAGAGATGACAAGCGAGGAGGGAAAAGAGGGGAATAGAGAAAGCAAGGGAGGATAACATAGTCTCCCAAGGAAAGATAGCCAAGAGAAGATGACAAAAAACCGAGCGGCTTTAGTCATAAAGAACAAGATGAAGAAGAACATTGACGAGTGAGGGGGGGCGGCGAGAGAAAAGACAACCACACAGGCAAAGAGACTCCGAGAAAAGTCAAGATTGCCTTCTAAAAATAAGTAAGGAGGCAAGTATAAAAACAAAAGGCAAACATTACGGAACAAAAGGAAGGGAACTTACCAAACAGTGGGAAGATATTGCAGCAACATGAGTCACACATTACAGACAGGGGGGTAACAAGGGTGGAGAACAGCTACAGCAGTTCCGTGTTGGGGAGGCCTGGGACATGAGAGAAATAACAGACAAGGACATAATTAGAGGTTACAAACTACATACAGAAGCATACCAAAACAGAGCAAAGAAATAACGTTAAGTAATTAAGGCTTGCTAAGTTCCATGGATTCTCCTTTATGGGCGTGAATGAACTTCCGGAGGTCGGCAGGATCTTCAAAACTGAAAGTTCTGTCTTTGTAGGTAACTTTGAAGAAGCAAGGATGTATTAACCCGTATCTGGCGTTCATAGATCTCAAGGCAGGCCTAAGGTCGAGGAATACCTTACGCCGATTGGCAGTTGGCTTGGAGACATCTTGACTGAAGAAAACTCTGTGGCCAGACCAGAACATCTGCTTGTGTTGCTTAGCTGCGTTGAGAATTTCCATGAGATCAGAGTAGAGAAGGAAATAAGCAATTATACCTCTGGGTTTAGACAAGGAGGATGCACTCTGTGGTCCCAATCGATGAGCTCTCTGGATGTTAAAGTCTGTGGATTTTGCGCAACCAGCAATCTGAAGGACTTGAGATTTCAGAAATATAATCATATCTGATCCTTCGGAACCTTCCGGAATACCATAAATGCGTAGGTTGTTACGCCTATTACGATTTTCTAAGTCCTCTGTAGATTTCTTGAGCAAACTGACTTCTTTAGTAAGGCAATCAACTTTGGCAATAACATCTTGAGCATCACTGACTTTTTGCTCCACGTCCGAAAGCCTCAGATCTAGTCCAGTCCATTTGTCATCTAACCTTTGCAGAGTAGCAGCTGTGTCAGACATAAAAGGACGAATGAGGCGCAGTTCCTCCATTATATCTTCTAATGTGAGAGGGAGCGGTGATTTTGACGGAGAGGGCGGGTCCTTCTTTGTACGTTTACCAGGACCAGTCGCAGTGTCTTTTCGTCCACCCGCAGCACCCCCTGGGGTTTATGTGGATGATGAGAATCCATAATAGCAAAGGAGAGAAAGCACCAGCAGTCTAGGATTGGAAAGCAACACAGCAGGAGACGGCTTTGTTAGTATACTGAAGAAGAGCCAAGAAGAAGTGACCAGCGAAATGTCCACAGATAAAAGCGGTCTGCAGACAAAAAAATTATTACTTCACTAGATACCGCCAGAATTGAACACTGTAGCTGGTGACATCCGCTGTAAAAAGGAAGGGGCATATGTCCAACAGAACACCATCTGCTTCACACAGCAACAAGAGGATCAGTATAAATGCTGGTCTGTCTTTTTTTTTTTTTTTTATGTAAGGCACAACATGGTCAGCCCGAAGGACACTCTCCTCCCGGTCGAGTGGAGTGCTGCGTGAAGAGAAGCACAAAATGGCGGCCGCTGCCCGGCGGAAACAAACGGAGCCGATATTGAGAAGGACATAAGGATCAGTGTACATGCTGGTCTGTCTCTTTTGATGTGAGGCACAACAAGGTCAGCATTAAATGAGAGAAATAATGCTGCGAAAAAAAATTATCCGGAGAACATTCTCCTGATAGTCGGGTGGAGTGCTGCATGAGGCAAAACACAAAATGGCGGCCGTTGTCGAGTGGAGACAAACGGGGCCGATAACGAGAAAAAGAGACCTTCTCAAGGTCTAAAAACTTGCCATCATGGTCTTGGGTTGCTCCTATGCAGGAAACCATGATTCCGGTAGACAGGTGCTGCTTAAAAACAGTTCCTTCATCATCGAGCGGAGCTCGGATTAGCGGAGCTCTTCAAGTGGCGGCCATCTTGAATCGCCGCTGCCGCGCGCCTCTAAGTAGATATTTTTGATTTGATATTCTGTCTCTGCACCATGCAGACCGTGCCTCCTATGTGCCCTATTCTGTTTTTCTGGTTGAAGGTTGGATAGTAAGAAGAAAGAGGTTGACAAGAAAGCTCCTCTCCCCAATGTCTTACTGTCCTGCCTCAAACTCAGTGTTAGGGTCCTGGGAAAAAGGAACCTGCACAAAACTGAGACCTCCTGCTTTTACCTGCAATGTAACTTGTGCAATTCACACTATTGCTCAGGGGCGGCTCCTCCGCTAAGGCAGAGAAGAGTCGCCCCACTGCTCTAAGAGCAGTGAAGGGGAAAAATTAAATTTTATTATCATTTTATTTTTCAGCTCCTAGGTGCGGGGAGGGGTGGGGCTGGCCAGAGTAGGGGCGAGGTGTAGGAGTGTTAAGCACACTCTACGTGTTCATGACTGTATGTCCGGCTGTCTTGGCCCTGCCAAACAGTAATGTGCACTTTGCATGTTCTCCACCCAGGCTGCATTACAGCCTGGGTGGAAAACATGCACAGGCTCCCTGCCACAGTCTGAGCGCTGAACCACAGCGCTTAGACCAATCACAACGCTGCATTGCAGCGTTGTGATTGGCTTAGGGGTGCCCTGGTACTTCCTGGACAGAGAGGCAGCAGCTGTCAACGCGACCAGTAGGTAAGTTTTCTTTATTTTTTATGTTCTACCCCACCCACCTACCCCACCTAAAGACTTACACACCATCACTCGCACCTTCATATGGTGTAAACAACCAATGAAGCAGCATATTCTACCGAACCACCCATAAAATGTGAGGTTCTACTATTGGCCTCATGGCACTCACTTTTATCTATGAAGTGGCCTTTCTCGGGTTCTTTTTTTCTCAAATGATTTTGCTCTGGCTTAAAGCGCCCATCCGTCTAAGTTAAAAATAGGATAAGATTGTTCTATACATCTCTTTTTAATGAGGAAGCTGTGCCTAGACCTCAGACAAATATTTCACTACCTCCCTCCTCCGCTGCCATCCACATGTAAGGATGCCAAGGAAACGCAGATTCGGATAAACACTGAACATATCATTCTACTGTGCGGCACAATTTCTGTCATTTGTGACTAATGAATGCTTTTCCAATACAGAATGCCAGGCAGCCTCATCAGGACGCCGACTCCACCGATTTCGAGAAATCATTTGGAAACCATTGCAGACTTGCATTAGAGTAATAAAGGCAAGCGTTCATTTCACATTAGTGACTATACTGCGTTGTACGCTCGCCAAAGGGGTATTATTGGCTTTTGGAGGCACGTGAGCTGAAAGCATTCCCTGAACCTTGCTAAACAAAATAAATTAGTGGTGACACAGGAAAAGTCTGGGTACAAAATGTCAGATGAATATCTGTGAGCGGGAGACTAAATTAATTTTGGATTTTGAGCCTGGGTGTGAGTTTGGGGCACCTTTTACGGGCTCAGATTTTAAGAACGTCTTTTGCAACTCGAATGTCTGATACATTTATAAAGGAGCCGCAGAACGTTATATAATTTGATCACTTCCGGTCCTATTCACGAAAGTTTCGTAAAAGTATGGGCCAAGATTTGCATCTGCTCCTGAGCGTGAATACTTTTTTTAATAATTAGAAAGGGACCGGACCGATATACAGAAGCATTAATGAATACTTGAATTAGTACTACAGGAATACTATTAATATGCTCTTACATGACTGTGATTTGGTACCAAAACGTCAAACTCCCTAGTAGTAAAAGTTTAAAGAGGACACAACTCTTTCTATTAGTATTAGTTGTATACCAATATTCCCTTAACATTCCCATTGCATACCTATTTCACTTTTTGGGGGGTTACTTCACAAATACATGTAAAAACACATTAAAAGTAGTACAAGGGTACTACGTAATGTAGTCGAATACGCCTTTGTGATTAGGCCCCAAAGGTCCAGCTGCAGATTTTCAGGGGTCCTTCTAGGTGTGCCATGTGACCTTCCCAAAAAGGTCGTTTCTCTCTCCATAGTGGAGAGCTTTGCTCCTCCTGTTGAAATTGACTTTTTTTCGTTCAAGAGGAAAACTTTTTCCCTCTTATCAGGAAAGCCCCACCCCTACATCACCAGCAAGTTTAGGGATGATCCGCTCCCCTTTCCATCTTGGAAGGTGGTCACTCCACCCATAGGCTGGTAAATCTCCAACCACTTCCGGGATGGAAAGGGGTCAAATAATGTTGAAATGCCCACAAACGTGCATCTTTTTGGGATATCCCAAATGAAGGGAAACCATGGCAAGGCAAACTAAGCCTTTGGGAGCTCACTTTCCACTCTTGAGTGGGATTTACTTCTACACATTTCTCATCACTCGTGTTGGAGAAGCCCGAGGTGGTTAATGCCTTAACGCCCACCTCAAAACTCGTCGTTGATTCCCGACAGGAGTAAATAAATATTATTCTGGATGTAGACCTACAACTGAAATAACCTTTGTGAATAGGGCCCAAAATCTTAAGCAACTTTGAGGGAAACAAGAGCGAGGTAATTGTCCTTCTCAGGGACACACCGCTCAAAAAAAAAATACCTTCAACGTCGCCAGCCAGCCCGACGCACATTCAGAGCCATACTGGAACCAGTTTCCCCACTCTGAACACCCAACACGTTATTGTTTTCTTTGTGTATATTCTAACAGCGGTGGCTTTTTTTCCGTAAGAGAATGGCACCTTTCATTGTGATGCAAATACGTAGAAACTAGTAAGTGGATGTGCTGTTCAGAAGGATAACCTTCTGCCGGCAACAAAGCTCTTCCTCTGTCTTCTAAGAGTTCCTTTCTAGCATGCTGCTTTCCTCGCGCAGCTGAAACTTTTATTCGCCATACAAAAGAACAACTCCTTGGCAACCCGGCCGACATTTCAAATGGAAAGCTGGGGTGGCACGGGTCTAAAGGTAGAAACTCCCCTCTGAATTGGAGAGGATGAAATTCTCGATTTATTTTATCTTTTCTACTAATTTGAGACCGTTAAATGTTAAGTTAAGCGAAACACAAAAACGTGTGTCCTCAAAGGGGTGCATGCATTAACATTTAGCTCGTGAATTTAAACAGTTCCGTGTTAATGGCAGGAAAAGAGGGAAAGCGAAGCAATATATTGCCTCCTTGCATAGCTTTTGAAAGTGGTTTGATACGAACTTTGGGGCATATTAGCAAGGGCGGTATCGCCGCTTTAGCGGCACTTTTTGCCGCTAAAGCGGCGATATTTCTATCGCCCTATTAGCAAGCTGTCGTTAACAGCTGTTAGCGACAGCTTTATGGCGAAAGCGACCGTTTTGATGCCGTTTTGCATGTTAGCGATAATTATCGCTAATGACATGCAAAGTAGGCGTTCCCAACTAAAAGCGACTGGAAACAGTCGCAAACACAACTTCCCCCTATTAGCAATGCCCGCGAAGCGATCAAAATCACGCTAACCGCGATTATCGCTGGAATATAACACCTGCTAAAAACTTGACTTAACCATTCTTGTCAATGGGAGGTGGATTGTAAGGTTAAGTCCTCACCTGCCTATTAGCGAGCTTTTCATTAGCGCAGTGATTTTATCGCTGGATTTCTCGCGCTATTGCTGGGTTTCGCCGCTATCGCTGGATTTTTATCGCCTTGGAGATAAGCGTTGATAATAACGCGTTATCTCCGCGATGAAATCCAGCCATAGCCGGCGATAAATAAAACAGCGCTAAGCGCTTTGCGATAATCATCGCAAATCCTAGGTAATATGCCCCCTTGTGTCTTTGTGCTCTTATGTTCAACCTAATGTAACATTGCCGCTTCACATTTTAAGACGCCTATGGTCGCTAACTTAAGCCTTCACTTTTTAGCACGTTTGACCGTTCCATGCCCTTCTAAATTCCTGATTTACAGGATGGTATAATAGAAACAGGCATTGAGAAGCCAATAGGTTTGCCTCTCACACTCAAGCACACTGACACAAGCAATAAAACATGTCTGCTGCTTGCAAATTCATTCAAGCGTTAAAAAAGTAAATCGATCTCATCTTTTATAATCAATACAAATCTATTGGATTTCCTAGTATTTTTTTGCCAATGCTGTTTCTCAACAGCAAAAAGAAAAGTTAATGCTTAATTGCCGATGTTGAACAGCATCTGCAAAAAAAAGGAAAAAAGTGTGATGATGTGTAGGCAAGCATCATGCATGTGTGAGTGTGAGTCAAGATGCTGGGGTGGTCCAACATGAGGTATACCTGCTGAAACATCGTCAAGCATGCTCACACACGCGACTTGACAGGGCTGCCATTTTGCTTTTCCGTATTTACTTTTCCTTGAAGGCAGGCTACTATTTCGGATGATTGGTAAATAAATGGCTGTATGGAGAGGAGATTTGTGGTACATATTTCGACAACTACTGGGCAACTAAGAGACAATATAAATCCTTGAATTCTTCCCTTCACCAAGCACAACAATTAGATTGTGATTGTTGCTATGCTCGTATTGGACCTGGCTCATTCTGCAGGGTAACCCCCAAGGTTTTTGCCTTCCTCCTCCCCCTTTTGCTGAATTCGTTTTTGATGGCTTTACTACGCTTGGCTCTTTACCACTGCTAACCAGTGCTAAAGTGCATGTGCTCTCTACTTAAAACATGATAACATTGGCTTGTCCACGATTGGCATATTTAATTTACTTATAAGTCCCTAGTAAAGTGCAGCACATGTGCCCAGGGCCTGTAAATTAAATGCTACTAGTGGGCCTGCAGCACTGATTGCGTCATCCACTCCACTAGCTATTTAAACACGTCTCAGGCCTGTCATTGCAGAGTTTGTGTGTGTAGTTTTAAGCTGCCATTTCAACCTGCCAAATTAACCCTCTTGCCTAAACCTTCCTTTTTAATACATAACAATCACCACTAAGGTCGGCCCTAGACAGCCCCAGGGGCAGGGTGCAGTGTATTTAAAAAGTTGGACATGCACTTTTAAGTTTTACCTGTCTTAAATTCATTTCTCTCTGCTGCAAGGCCTGTCTTGACCATAGGTCAACATTGGGATTACCTTATTCCATTTTATAAGTAAAATTTCCAATTGGAAAAAGATGGCCTTTTTTAGTTTGGTGTCAATGGACTCAAAATATAAACTCACGACTTATGGTGAAGTCGTATTTTAGATTGTGAGTCTAAAACTGCCACTTTTAGAAAGTTGGAATTTTTTTATTTTAACCATTCTGTGCCTCTGCCTGACTCTGAACACACGTCTGGGGTGGGTGACAGCTGGACTTTGTGCATTCCCTCTAGATATTCACACACAAAGGGAGCAACGATGTGACATTCACATCCTGATGGCCCATCACCAGGTTGATGAGCTTTCCTGAGCCAGATGGCTGGGAGGAGCTGACACTTGCACCTGAATAGGGCTGTGTCTGTCCCCACACAAAGAGCTGCATACCCCCCTGTAGTGAGTCTGGAGCCTGGGCAGGAAGGGCAAGGACCTTGTGGACTTAAAAGTCCTCTCTTTGAAGTCTCCCCCACTTCAAAGGCACTATTGGGTATAAGTACCAAACCCCTGACACCACCAACTCAGTACACTCTGGACCTGAGGACTCTCTGCCAGGAAGAAGGACTGCTGTGCGGCTGAAAGGGCTGACACTCTGCTGGACTCTACTGGAGTTGCAGGACTCCTGCTCTGCTGCGCCTGCCCTGCAGCCACACGGAGAAAGGCTCCATGGTGAGCTCGATCAGAAGGGGGGGAGAGCGGGCATCCCTGTCTCATATCTCAGCCAACCAGGATAGCCCAGGAAGACCCGGGAAGCTGGCTTGGAGTAGAGCAATCTGGTATAGGCTAGGAGTCTGGATCCAACCCCCATGCGGGTGAGCACTACAAACAGATAGTGCCACATTAGGGTATCAAATGCCTTCTCCAGATCAAGGATAAGGCAGGCTGACCATGGAAACTGCCCTTGTACCTTGTCTTGTACATGGAAGAGGTGTCAGATATTCTATGAGGTGCTGCATCCAGGGACAAAGTCATTTTAATTTATGTGCGCCAGTTCCAGGAGGATTTGGACTTACTGATCGACCAGGATTTTTCCCGGGATTTTGTAATCGGTTCCAAAAATGGAGATGGGCCTGTAAGAGGCTAACAGTGTGGGGTCTCTACCCGGCTTGGGAAGTTAAACCAAAAAGGTCTCTCGAAGTGAGTGCGGGAGTTCACTGGTGTTTAATGCCGCATTATACTTTGCTGCCAGGCCCTTTGCCAGAAGTGAGGAAAAGGTGCTATAGTACTCCAAAGGTAGGCCATCCAGTCCCGGTTCTTTGTTTCCGGCTAGGTCGTGGATGGCCTGCTCTACATCTGTAGTTGTGATTTCCACCTCTAGGAAGAGCCTGATGGAGGTCGAAATGTGCAGGAAAGCTATACTCGCCTCAATCAGATTCTAGCAGGAATGTTGCATCCGCTTCCCCTAGGAGAGCTATATTCAAGCTGGAAGCCGCTTGGTCGCTCTATAGAGTGTAGGCTGTGCAACTATAAAAGGGATTCTCTGGTACACATCCTCTTATGCTGCCCGGTGCTGCAACAGGCCCACCAAATTTATCTAAGGCCTATCCTCCTCAAACTGGGCACTCGCACAACAAAGGAAGCCATTTGCCAGCTCTACACTTTGGACACTGTCAAAGACATGGCCAGCTTTGGCAAATGTATTCAACACACGTGCTCCCTTTTGAAAGGCACAAGTAATGAAGCAGTGAGCAATCAACAGCCAGATGAGGCTTAGGCCACAAGGGGCTCTTCCCTCCACACAATCAGCTCACCTCAGCCAGGGCCCAAAGCCATCATGGGCGCTTCTACCCCTACAATTCCCATGTACGGCAGAACAGACACGAGGGACAAAAAATAAAAAAAGAAGTACTGGCACTTTATTCGAAGACTGCCTAATGATAACAGCCAACGGCTCAGTTCTAACTGCATCAAAATCTTTATCAAAGCACCAATGCACCTCGCAAGGACTGTGGATAAGGCTTTTTAAAGAACTTTTACATTCAAAACTGTTTTTAAATTTGATTGTCTTACAGTCTTTTAACGCCTTTTTGTAATGATTTTCAGCAATCTCTCAAATAAATTTAAATTCATTCACACCGCCCCCCTCCATGCCTCCACCGGGGAAGACACAGGAGAGCACCAATGAAGTGTAAGCATGCGCTTGGCTAGCAGTAGTGCAAGGTCCGCAAAGCAGGCCCGTACTTTCAGTCGCTTCCTGCACTTAAATATGCCCAGGGAGCATGCTTCCCATGTGTGGATGTCTGGTAACTCTGTGACCTCACGTAGAATGGTGTGACTTGAGTGCCAGTACTCCTGGAGAGCACGGCAGGACCACAGCATGTGCATGAGGTCTGCATCAGAAGCTCAACAGCGCAGACACTTGAACCATGTCTCAGGGAAATAGTTGTAGAGTTGAGCCGGAGTCAAGTAGGCCCTGTGTAGGATGAAGAACTGTATGTTTTTGAAGCACAGGTTGCAAGAGACCTTTTTGGGGAATTCTAGCGCCCGCTCCCATTCCTTATCATGCAATACTCTCCTGAATTCATCTTCCCACTTTTGACACAATGCTGTGAGGGGAGTGGCCATCAGTTCGCATATGGCTTTTTAGAGCTAGGTAATCAGGTGCAGACCAGTGCCCATAGCTAGGACAGTCCGGAGCACTGGGTGCGCCGCAGGTTCTCCCTCCGAGAGGTCCCAAGGTGTATCATGTATGACTGAGCTGCCGTTGTAAGAATAACTGCCAGGTGGAAGGTCATTCGCCTCGGCTAGTTGGCTGAAAGGGAGAAGATGGCCCTCTGCAAATAGGTTGTTCCTCGTGAGCACTGAGTGGTCAGTCCAGACCCTCAGCTCCCCCGCAGTATAGAAACCTGGGTTGCGAGGTAGGCCTACTAGGGGCAGATACGGGGCATACAGAGGGATCTTCCGGGAGAGTTGATGTATCCTAGCCATGCATATCTTTGCTACCATTAATTGAAAGGACCAGGGAACTGGATTCTGAGCCTTCAGTAGGAGTAGGTGTCAGATTGCAGGGACCGGGAGGGGCCCAGCTTCGATGCTGGTTTCGTCCAAGTAATGCCCAGCTGTCCAACGACACAACCATTGTAGCTCTACTGTAAGGAAGTATGCCTCAAAGCATGGGGCTCCCAAGCCACACTGGGATAGTGGCAAATGCAGCTTAGGAAGAGCAACATGTCTGCACCTTGAACCCCATATGAGTGTGCATAGGATAGATTCTAGTTCCCTGAAGAAGGAGCGTGGTGGTATAAGTGGGAGTTTTGTGAAATAGTATAACAGGTGAGGCAGGATGACCATTTTTGCAAAAGCAATCATGCCTATGGGGGCCAGGAGGAGGGACCTCCAGAATTGCACCTGCGCTCAGATTCTCACCAGGGCTTTGTGGAGGTTCCCCTCATACAGGTCCTGGGGTCTGTGATAAAGGCAATCCCCCAAGTAGCACATCTCCTGTGCATGCCAATTGAGGCGTGTGTCCCCGAAATAAATGTCCCATGGTTGTTGGTCAGGGCAGAGTGGGTATACGGCTGATTTTGCCCAGTTAGCCCAAAGACTCGCAATACTGGCATACTCCGCCAGGGTGTCCTGAATCAGCGTGAGGTCGGCCGCTATGTCTCGAATGTCCAGCAGTAAGTAATCCACGTATAGGGATACTGTGTGTGTCCTACCCGCAAGCTGGATGCCCTGCTCATAATGCAGCCACACGGCGAGAGGCTCCATGGTGAGGTCGAACAGAAGGGGGGAGAGCGGGCATCCCTGTCTCATATCTCAGCCAACCAGGATAGCCCAGGCAGACCCAGGAAGCTGGCTCGGAGTAGAGCAATATGGTGTAGGCTAGGAGTCTGGGTCCAACCCCCATGCGGGTGAACACTACGAACAGATAGTGCCACATTAGGCTATCAAATACCTTCTCCAGATCAAGGATAAGGCAGGCTGACCATGGAAACTGTCCTTGTACCTTGTCCTGTACATGGAAGAGGTGACAGATATTCTACGAGGTGCTGCATCCAGGGACGAAGCCATTTTCATTTATGTGCACCAGTTCCAGGAGGATTTGGACTTACTGATCGACCAGGATTTTGCTCAGGATTTTGTAATCGGTTCCAAAAAGTCTCTACCCGGCTAGGGAAGTTAAACCAAAAGGGTCTCTCGAAGTGAGTGCGGGAGTTCACTAGTGTTTAATGCCGCATTATACATCGCTGCCAGGCTCGGTGACAGGAGTGAGGAAAAGGTGCTATAGGACTCCAAGGGCAGGCCATCCAGTCCCGGTGCTTTGTTTCAGGCTAGGTCGTGGATGGCCTGCTCTACATCTGTAGTTGTGATTTCCGCCTCTAGGAAGAGGCAGCCTGGTGGAGATCGAAATGTGCAGGAAAGCTATACTCACCAGAAATGCAGTGGCAAGATTTGCCAATGTGTTGGGTGAGGCCCTACAGACTAACAAACAATAGTCGTAGAAGGCCTGCAGTATGTCAGTCTGTGTGAGACCTGTAACGCCTGCTAAGTTGACCACTTCAGTGATGGGGTGGGTCTCAGACTCCTGCCAGGAAAGCCAGGTCAGGAGCCTTCCAGATTTGTCTCCCTCACTATGGACTTTGGCCACGTTGGCCGTGAAGTTATAATGTCACAGGTTTTCTAAGAGGGCAATATAAGCAGTTTCCACGTCTGTGAGCTGCATGGCGAGTGTGGGGTTTGTATCCACTGCTCTGCTCAGCTCTGCCAGGGTGCATTCAGCTGAGGTTATGTCACTCTCCAAGACCATGCGGACCATGGAAATCTTTTGAATGCAAGCTCTGCGGTTTACCACCTTGAAGGCGTCTCACTCCAGCGCCCGAGAGGAGACAGTGTTTTGGTTTTCAGAAAAATACTGTCAGATGTGGTCGCTCTGCTCATCCTGGAACACCGGCTCCTCTAAACAAGCTTGCAGTAGCCGTCAAGTTGGGGTGGGGGGACGGGGGTGTCCATTTGAGATTCATGACGTGTATCATAGTTGCCTAGCTCACAAGCCATGCAGGGTAGAGGTCCGGCCCCGATAAAATCCCTCGTCTCCCCATATGTCCTGAATAGGTCCCTCAGGTCCTCATCCGATTTCCTGATGAACATACTAAAGATAAAGAGATCAAGATTGGGTGGGAGATCCTTCTCACACCAGGTCCCAAAGCTTTGGAACTCAATGACCTCTGAACTGAGACTGGTTAAAAATTAATGGTGTTTCAGGGTTGTTCCCATGATTCTCTACCTCTACCTACTGCCCCTCTCGGTAGCGCTGGGAAGCCCTCCAGTAGCCATGCGCTTTATAAATCCCGTAAACATAAACATAAACATCATAGTCAGAAACTACTCGTCACAGATAATCTGTGTGGTGACACAGGAACCAGCTAGTCAGAACAGAGGAATCGGTGAAGCCGCACTCGTAGGTTGTAAGGAAAGGAGTGGAAGGAGTATAGCTGGGATTCAGAATTTTAAGACCGCCACACATCTGTGAGGAAACAGTGGTGTGCCCAGCTCCAAAAGCGGTTCACCTGTGCGTGTAGGGAAGAGCTAGGAACAGGAGGGCTGGATCTGTATAGTACTGGATCGAGCATACAATTATAGTCTCCGTCCAGCACCCATGTCTTCTTGGTTTTATCGGTGAGCTCGGTAGAAAGTGCCTCCCAAAAGGCCCCCTGTTCGGTGTTAGGTCCGTAGACACTGCCAAGGAGAAGCAGTCGGTTATCCAAGCAGCCCTTGAGGAGTGCATAGTGGCCTTCCCTATCAATGGCTATGTTTGTTTCCTGAAAGGGTACTCCACGTCGAACCCAGACCAGGGCCCCCCTCGCAAATGCTGAATAGGTGGTGGCACAGAGAAGGCTCCTCCAATGCCTGCAATGGCAGTCTAGTTCTCCCGCTGTGATATGGGTCTCTTGCAAAAATACAATTTGCGCTCACTGTTGTTTGATATACGAATAGACAGTGCAGCATTTTCTGGTGGATGTTCAAAGTGAGGAAGCATATGTCAGTGTGGGCCATAATGATGCGCAGGTGTTGCGAGTGCAAGCCTCAGGGAAGCTGTGTCTGGTCGCAGCGCCCCGACACACTGTCCTGCTCACACCCATGAATGCATGGAAAGCCAACCCACCAGGATGGTACAGGGGTAAGGTGAAAAGTGTTCAAGGGTAACTGGGTCAACTGGGGAAACAAAGTGTCCCAATGCTGGGAGCCTCCCACAACCAATGTACCGGCCAAACAAAGCATGTTCATGGTGCCCTAATGTAGTGTGAGGGTGAGGCTTGCTGCCGGTGTGCAGTGGTGTAGCAATAGTGCCCTTTGAAGGTCAGATAAAGGGTTAGGCCGGTGTCGACGGGAGGTCATGGGGATCCCCTCCAGGGGAGATAGGGGAGTGTACAGCTTGCAATATGCAAGTGTGGGGGTCCCCTGTGGATGGAATCCCTGTGGTGGGAGTAGGTTGCTTGGTGTAGTGAATACATCGAACGATCACATTATGACATGAGACAATCAGTTTTGAGAGCCAACATGGAAGTGTTCAAATAAGGGTGTCTGCTGCCAGTGGTGTCATCAGTGGGGGAGCCAAGATCAATCAGAAGAGTCTACAGTCTGTTCCCACATGGTCCTATGTATACATCATAAAGTGCCATTATGACATGAGACAATTAACTTAATAAGTCAAAGGAGGTTATCTGCTATCTGTGGTGTCACCAGCGGGGGGGACTGCGATCCAGTATGAGAGTCATCAAACTAGGAAGTGTCTTCTTCGGAAGAGAAGATATGTGGACCCTTCTCCTCATCTGTAGCCGTGGAAGTAGGCCCGAGATTTGCTGCAGCCCGCATGGCCCGCCTGTGATCCGCAATGATTCGTTCCAGGTTGGGGGAGCTGGATGAGGATATCCGAGACGGGGATTTTGCCTGCAACTTCCCCTGCTGTCTGCTCCTTGGCCCACTGGGGCCCAATGTAGGCTTGGAGGAGTGCAGCTGGTTCTCCATGCTGTTGGTTGGCCCAGTCCCAAGCCTCCTTAGGGTCAGTGAAGAAGACAGTGACATTATCTTGAGTCAGGCAGGGAACAGCAGTGAGTACTGGACCCCCTGCTGGTGGAGGCAGTGCTTGATATCCAGGAAGGAGGAGCGCTGGCACTGAAACTCTCAGGTATAGTCAGGAAACAGCATCATGTTTTTGTCTTCCACCTGAAGGTCCAAGGCTGGGATAAAGGTCTTGAACCAGGTTTCCAGGTAGGTGAGTGAGTCTGTTCCCTCAATCCCCTTCAGGAGCCCCAAGATACGGATGCTGTTCTTTGGGGAGCACCCCTCCAAGGTGCCGCTCTGCTCTTGAGATGGGCGGCCCAGCTCTACAGAGCCCAGATAGCTGACTGATTGTCCTTTGTGGGCCGGCAGTATGGCGAACACGGTCTTCTCGCCGTCCGAGACTGTCTGCGAGCTTACGATGGTCATCTCGTAGAAGGTTATGGTCTGTGTCTAGGGAGCCTAATCTGGCCTCAATGGAGACTCAGGAATGTTCAATTGCTGCCAAGGCCCTGTCCATTTGTCTGACATTGAGAGGGCCGGCATGTCCTCCAGCAGTAAGGTGTCTGGGACCGTAGAGGGTGGGTTTGCAGAGGCCGATAGCTGGGCCATGGTGGCGGATCATAGCCTACCCTCAGTTGAAGGGCCCTCCCCAGTGTGTGAGGGTGTCATTTAAGGCTTTCGCTGGTGGGCTCTCTGTCCCTTGTTGATGGACCCCCATGTGTTGTAGCAGGAGTCGCCTGGGCAGTACACCATCTCTGTTACCTCCCACTATGAATATAGACGTGATATGCCCAGTTGAGTGAGGACTAGGTCTGGGCAGGATTGGTGCACAGTGTTAGGACAGGGCTGCCAACAATTCGCCTTGCATCTTGATGGTGATGTCGGTGCGATGCTGATAGCTGATGGGATAGTGCGAGTCTTGCCAGCTTTTTATGTTCTGGTGGGTCTCTAGACGTACCTCAGGCATGACAAAGCTTCCTGGCCTCTCCGGCTTCAGCCTCACTCTCCATGTGCCCTGGCCACTGCCACCATGCTGACCTGGGATGCTGCGGGGGTGGTGGTCACCAGGTGCCAGTGTCAGTCTATATCACCCCTTATCTAGTGTCACACCTGACTCAGGCAAGGCACTGAGCAGACCAATGACTCTGGAGTCCCATAGAGTTGGCGCGCTGCCACCCTGCGGGCCCCCACTTTCTACACCAGGCCCAAGGTTGCTAACCCTAGTCGCCTAGGTCCAGATGTCTTCTGTCCCCCCCCCCCGGGCTGACAAGCCGGGAATCAGAGGGCCGAGCCCGGGGAGCCCCGCAATGATGTTGGATGCCGAGGGGGAGAGGCGCAGTGCGGGGTAAGGCTCTCCTCAGCTACAATTCAGCACCCTGTGTGCCTTGTTTATGGCTACGACTGGGGCCAACTCTGGTGGGGAAGGAACCCTGGCTGGCAGGCACCACCACCAGTCATCGCCAGTCTTCTCCCTGCATCACTCGCACCTCGACCATGGCGCTGACTGCGTTGAGCAGGGCGGTAGAGTGAGGGCCCCTTTGCAGTAGTGTTAGTGCCAGGGTATTGTCAATGCTGGGCCATGAGATGAGATGGGTCCCCTCCCCATGCTGCCACAGTGAAGGGCCCGCCCCAGCTGCCGTCCCAGGGACCCCCACAAAGCAGCACAGTGTCACTCACCATCTGCGGCCCCGGCCTGCCTGGCAGAGGGCCAAGAGAGGTGAGGCCCGCAATGAAGGCGAACCCTCAGATCTACCCGCCACTGCCCCCCTTCACGCTCCTTGATTATGGCACCGACCTGGGGCGAAGCGGGGAGGCCTCGGCTGCCGGATGCCCCCGCTCACCGGTGCTGCCTCTCACCTGCTGTCTCTGTGGGGGTTGAAGCGAAGCCACAGATTGGCAACCTCCAGCTGCAGAGCGCTGTCAGGTACGGGTCTAATGCCTCCCGTCGTCACAATGGCCCACAGAGGGTCAGCGCATTCCTGCGCGCCTCGATGATGACATTGAGTCGGGTGAGTCAGCCCTCAGCAGAACTTGGGTCCAGGAGGCCCCCCCGGCGACCACTCAGCACAGGGCCTCGCACCGCTTCTCCAGCAATGGTGGGTTCCAATGCCCAGGCAGGGAGTCGAGACCTCGACTGCTGGCTCCTCGCCATCAGCCCATCGCCTAGTTGCAGCCTGCTCTAACGGCTGCTGGCCACCGCCATGTTACCAACTGTCACGAGGCTCATGGGCCTCCTTCCTCCATGCGCCACCTCGATCTGCCCTAGCGCTCCAATGAGCAGTGAGTAGACTTCAGGGGCTGGTCCGTGCACTTCAGTGGCTTCCTTGTCATACCACTGGCCTGGATGAAGTGCGATTATCAGGGGAGCTGCCGAGGCACTAGGGTGTTGCGTCCTCTACAAATAGCAAATGTCTTATGATATTCATAATAGTTCCCCTAGAAAGATGCATCTGGCAAAGCTTTCTGGAACTACTACTTGGACTGGAAATGAATTCCCCAAATTGTGTAAATTTACACCTGTGCTTGGGAGTATGTGAACTTGTGTAGATTTAAAAGCGCTTTTTGTGAATCGAGCACACAATTCCTAGAGAGAAATATATGCAGTGATTATGATATATATTTAAGAGGGCCTTGAGTCTGATTCATGAAAAAGTCTGAAATCCTACAGGTTTACATGTAGCAAAGTTTTCTAAATATTACCGCTGATCACAGAAGTCTCAAATATACACCATGAAAATGTATGACTATTATATGTGGTTTCTAACTATACAATTTTCAATGTGCTGCAGAAAATCTGCAGGCCTAGAGTTCAGAAATAAGTGAAATGCCATGTATTGATGTCTTTTTCTTCACACAGAAAATATTTTCCATGTGTAATTTTTCCTTCCCTTTCACCCCTTTCATTGCTTTCAAGTAAGGCAGCTTTCTATACCTTTTCCAAACTTTCAATACCAAAGCCTCATGCGTCAATGTGCTCAGAGTTATGGAAAAGGCATAGCAAATGGGCATGCATGCCTACATGGTTACAGCTTTGTTCGCATTTACATCCTGTACATCATTCATGTCCAATGTAGTTCCAGAATGAGATCCATCCCTCATTTTTAGGATATTAACATCAACAATACGAGGTAACTGTTAGACAGCATGATATTTTGATGGTAGACTACAACAAATTACCTGCGAGTCAAATAATAAAAGAAAAAAGAATAAAGAGGTTTGTCATATATTGGGTGATCATAGAGATCCTATATATTTATCAAATATAAAAAAGTATAAACAAGAATCAATATGGTGCAAGAGGTGATCACATGGTGAAGATAATAAGACAGTATTCCACCTAAATATGGACTCAAAAATATTGTGTGACCATAATATTGCTATCACAATACAGTGGCCACAAAAACATTGTGGACAAAAATGTTGAAGGCAAGTTTTTTCTTTTTTTATCATAATAAGTAGTTTAAAATATAGATTATTATAATTTGATTTATTGTGTTGTTTTATTGTATTGTTTTTTATTTCATTATATATATATATATATATTTATTTATATTTGTTATTTTGAAATATAGTTTTTAGTATTTTTAAATAATATTAAAATAATTGATCAGTTTTTGAGATTTTCGGTTTAATAGGTGATTCAGTGGGCACTGTTCTTTTTAAATGGTATATGAATGAATTTTAACTGATTAATTTGTTATATTTTAGTGGCTATTTTGTTATATCTAGGTTTCTACCTTACATCTTCCCTGTTTCTCTGCCTCTGCTGTTCAGCCAGTGAGAGTAGAATGTTAGTGTGAATGTGATGTCATTGGAATGTTGGGTATGCTGTGAGTGGGACTGTCAGTTGGATCCTGGGCTGAGCGGCAGAGAAGCTGCTCCTGGTGGGGCTTTATTACATCTATACTGGAAAACCTATCTGAACATCTAAGATCAATAAACTTATCTTCTGTAACCTAACCAAGACTACTGGAACTACTTACCTACGATATAACATAAATTGGCGACGAGTTGGATTCAAAACCATGCGTGAGGACTTACTTCAAGCTTGAAAAGGTACTTTTATACAAGATTTTACTTAAAAAGAACTTACCTAAGGATCTTACGCCCTCCCGCCCCACCAGTGTCCACATTCACCGGACAGCCCATTGACAAGGCGTAAATTTCCTGCTACTTGCTTCTTCCTGCCTGATTTCTACTGCCTGCTTCTTACTGGGCATGTTTCCTGCTACATGTCTTTCCAACCTGATTCCTGCTACTTTAAAATTTCTACCATTGTGTGGACCCGGCATCTTCAAAGATTGGCACTATATCTAAGAACCCATTTTACAGGACGCATGTTTCCTGCTACATCTTTTTCCTGCCTGATTCCTGCTGCCTTTGTCTGCCAAATACTGCCTGTACCTCATCCTGTGTACCTACTCTTTCTACATGGGAAACACTAACGTTTGCACCCAGCAAGCAATTTTGAGCAAGCGCCATCCATACAAACTGCCGATGTACCCTGGCTCTACATCAGAGGTGTACCTTCTCTTCATTTTGCGAGCACTTCCCAAACCCGTTGTGTATTTTGGGATGCTTTTGTGGAACCAGTGACTAGCATCAACTATGCCAAGAATCAACTTTGGACACCCCAGAGACTGAGCTTTGCTTACTCGCTGACACTTTACATGGATCCTGTTTGGTGGCAAGTATTGTGAACATTTTGAGGTAAATCATAATTGATTTAATTATGGGCCTCGGTTTCCCCTCTACATTTGGCAGTTCAACCGTCCTGTTGTGGTTTGAAAAACAACGCGTGCCATGCTCAGCACGCGCTCTTACCTTCTCGTGGATCCTCTGATCTTCAGTGACGCTTTCGAATCCTTCTCCGTCTCAGCGTTACCGTGCAGCAATTTTGGGTGCACGCACTTGCCTACAACCACCCAGCACTGCGTCACCGAACGTGCCGCCATCTTGCGGTAGGCACCATCGATACAGCTTACTTTGCTCTGCTTTACACGTTATTGCTGACCATGTTTTGTCGTTACTGTCGTTGAGCTGGCAGTGGACGCTATGCTGACTTTACGCGTGAGGAATCATTTTCAAAGGTGTTTTCTTCTTCGCTTGCAAGTTTCTGCGTTCTCCACTCTGGCAGTGAACTGTGCTCGGCAGACACCATTATTTCTGTTCCTTCACTGGATGTAGAACCCGGGTGAGATATTGCTCACCGGTGTTTGCTGTCTCCTGCTTTCGTATTTGACTAATTCATACTTTGCAATGTATTCTTTATATTGTATTGTGTTCATTAAGTTCGTTGTTTCTGGGTTTTATTCTCTATATTCCTGATTCTGAGTGTTCTCTTTCCTTGTACTGCACTAGAGTTTATTTTTGAAGTATTCTTGATTTGCCTGAGATTTTTCTCGTCCTATCAGGTGTACAGCGTACCTTTGCGCTGTTGAGTTATTTGCTTGTCCATTCTCCTTATACTGTGTTTGAGGCTGTTTACCACCTCTCTTAATGCTTTCTGCTTACATACTTTCCTATGCACTCCTCTTATTAAGTCATTGTTTTCATTCAGTTCACGTGCATGAATATGTGTGTACTCTATTGTGACTGGGGTGCTACTGGCCAGTTGGTGTGGTTGTGGTGGTTACATTGGTACCTCCGATATAACATAAATTGGCGACGAGTTGGATTCAAAACCATGCGTGAGGACTTACTTCAAGCTTGAAAAGGTACTTTTATACAAGATTTTACTTAAAAAAAGAACTTACCTAAGGATCTTACGCCCTCCCGCCCCACCAGTGTCCATATTCACCGGACAGCCCATAGACAAGGCGTAAATTTCCTGCTACCTGCTTCTTCCTGCCTGATTTCTACTGCCTGCTTCTTACTGGGCATGTTTCCTGCTACATGTCTTTCCAACCTGATTCCTGCTAATTTAAAATGTCTACCATTGTGTGGACCCGGCATCTTCAAAGATTGGCACTATATCTAAGAACCCATTTTACAGGACGCATGTTTCCTGCTACATCTTCTTCCTGCCTGATTCCTGCAGCCTTTGTCTGCCAAATACTGCCTGTACCTCATCCTGTGTACCTACTCTTTCTACATGGGAAACACTAACGTTGCACCCAGCAAGCAATTTGAGCAAGCGCCATCCATACAAACTGCCGATGTACCCTGGCTCTACATCAGAGGTGTACCTTCTCTTCATTTTGCGAGCACTTCCCAAACCCGTTGTGTATTTTGGGATGCTTTCGTGGAACCAGAGACTAGCATCAACTATGCCAAGAATCAACTTTGGACACCCCAGAGACTGAGCTTTGCTTACTCGCTGACACTTTACATGAATCCTGTTTGGTGGCAAGTATTGTGAACATTTTGAGGTAAATTTTATTTGATTTAATTATGGGCCTCGGTTTCCCCTCTACATTTGGCAGTTCAACCGTCCTGTTGTGGTTTGAAAAACTACGCGCGCCATGCTCAGCACGCGCTCTTACCTTCTCTTGGATCCTCTGATCTTCAGTGACGCTTTGGAATCCTTCTCCGTCTCAGCGTTACTGTGCAGCAATGTTGGGTGCACGCACATGCCTACAACCACCCAGCACTGCGTCACCGAACGTGCCGCCATCTTGCGGTTGGACTCATCAAGCTGTTCTCACCATATGAAGTGTCTCGCAAGATTCAACTTACTTCAGCATCTTGCCAACCACGTTTTTCTTTTCTTGCGTGCCAATAAAGTATTTCCAGCGTTGATGTCATGCAGCACCTGGGCTTTGCTGACAGTTTCCTCTCCTGGCTTTGCTGTCTTGTGCACCTCCGCAGTGCGCTTCAGTTACACTGCCTCCGTACTTCTCGTCTGAGAAACTGAATTTTCAAGGGATCCATCATTTATTTGGAGCTGTCACTTTGCCTTACATTCTTCATGCCGGAGCAATTGTATTTATTTAGATGTGACATATCTCAAGGAGTGAGGTCACTCTTCTTCATTTTTACCTTACAGCGCTTACTGCCAGCGTCCTCTATAGGGTAATCTTCAACCAAGGTACTGTTTTCTTATCGCTACATCTTCTTTAAGCCCAGCATGTTTTCTTACGGACCACGGTGACTACTTTATTTGTTTTAGTTCATTGTTTTGAGACTTATACCAACTTTATCATTTTTATTTCTGTAACTAATACTGTGCTACATTTCTTTAATGTACTGCCATATTGCCTATTCCATGTTCATTTTCTCATCTTTGGCTCCCATTACTACGGTGCTCTATTATTATGCATTTTTATGTTTCTACGTATACCTACAATGATTTTTTTGCTATGTTACCATGCTAAAGTTTACTTATTTACCTGTATTGATTTATTCTTGGATGTACCTTTGATCATATTACTTTATACATGCTACTGTATTAGTAATGTATTTTTTGCATGGCATGCAGGTTTTCTTACGTTTTGCAGTCTGTACTTTGTTATGGAGCATTTTTCTTGTTCCTTTGATTCTTTACATGATTTTTACTTACGGTGCATTTGTTATATTGTGCGCAAGTTTTCATACGTGGTCTAACTTGAGGTGTGACTGAATTTTATTTGCTGTGTAGTTCAGTTCACCCAGATCGCACTTTCCCTGGAGCATTTTTCTTTTCCTCTGATTCTTTACATGATTTTACTTTCTGTGCTTTTGTTTTATTGTGCGCAGGTTTTCATATGTGGTCTAACTTGAGGTGTGACTGTACTTTTGATTTTTATGTTGTGCAGCTCTCCCTGATCGCATTTTCTTTGCACTTTCATGCGTGGTCTAACTTGAGGTGTGACTGTACTTTTGCTTTATATGTTGTGCAGCTCTCCCAGATCGCATTTTCCTTGCACTTTCATGCATGGTCTAACTTGAGGTGTGACTGTACTTTTGATTTACGTGTGGTGCAGCTCACCCAGATCGCATTTTCCTTGCATTTACTGCTTGGGGATTCACTATTTTGTGTTTTCACCTCTGCTTGATTTCTGGTAGGGTGTAAGTCACCCGTTATTTACTTATGATTGCTTTCTGTTTGGGTGTTTTTATCTTCCTGCTTTTGTAATTCACCTTTGCTTGCTTTCTGTTTTGGGTGCTGGTCACCTTTTGCTTACATTTGTTCTTGTCGTTTTCCTTCTTCCTGCTGTGTTCAGTGTTTCCATCCTCCTCGCCAGTCTGGCCAGTTGGTGTGGTTGTGGTGGTTACATTGGTGCACTATTTCTTTGTTAATTTTTCATGGTATACCTCTTTCTTGTTCATGTATGTACGTTCTTTTACAATTTCCTTCCTTTTGAAACTTCTTGCTTCAATTTTTTTGCTCTGCTAAGGAAGAAGATGTGTCTTTTCTAGTTTTCAATTTCCTTTACTCTATCTTCGTGTTTACTCATTGCATTACCGTTTACATTTTGCAATTTCTTTTCCTTATTGCTTCCTTTTACATCACCTTTCTACTTGCTTATTTTAGCATGTTTTTCATAACTTATGTGCAATTTGCTATACTTCTTCTGGCAAGTTTCTTCAGTATTACTGTGATGTTACTGCAATGTTACTATTTATATTTGCTTTCTCTTTGTTCATTTTATAAAGAGGGAAGGTGTGTTATATCTAGGTTTCTACCTTACATCTTCCCTGTTTCTCTGCCTCTGCTGTTCAGCCAGTGAGAGTAGAATGTTAGTGTGAATGTGATGTCATTGGAATGTTGGGTATGCTGTGAGTGGGACTGTCAGTTGGATCCTGGGCTGAGCGGCAGAGAAGCTGCTCCTGGTGGGGCTTTATTACATCTATACTGGAAAACCTATCTGAACATCTAAGATCAATAAACTTATCTTCTGTAACCTAACCAAGACTACTGGAACTACTTACCTACGATATAACATATTTGTTTACTTACATGTGTAATAAATGTAATTATTAATTGCATTTTATTTGAGAGTTTTAGGTTTGCCACATTTTTGGGTGGGTAGCATTTTAAAATATATATTAATATTAATTAATTGTTAAATTATTAATTGCTTATACTTGCATGTTTAATTATTTTTAAATTATTTAATACATTTTGATTTCAGGTTGTGTTGTTAATTAGGGTAAGGGTTGTGTATTGTTTAAACAGAATTGAATTGAAATGTATGATTTAATATTTAAACCTTTTTTTATTCATTGATAAATGTATTTAAAAAATTGGTATCAACAGTTTTCTAAAGTTAATGAATGAATATCTATATGTTATTTTTGCTATATGTTTTTAATTATTTAAACAAATCATTTGCATTTTTTAAAATCCTAATAATTGTATTTATAATTAAATACATATACTTACCATTCTAATGTCGACATTTTGGATCATAACATTTTGCTAGTCAATATTTTTTAACTTTACATTGTATGTACATAAGGCCCATATTTTTGTAGTTGATATTTTGATCACAATATTTTTGTTCCACAATATTTTTGTGGTTAATATTTTGTTATGTAATCCAGCAAAACAGATTTTTTTTTTTTATAAAAGTGTTTATCAGTAGCTGGAATCAGAAATTTCAAACTGTGAGGGATATTCACAAGAACCTGCGATAAACATCGCCAAAATAGGCTAACACAATTTTTCATATCGCCGTCTATCGCGGGAAAATAACTCTGTGTCAATGTCATATTCTCAACACGGCGGTAACATGCGATAGTTTCCCGATAACGCCTCAAATGTCCGCGATACAACTACCGCGACGGCGATAAAAAAGGAAACCCGAAAGTGAAAAAAGTTGCGATGGGCCCAACCGCGATAGAAAAATCGGCAACAAGCAGCGCCAGGCTTGCAATTCCCACGTCAGGTGGGAAAAATCACCATAAAAGCTGCAAAAAAAACCAAAAAACATAACAACTGCGAAGCACAATGGAGGTAGCCGGAGCAAGTACAGAGGACAACCCGAACCCCACAAGCCCCACGGAGGACCAGCCTGAGACCTCGGGGTCAGGGAAGGGCAATGAGAAGAAGAAGAGGAAGACGCGGTTCAGTCCGCAGGAAAACAGGATCCTGATAACGGAGGTGGTAGAACACCATCAACAACTGTTCGTCACCTCCACTGTGTCATTGGCACCTAAAAATACAATATGGCAGTCCATCCTGGACAAGGTGAATGCAGTCGGAGTGCTGAGGATGACAATGGAAGAGCTCAAGAGGCGCTGGAATGATGTGAAGCGCAAAACCAAGCTGAAACTCGCAAACAACCCCAAAGCAGCAATGCAGACTGGGGGTGGGAGTCCTGCGCCACAGGAGGAGCTGGATGAGATGGAGGAAATGGTGTCCACAGTCATCAGTGTGGAGACGGTGGCAGGAGTCGGGGGACCGGACACTGCTCAACATGACCTGACACAACAGCAACAGGGTGAGTAACCACCAGGGACTGGGGGGACGGGGGAGATGGGCACTATGGCACACATGCACAATGAAGTATAGCACACTGCACAACCACAATGACTCTGGATCATGTCCCTGATCTCCTTGCCATACTGCAGCACACATAGAAACAGCAAGTAGTCCCCCGTCCACAATGTGCCCAGAGGGGGCCCTCCCCACACATCACCAATCTCACAACAAACCCATGCACATGTGCTGAACCCAGCAAAGCTGCGGACTCGTGAGCCCCACTGACAATGCAAGTGACACTGCATGACAATGAGCATGTCTGCAGGCCACTCTTCATGACATGTTGCACCCCACGACACCGAGGTGGCTGAGTGTGGTCCACATCCGGAAAGGAGCAGGTCACACAATGACACATCCACGTGCACAAACAACCCCTGACGGCAACAAGACATCTGCTGACAAACCATGCCCAAGAGTCCCAACTCCCACCAAGAGCCCAATTTACCCAAGTATGCAACATCTCAGCACTGCATAAGCAGAGAAGTCAAAGGCACACCGCCTGAAAGGGAGAAGGCCAAGCAAAGTCTGAGCTGCAGGGGCGACTCTCCCACAATGCAGCACACACACAAGAATCAGAGCACATCAACATTGACAACAATGTGGTACAAACTGCAACACATTCACAACAGAACAGAGGACACAACTGCTGCCGCTTGTGTGTAGAAACTGGCCAATCACATTTGGCATAGCAGGAATCTGTGACATGATAATGGACAAGTACAACCCCACATCCCTGATGGTGCACAAATGTCCACTGTCCGCTTCAAATAGGCAGCTCTTCCTAAACAGTCACAATGTACATTGTCAGGCAGTCTGTTTGGAAACTTGGCCAATGCGTGAACATACATGGAACACACTGTTAAACTGCATTGCCCCTTTACATTGCGGAGGGAGAATCATCACCTCCTGCAGAGCAGACCGAACACCTCCTCACTGATGACGAGGAGGACCTCCCCACCTTCGACACCGACGCCCTCCAAGAGCTCATGGACAGCTTCCGCACTCCACCCCCAGGAGCAGGGCAGCCCAGCTGCATCGAGGAGACCCCACCCCCTGCACAGACCACACAGCAGGAAGCACCCACCACCCCGGCTGTCTCCCAGGATCCCCACGACCAACACATGGCATTTCAACGCCCTATGTGTGAGGACCAGAAGGATATGGCTGAGCAGATGCGGGTGGGGTTCGACCTCATGGCAGCCAAACTAGATGCCATCCATGGGTGTCTATGTCCCATCAGGGACCATTTACAGTCCCTAACGGCCACCCACAGTCCGCTCCATGGTCTCCAATGAGCCATGGCTGACATCGCTGGAGTCATGACTCGGAGACAAGAACACCTGTCTAGTCAGAGTGGCTCCAGCGATCTCAGCTGGGAGTTGGGACACATGCGGAGGCTCATGGAGGACATGGTGCGGATGGAGGCGGAAAGGATGGCTGCCACGACTGCACATCAGCGAGATGTAGCTGGGATTTTCCATGCCCTGCAGATCCTCATCATGGCATTGCTGCCACAAGGCCTGGCGCAGATGAATGCTTCTGCTCCTACACCATCCACATCTCCGGCCCCTGATTTGTCAGTGCCACACAGTGCTGCAGCCGAAACATCACCACCCACAGGTGAGGCACATCACACATCAGAGGACGATGATGTGGATGAGACTGCCGTTGTGGTAATGAGGAAGCAGCAGCATTCATCTCCGCCATATGGCCTGTTTCAGCTTGGTTTGGCCCTTTGCATCATCACCTTCCACTGTCCCCCGATACACTCTGCGGCACTCACCTTGGACCTCGACATGGACTGCCATATTATGTTTGGTTACCAATGACACAGCAATGAGACTGTGGACTGAACTCTTCCTCTTCCGATCAATTTGTCCTTCCCTAATGGACTCCGGCTAGCCCTCCACGGGGCAACAATGTCAAGTGGGGTGTGCATGGCCCTGTACTGCTCCAGCTGCAACACTTCACTGAATGTGAATAAAACATTCAAATTCACACAGATGTGTCATGTCTATGATCCTTCAAGTATGACAGTATGGACGAATGTAGGGTCACTGATTCCCCCTCACGTCCATTTTGCACATGTTGTGGGGCTTGGGTCACAGAGTGCAACATTGCCGATTGCGGTCCGGGTGGCGCAGACACTACAACGGAGACACACGCATTGGTTACTTCCTTGTCCAGGCCAGAACTGAACCACGCCCAGAGCCCCGGGCTCATTGTTCACACCCCTACGCTGGACTGGCATACGCCAGCCCAGCCCACTCCGCTTATGCTCACAGGGGGTGACGACACAGCTACATGTCCCATGTCTTCCCTGTAGTGATCTGCTGGTCACTGGTCTAGTTGTCAGCATGCCACAGCCACTCCCTGAGGGCTGGTTTACACCCACACCACACCCATCCAGCACAGGCGTCACGGGATATGTGACCCTGCCAATAAAAGGGGCCCACCACAGCACATCCCCCACTGCCGGAGGTGACATGATGGCGTCCGCATCCACGGAACTCAATCATAAAGGGTCCGTGACTTGCGTTGCACTGAGTTAGTGGCACCCGATGGCCTGCATCCGGCACGGGCCTACCGCCACGTGGCGATGACTTGCATTGCACTGAGTTAGTGGCACCCGATGGCCTGCATCTGGCATGGGCCTACCGGCACGTGGCGATGACTTGCGGTGCACAGAGTTAGGCCCACCTGAAGAGCTGAGCGGGTGTGCAGCCTGCAATGATTCGTTGGCCTCGATACGGCGTCCAGCAAATTAAGACTCAATTTGAATTGTGAGCCCTGCTGGACCCCAGTGTACGCGCAGGCAGCATTCAGCACACACATGACTCCGCGGTGTGGTGCTGCAGGGTGCGCTGGGGGCCTGTGGCGCGGAAACCAGCGATCGGCTGAGGAGGTTGCACCGGCACGTGGAGGGCCCTCTTGGAGACACGCCGGTGGCGGCAGGTGAGCATTGAGGCCTGGGTGCGCAGGGGCGGGCAGTCATCGCTGGGTGGCAGACCGGACTGGGGACCAGGGCTGGGGTGCAGCAGGCGCACAGGATCGCGCAGGCACCACCGGTCACGGTGGCAGCCTCGTGGCTGGGTGGGGGGCTCCGCCCTGGCAGACGCGACCCTGCATGCGTTGACGAGATGTGCGCGGGTTGGCTTGGGACGTAGTCACCTCGTCTCCAGTGTGAATACGGCCATTGAATGTGGTCGGGAACGTGTGTGTAGGCCTATGGTCACGATATGGCAGACACAGAGACACACGCAGTAGTTACTGTGGTGGCCATCCCGGAACTGGACCATGCCCAGGGCCCCGGGCTATTCATTCGCGACATACGCCGGCCAAGGCCGCTCCGCTCAGGCTTACAGGGGGGGACCACATGGCTACATGTCCAAGGGCTTCCACACTGCCTGGGGTAACCTGTTTGCGTCCACTGTCCACTACACTGCAAACACCAGCAGTAGATGTCCACATGGACATGTCTGTGCTCTGCATACTGCAGTCTGTACAGCACATCTCTGCCACACTTGGCATTGTGTCCTTTCTTATTGCTGGGTCACTTGCCTCCTTCGCACATTCTTGGTTCCCACCTCTCCCCACATTCTGCAATTGTGTGGCAGAGGGGCTCTGCCTTTGTGGATGGTTTGTCTACATGTCTGGCCCCTGTTACCACGGTTACTTGTGTTTTCATGTCCGGTAGTTGGGCATGTTGGTTGGCATGTTGTATGTGATTATGTTACGTGTGCTCTCCCACAGTTGTGAGTTGTGTGATTGTGGAGTTGAGGTGTGTGGTGTGTTCAGTTAGTACTTACCAATGAGCAGTGCATTGCCATAGGTGCCATCCTGGAAGCGCTGGTTGATGATGGACTGTCGGAGGATGTATGTATCATGCACACTGCCTGTGAAGTTGGCGACGACATTGGTGAACTGTCCCCGGTGGTCCACTATTGCCTGCACATTGATGGAATGCGTGTGCTTTCTGTAGCGGTAATTGTGTGCAGGGTCGGCAGGGGGCACAAGTGGTACATGTGTACAGTCAATTGCCCCCGACACGTGCGGTAAGGCAGCTATGGCGTAATTCCCTTGCATGGTCTCCAGCTGTTCATGCACAGCGTAGGGGAAGTGAAGGTGCAGGGGTATCAAGATGATACAAAGCGTAATGTTTACAGGTATGATGAATCCTGCATAATGAGACAGTAACAGATGTTTGTGTGGTCGTAACCTTCCTTTTCTTTCCTGTGGAGGTTACGAGCACACGGACTTCTGCTACAGTATATTTGGACTGGATTCATCATACCTGTATGCATTCCGGTTTGTCCAAGTGCAATACACTGTACCAGATTACGTTTGTGACTATGAGGACGCTTGACCATTGTCACCATTTCTCCAACAGGTTTCTGACTACTGATTTCGGAATATGGAATGGTATTGGGGAGTTCCCGCAGCATTTGCAGTTTATTGGATCCACACGTTGCCCTGGTGAAGTTCCCCGTTGGGAATGGAACGCGTAGGCTGAGTTTTTCGTCTTGTTGTTTATGTATTTGTAATAAAGTTCTGTTTTTCCACTACCGTTGACTACTGGACTTCATGACCTGGGCGGGAGGGTCCGGGGGGTGGTTGCGGTGGGTGTTGTGGACCTCTTGGGTCTCCAGGCTGCATGATCATTGTCTCCATGGCATCTGTTGGTCTTCAGATGTGGCTCTAGGCTGGGCTCCCTTTCATACTGCAGGTTGTCGTCCTGCTTAACACCAGTAAAAGGCAGGTGTTGAATCCCTGCTGCTAACGCGCCTTATCGCCTGTTTTCGGATCGCATCGCAGATCTAGCTGGTCGTTGAGAATATCGGAAAGTGGTGATGTGTTTTGCGGCAGCTATCGCAGGAAAACTGGCGATGTCAGCAGTTTGCACCAGCTTGTGAATAGGGCGATAAGTCTACCGCCACTTTTGCGGCGCTAAAGTGCTGATAAATCGGCGATGGCTCCTTGAGAATATGCCCCTGTGTGTATTGGGGAGGAGGCAGCCTGTATCATATCGAAATACAACATACATTTTGTGATTGGAATTGTCAAAGTTGTCAAAAGCATTTCAACCTCTCCATAGGAAAAGGGTCATTATCAGGACAAGGAAAAAAACGCTGAGCACATTATTTCAGGCATGGCCAGTCGGCTCAGTTAATTTAAGTATGGTGATGGAAGAATTTTCATCACAGTCAGGATATGGAAATGTTTTCCTTAAATGAAAATTGGTGTAAGGGAGCAGGAGAATGTAATACTGGAATAAGGACTATAGGTGGAGGCACTCTATAGGCCTGAATCACAAATTGCACTTTGTAGTAAGGTTTGTTGTATTACAATAGCACTACACAACTTACTACAAAGTGCTATTCACAAACTGCACTTTTGTAGTAACTTACACTTTTGAGTAAGCTTGCTGCTTTTCAGAATTAACAAACTGCACTTTGTGGTAACTTACACTTTTGTAAACTTTTGTAGTAAGTCCCTACCTCCATTATATTCTGTGGGAGGGTGTTGCAATGCCAGTGGTTGGCCATGTATAGTGATGGACTTACTACAAAAGTGTAAGTTACCTCAAAAGTACAGTTTGTGTTTGCTGAAAAGTGTAAATTTACTCATAAGTGTAAGTTACCTTTGTGAATCAAGGCCTAGGGGGGTAATTACGATGGCGGGGAGGCAGCATCATAATATGGCGGACGGTGCCTGCTAGGCACCGCCACCATATAGTTGATGCAGGGACGGTCCGCCAGGCAATCGTAACAATTGCCTGTGGCGGACCCGTGGCGGACGGACTTTGCGTCCGCCAGCACACCGCCCGCCATTGTAATTTGGCGGGCGGAGAAGTGCCTTACGATGGCGGTGGTGGTTTCACCGCCATCGTAATGAGCCCCTAAGTGTCCAAGTTCTCCGGCAGGAAATGCAGAATGCATGCTGCATGTTCTCAATACAGAATTTATTCTGCCCAGGATTCATAGGGGTTTTTGGGTGGCTCCTGCTACTATACTACTAAGGGGCCGATTCCGATCTCGGCCGGTAGGGCTCCGAATCGGATTCGGCTTTACCGGATCCGATTCGGAGCCCTGTTTCCCGACCGAACCGTACGCGGGTCCGGCCGAGCGAGTACGATGCGAAATCTCCGACCGACTCGTCCGGGCGTCCCGACCGCTCCGACCGACTCGCTCCCGGCTCGAACCGCTCCGACCGACTCGCTCGGACTCGACTCGCACCGCGCAATGGAGACGTTTCCCGGCCGGGTAAGTACGATGCGCGCCGCGAGCAGTCCGACCGAGCCGCGCACTCCGGCTCGTAAGAGCTGTCGGAGCCGTACTTTGGGGGTCCGTGTCGGACCCCCTGTACGCGCGTGTACGGCGCGAGTCGCTCGCCGCGCACCCGCTGTAGGGGCGCCTTGTCCGACTCGCACCCATTGAGTCAATGGGAGCCCGCGTACGCGTTGTACGACCGGCTCCCATTGACATCAATGGGAGTCCGACCGACTCGAGTCCGATAACATACGGACGCATCGTACTCGTTCGGTCGGACTGCACGGGTCCGATTCGGTCGGAAATCTCTCCGGGTCCGGCTCGGTCGGAGAAATTTCCGGCCCAAATCGGAATCGACCCCTAAAATGTTAGGATAAGCACTGATTATATAAATGAGATAAATCCATATGTATTTTCTGTGTGGAAATATGTCTAATGTGAACATTCGAGAAATCTGGCATGGATGCGCTACTCCTTTACTTACACTGAACAACCCTGCTTTACATCTACCACCTTTACACACTTCCATATGAACACTATCTACTCTCTCCTGACTATCCTGCTTGACTTCACTGTGGACAAAATCATCTCTCACATGAAGGAAAACGTGCAGTTGTAGATGATATCCCACCACTAAAAGTCACCAGACACTGCCTTTGTGAATCAGGAACAGTATTCTTGCATACAGAGATTACAGATTTCTCTATGTCAATGAGTGATGAAGAAGCGAATGTCAAGAGAAAGGCCTATAAAATCAGAGGCAGAAACAAATTGTGACTGATGTAAAGATGCAGTTTATGCACAGGGGGCCCTATTCACAAAGGTAGATTTACATATGCAGATTTACTCATGTCAATTTACTCTTACACATTGTAGCATCTTCACTGCTTATGGCAATTTGCCATTTCTCAGTGTAAGGTTACTCCAAAGTATAGACTTACATGATCCCACTCCTTGGGAACCATATTTACGAAGGTAAAGTTACTACTAGTAACTTTTCACACATAAGTGGAGGTCTCCGCCACTAGTACAGAGATCTCCCAATGGCAAAATATAAGGAAAAGCAAAAACGTTTATTGAACTTTAAAATCATTTAGCAAAACTATTTTAATGTTAAATAATAATGTGATACATTTGTATTATTTTTAATCCTAGACAAAATAAAAGCAAATGTCAAAGTACTATTTTCTCAAAAGTCTATTAAAAAATAAATTATTCTAAATATATTTAAATAATTTATAAATATTTATTTAAAGATTATCTATCCCACCTGAAGTAAAATGTTCAAAGGATCCCCGGCAGGAAGTAGCCCTGATTGCGAACTACTTTCCTTCAGAATCACTCTGAGTGCTAACTACACCTTCAATGGCTCATTACTGTATAGGCCTCCCAGCTCCAAAAGCAAAAGCAAATTCGAGGAAATTATCAGCCAAGTAATAGAATCAAGCACCAACTCAGAGGACTACTGTATATTAGGCGATTTTAATTACCACCTTGAAGATTTAGAAGACCATAATTCAACATCACTAATAGAGATGATGTCTAATGCTTCACTGGAACAGAAAGTATTGCACCCCACACATGATGCTGGTCACACTCTGGATGGACTTTTCACATCCAATCCCCACCTTAAAATACAAGAAATCCTGCCAATACCATGGTCAGACCATAGAGCCATCCTGTTCACAATAACCACCACACATCACATCTCCAGTGCGCACATACCCCATAAGATGATTAGAGGTCGCAACTGGAGGAATATTGGCCCCCAGCAGATGCAATACACTCTGGCATCCTCTAAACCTGACCTAAAATATGAGGCAAATCAAGCAACAGGTAACTTCACAAACTGGATTATATCCCAATGAACCTACTGGCACCAGAAAAAAGCATCACGAGCAAGCGCCAAAAGAAATCTGAGCCCTGGTTCTGTGTTGTCCTGCGCAAACAGAAACAACTTTGCAGAAAGGCAGAGAGACGCTGGAGAAGCAACTACTCAACAACCGATAAAACTCTATATTCTCAATCTTTGAGCATCTATAAAAAGATGTTACTGGAAAAGAAAAGCAGTTACTTTTCAAATAAAATCCAACAGGCAGGCAATTCCAGCAAAGCACTATTCTCAACATTGAAGAAGCTAGTCAAGCTTCCTGAACCACAAAAAAGGACATTAGCGTGGCTTTCTGCAACCAACTAGCGGGGTATTTTAAGGACAAAGTACAAATCATCTTCGAATCCCTTTCAGACTGGGAAGACGGCATGGCAGCCATTCCCGCCACAATCTCCCCATACCCCACCAATGTCTTGGATTCGTTCAAACCACCAAACATAGAACAGGTAGAGGAGGCAATTAAATCAATAAAATCCGGATCACCATCAGACCCCTGTCCTCCCAACATATTCCATATGGCACCAGACATAATTAGCGAACAACTCAGCATTCTTTTTAAAGAAATAATTAGCTCAGGGGTCTTTCCAGACGCATGGAAGACAATATCCATTCTTCCACTATTGAAAAAACCCAATCTAGATCCCAATGACAACAGCAATTACAGACCAATAGCAAGGATCCCCTTCCCGGCCAAGGTCCTGGAAAAAATTCTAAATTTCCAACTAACGACCTTCATCTCATTGACAGACCTGCTGGATTCCTCACAGTATGGTTTTCGACAAGGATATGGCACTGAAACCGCCCTGATCATGGCAGCAGAGGAGATCCGGGCAATACTGGACACGGGTGCCAAGGCCGCCTTGATCCTGTTGGATCTGTCGGCGGCCTTCGACACCGTGAACCATGACATTCTAATCAGGAGGCTCCAAGAGGTGGGAATCAAGAACTCTGCCCAAACATTGCTCAAATCCTTTCTGAACAACAGACACCAATATGTTCAGATAGGGGACTCCTACTCAGACCAGTTTACTTTGCCTTGCGAGGTACCACAGGGCTCCTCCTTAAGCCCCACCCTGTTTAATCTTTATGTGACCCCTTTAGCCAAGGTCATTAGGCAATTCGGCTTTACACTTATATCTTACGCTGATGACACCCAAATAGTGGTGTCCATCTCTAGCAAGCCTGAGGAAACAGCTGAGCGTTTTAACCAGTGCATGTCCCACATAAACCAATGGATGGGGACAAACTGTCTAAAGCTCAATGGAACAAAAACTGAGGTACTTTTATTAGGCTCTGACACATCCTTTTGGTCACAAAACTGGTGGCCTTCTAGTATGGGCGCTGTCCCTACCCCAGTCCATAAAGTGAGGAACCTGGGTGTCATTTTTGATGACAGACTGACCTTCCAACAATAGGTAAATAAAGTTGTCTCATTGGTGTTTCTCACTCTAAAATTAATCCGTAAAGTGCGCTCCTTCATTCCCCCGGAAGCAGTAAAAACGCTTAGTGACGGTCCTAGCCTTGGCTAGACTGGACTATGGAAATGCACTATACTTAGGCCTTCAGAAACAACATATGGTTAAACTTCAGCGAGCACAAAACACTGCCGCCAGATTGCTGCTAGACGTTCCCAAATTCCAATCCATCTCCGAAGGTTTGAAAAACTCCACTGGCTTCCTATGAAGAAAAGAATAGACTTTAAAGCCCTATGTCTAGCATACAAAGCTGTCCATGGAAATGGACCAGCATTCTTGAAGCAACACCTCACCTGGTACCATCCATCAAGGCACCTACGCTCAGCACAGAGCAAACTCCTCCAAACACCAAAATTCAAGAAAGCGAGCTGGGGAGGAAGAAGCTTTGTCCTGGGTACTGTGAGGTTGTGGAACTCACTTCCGTTAAATATCAAAAGCTGCCCAACTCTACTTGGTTTCAGAAAACTACTAAAGACATGGCTCTTTGCAAACTAATACACCATCTCCGGCAATCTCCTCCGCAAAGCGCCTAGACGCTCCAGAGCAATCGTGCGCTATATAAATTCCAAAATCAAATCAAATCAGTTTTTATTTAACATGTACTACAAATTACTAAAAGTTATGCATAGAATAAATTGTAATTAATCTTTTTACAAAAAATGATGTTTACATTTTAAAACTATTATTAAAAGATTATAATAGAACAACATTTTTAATTATATATAATTTACTTTAACATTAAATACATTTTTTATATATGTACGAAATAGGTTAATTTATTTTAGCATTATTTCCAGTGGGTTTTAATTTAAGTTCCTGCCTCCATTATTTTCTATGGAACGGTATTGCAGTTCCACTGGCTGGCATTGTGCGGTGCTGAACATACTCCAGGTCTGAGCTGGAGTACATTTACAGCTGTTTTGGGACCCTTTTGTCCGTAGTAATTTTAGAAGTGAAGTTTGTGAATAGCAATCGGCTTACTGTTTTTTTTGGGATGGGTGTTTGTCCCTCCTTAAACTCCTCCTTAGCCCTTCCTAAACTCCTCTTATTTGGTACAGTGCATTCCTCATTTTCCCATTTCCACACCCTGTCCCTCCCACATCTATCAGCAAAATGAATGAATGAATGAATAAGATCTTTGTAAAGTGCACCGCTGCGTAGAAGATGTTCCAGCGCTACAAACTGTTTACAGATACGAGGAGAAAAGAGTAAATTAAGCTGAGTGAAATCACCAAGTTTGCAAGAGTTTTTCAAATGAGACTTCATTGGATGGAGCAACAATATTATTTGGAAGAGCATTCCACAGCTTAGGAGCCAAAAAAGAAAAGGAACGGCCTCCCAGGTAAGCACGCTGAACTGAAGGGATCGTCAGTAGTAACTGATCAGAGGATCTTAGAGAGCGAGAAGGAAGGTAATCCTGAATTCTATTGCTGAGATAGACAGGACCTTTATTATGAAAAGCCCTGAAGGTAAACAGAAGACATTTGAAAATAATACGTTGGCATCTATGTGCTGAGACCTCCGTAATCGGGGGTGAGATCTCCACACAGAAAGGATTGGATCAGCAGAGGCGGCGCTCTCAACATGAAGGTTAGTGAATGCCTTTTAGTAGTACATGAGTTATACTAGTGTAATACTACTAAACTGTTAGAACTGGGATTCTTGGTTGGCTGAGGTATGCACCCAGACAGGACCCACCACTCTAGTCAGGGTAAACTAGTCAGGGAAAGCTAAGTACACATTAAAAGATAGCCTGTGCTCATCCTCTAGTAGCTTGGCACAGAGCAGTCAGGATTATCCAAAGAGGCAATGTGTAAAGCATTTGTGCAACACCCACAGACAGTAACACGATTAATACACCACAAAAAGACTCCACACAGGTTTAGAAAAATATATTATTATCTTTGGAACAAAACAAGACCAAAACGACATTCTGTATTGCATCTTGGCAGATTGCATCACCCAGTATTTCCCTTTAGCTGTCCGATAGCAGAGGCAGTGTTAATGCATTGAGGTATTGCAGCTGGCTGTCTGTCCCAAGCTCCCCGACTGTGAAGTCTCCCTCTTGTAAAGTATAGTGAAAAGTAAAAATATTTATTTAACTCAAAAAAACATTTTAAATATTAATGTGACATAATTTTGAACAAAAGAAGAAATGTGGTATCACTATTTTATTTATTTTGAATTAATTCTTTAATTAATTTATATTTATTAAATTAAATTACTATTATTTTCCTGAAATTTAAATTAAGGAATACATTCACTAAAATATTATAATATGCTATAATAACTATTAAAAGTGAGTATAGAATTCTTTATGACTATTTTAATTTTATTACAAAAAGTGACATTAATTTTTAAATTCAAAAATAGTTGATAAAATATGTCCTATTTTTATATTTTTAACATTATATTAAATGTATTTATATTTGAAACTATTTACAATAATGTAATTTAATTTTAAATTATTTCTTAGGGGTTTTATTTAAAGTTCCTATTGTCATTATTTTTTGGGGGGAGGCCATGTGTGGTGTTGAACTTACTATGTTTTTTAATCTTTTTAGTAGTAATTTATACTTTGAGATTGTGAATTGCCAAAAGAAGTAAACTAACTCAAAAGTGTACAATACTTAAAAATATAAGATACCTTTGTGTGATCAGGCCCCTACTGTGCCTATTGCTACATCCCTTCTGATAGCCACCAGGGGATTACTGACCAATATGAGAATGGTCGCTTTAATCACAGGCCTTCCCCCTCCAGCCTTTTTGTAATAAGGGCACCCTGTCAAACCTTCTCATAATTTTAGTAGGGTTACTCAGTCAAAACTTGATACAGTTTTGAGTGAGAAAACTATAAATTGTGTGTCTGTATCACAACCCTATTTTGAGGGAATCATGACTACACACTCACTCCTTTCTTCCTGAAGATGAGCCACATTTTCCTATGCAAGCAAGGAGTCATACATTTATCTGTCATGCCCTGTGTAAATGATTGTCTTACTTAAAAAACCCACAGTAGGCTTGCATTGTTCCTTTCACAGATTCTTTGAAAGTTGTATGCTAAACTCTACTAACAATAATGACAGCAAGTCAAAAACGATGATTTTCAGAAGTCCTACAGAAGTGATTTTTGAAGTAAGGTTTAACTTAACACCTTTGGAAATTGCTGATGTAAGGGTTTATTGGCCCTATTTCTTGATAACTGAATGTAGAGGAAGGATCCTGTAGCACCACTGCTGAAAGACAGCGAGAAAAATAAAATGATAATAAAACTATTTTATTATCATTTTATTTTTCACGTACTCGGCTGAGTCGGCCGAGTCTACGGAGGGGTGGGGCTATGCTCTGCATCAGCAGAAGCCAGGCCCGGGAGGACGAGTGGTAGGTGCACTGTAAGTGTGCATGTTGGTTTGGCTGGCTGTCTGAGGATGGCCAAACCAACATGCGCACTTGCATTTCTCCAACCTATCTGTCTTGCACAGCCGGGTGGGAAAAAAGGTATAGGCTCCCTGTACCTAACTGAGTGGCATTTCAGCCCGCTCAGAACAATCCCGGCACTTCTCTCTTGCTGGGTATTAGCATGAGAGCAGCGTCTGGATTGGGTGGTGAGGGGAGCACAGGGGCAACGAGGCGGCTGGACCAGAGAAGCATCAAGGCGGCTTCCGAAAGCTGCAGGTAAGTTCTTTTTTAATTATTCCTCCTGCGCTGCCCCACAAATTTTTATTGGCTGCAGCCGCCACTGGGCAGCACACATTGTGCACTATGGTGTACTCCTTATATTTTAACATTAAATTAGAGGGTTTGTCAGTGGGACAGTTCTCAAGGTCTTCCAATATGACAATATTCGATGTTTGTCAGAGAGCGCTACACTTCGACTCCTTCTGTCTAAGCAGAGATAATGGAGACCAAGGTGAGCGTAGTTTTGAGATGATCTGGCTAATGTTCTGCTTGGGGTAAAACAATGTTCTTCCTATTCAAGCCACTATTGACTTTCAGACGGTTTGACATACTACTAATTCAGTAATTGTTGGAATCCAAGGAAGCATCACAGGAAGGGAATCATTGCTCTGTTATGTGTGTAAAGTGGCTGGTCAATCTAGAATTGCATGTTCATATAAGGAAACACAAACATAGGAATATTCACTTTAAAATGCTTAAAATTGGCTAAAGCTATTCTTAGATGAAGTTTACAGGCATTGTTGGCACACGAAAGAATCTGCAAAAGTATCCTTAGAATTTTAATCCTATGGTCTCCAGACTGTACTTAAAAACCCTTCTTCCTCTCTTATGTTGCAGGCCCTTCAGAAATCTCCACAGAGGATCAGCAGTCAATGTACTCCAGGTGGAATTTATGTCTTCTGAGTCAAAGCCAGAGTGATGGTTGAGGTCTACAAGATATTAGCATTGCAATGAATCCTGTGTACGAGATGTGAAGGTGGAACAGTAGTCTGTGGAGTGAGGCAATGGAGAGGATCAACCAACATCAAGGGAAACAACAGTCTAAGAAAATACACTTAGTACTTTGATATCACAGTCAGGGATGTAAGCTGCATCAGGGATAAATGCTCTGTCAGGAAATGACAAGAAGAAATTAAGGAGAAAAATGTCATGGAGCGGCAAGATAAAGGCCAAAATAGGGCAACCACCTGCAAGGAGTGAAGTGGTTAAATTAAACCCAGAATGTTAGAGTGAGACATCAGGAGGAAACAATACAGTAACCATAAATGTGCAAGTGGGCAGAGCCAAAATGGCAAGCAGTTCAAGAGGCAAAAAAAGGGTCAGTATTACTACAAGGTGGCCATATTAAAATTGTGGCAACGGCGAGGAGACTGTTTCTTGGGCTATTGCAGTGGCATATGATAAGAAACAGAAGTACAAGACGTTTTCCCTAGGGAAAAACATTTGTCCTGTGGAGAACAAAATGAAGATGTGCATTTCTACACTGTGCAAAAGTTCAGGCTAGGTCAAATGATGATTTGGGGAAATGAAAGCTTGGGGATTATGTCACATAGCATAACCAGTAATACGCCTCGGGCCCTATTACACAGAGGTTGCACATTTCCTGTCTAAAACACGTGCGCCGGGCGAAAAGAGAGAAAGTATGCCCTCTTACATTGAATGCGCTGCCCACAGGGCAGCCGCAAACTCGTGCTTCCCTGGGGTCAGCGCATTCAAGTGAAAAATTGAGCAGCTTTGAAGCAGCCCTTCCGTGTTTCACCGTGGAGGCTGCAACCTGTCTGCACTTTTAAGAGGGGAGAGAGATCCCCTTGTAGGCAGGTGCAGCGAGTGACTGCCCCTACCTGCAAAGGGATGTCTGGGGGTCCATTGGACCCCCTTTCATGCCTCCAGAGGTCTGCCATCAGCACTTTTAGGTGGCACACTGTCAGTGCACCTCCTGACAGCTTTTTTGCCTCTGTGCCCACGTCTATAATACGGCGCGGGAGCAGAGGCAAAGTTATCCCTCATTTGCATGGAGCCACACCTCCATGAAAATGAGGGAACACCCTCAGGTGATAGCACTGACACAATATGTGCGCCAGCACTAGTTGTATTACAGAAAGGGCTGCATAAACATCTGCAGCCTTTCCTGTAATACCAAAGTGCCCCGGGGGTGCGCAAAGTGGGCGCACTTGCCAATTGCCGCCCTAGGGCACTTTCCATAATACGGCCCCTGGAATCCTTTGTCTCATACAGACTTTCAGGCATTTTACTGGGAATGTTTCTGAATTGCTAAATATGTAGTATCTCTGCAAACTGTCAGGCATTTTTCTGGATAAGTTCCTGAATTCCAAAAAGTAGTATATCTGCACATATTCATAGGAGTACATTTATTGGTGCATATTCACTGCTTTGTTTGTGAATCGTCCTACCTAAGTCATGTCACACATTTTCCAAACTCTACGATAATGTTCTAATGAAACAACAGTCAGAGGATCTTTCTGGTTTTATAGTAAGTATATCAGTAAGTGTTTTGCAGCTGGCTTATCGCCGAGGGGTCTCCCCCTGCCTGAGGGAGAACTCCTTGCTGTGTGAGGAGCTGTCACCACGATGAATCCTCTAAAAGTATTGTAAGTTTGCTGAGTGGCTGCCACATTTATGTGATGGCTCAGCAAACTTAATTTATTTATCAAAAACAAACTCCTAAAGCAGAGTTTTCACCCAGTGTCTAAAATATTTTTTATTTTTCCTGCTTGGGATCATCAGACTTTTCCTGGTTCTTGAACAGAACAGAATATACATCAATGCCTGCTCCAAAGAGGGTGAATGGTCTGAGGTAGAGTAGATGAACATAGAGTTTGATGGACAGGGCACCTCGCCCAGTTTGCAGTGGAGTACCCTGTCAGCCTAACTCTAAATAATCCCCATGTCTCTTATTTATTTATGTCTGATAACAATTCAACTGTATGTTGCATGACTCTGTCACTTCCTCAAGATGAAAGACATTTCAACAAGTATGTCATACTTCATCGTCTCAAATTAACTGGAAATTAATTAAAATAAATAACTGTTGTAACTTGCCCTTTAATTGAATGTTCTCCTTATAGAATGTTAACCATATCAGCATCGGAATGCATTGACCTCAGTAGAGGAGTATCAGCTGTAGTGTCCGGCTGCTGGTATGGACTGTCTGGTGGATGTATAATAAACACTTCCTGGAGTTACCATCAAGTGATTTCCTCGTTTTATTACTGGCGACGATCATAAGAAACATACACCCACCGAAGAACCCCGCGTGAATTACTCAAGCCTTTCAAGCTGAATCCTGATCTCTACCTACAAGGTTGGTCTACTTTCCTCTTACGCATTACTAAGCGCTGACTAGCGTTGACTTAAAGAAATTAATTGTGGCGCATCTGGAGCATGAAAGCGCACGGCTGTCTGAAATCGAAAATTTCTTAATTCTGACTTTAACTCTGGTTGGGGCAGCGGATATTGAATCGGCCTGCCGTTAAGCGCTTGAGCAGAACTTTCAAAAGAATACAACTTACTGCGAGGCCGGGGGAATTTTCCAAACGAGTAGAGTCAGTGCGAATCCTCAGGCTGCATTGTGACGAAACTGAGCTGCAGGGTTTCACGCACGCACTGCTGACGTGCCGACGTTGGAGAAAGACTGGAGCGGCAACCTTGAAATGCCTCCTTCCCAATGTGACATCACACATTGAATTACTTCCTTCCGCATTCTTTTCCAGTGGGCGCGTCACAGAGGCAGCTTTTCCTCATCGTTCTCATTTCGGCGTGTGCATTATGGAAGCAATGCCTGCTGCGAGTGACACTCTCATTTGAGAAATCAAGACAGCTGTGACTCAGACTGTTAAACGGAAGGATTTTCTACTGAGATAAGTTAGTTATTTTAATTTCTTATGTTGTTTATGATTATTTTACTCTCTACCAGCAGCTACAATCGTTTTCCTGTCTCACATGACTTACTTTTATAAGGAAGAAAGAAGCAAGCATTAGAGGCATTAGTGTAGAGTTAAGTGGAGTTAAACAGAGTTACAACTTAACATTTCCTATTGGCTAGCATGTGAGCTGGAATGCCCAGACAGGATCTAGATTGCTTTATCCAGTGTGTTCTATGTATGGGTCATTACTGTTGGGCAGCGCTGAGAGCTGGACTGCTGTGCTGTCTCTAATCTTTTAGGTTGGCGCCACCAAAAAGACCTAGGTATAATGTTAAATCCCAATGCAGAAAATCCTGTCATAGTGTCATTGCCTGAGAGTTGTGATGTAAATTCTGTGAATACATTTGAGGAATGGATTGCAAAGAGATTCCCACAGGTCCTTAATGATAAGTTGGGTTTGTTAAAGGGATTCTGCCACAAAATAATCCTTAAAAAGGGTGCTGTTCCGGTTGTGCACAAGGTACGCAATGTGCCTCTTTGATGAGGGAACCATTGCAAATTGAACTGGACAAGCTGTTGAGTCAAGGGATTATCGAGCCAATTGAATCATCTGAATGGTTGGCTCCAATCGTCGTAGCTCCTAAGGATGGTGGTAAGATCAGGCTATGTATTGACTTGAGGGATTTGAATCGAAATATTTGGGTTGATAGGCAACCACTCCCCAATATTTCAGAAATGTTGTCAGCTATGTCAGGGGGAAAGGTTTTCACGGTTATCGATATGACAGTGGCCTATCATCAAATTAATCTTCATAAAGATTCTAGACATTTAACGTCATTCGTCACCCCGCTAGGGGCATTTCGATATTTGAGAATGCCTTTCGGGTTGGCGTCTGCATCTGCAGTTTTTCAAAGGGTAATGTCAAAGATATTTGAAGGTTTAGAGAACGTCTGGTATTTCCAAGACGACATTATGATAGCAGGGAAAAATGAATTGCACCATGATGAGCTGTTAGAGAAGGTGATGAAGCGCTTGGAAGATTATGGGCTGACAGTCAAACGTGAGAAATGCCAATTTAGAAAGGAATGTGTCACGTACTTGGGACATATTATATCAGGTGATGGTATACAACCCAAACAAAGCATTGTTCAAGGGATAAAAGAAGCACCATGCCCGGAAAGCAAAGATCAGCTGAAGTCTTTCCTTGGGCTGGCTGAATACTGTTCAAAATTTGTAAGAAATTTTACTGAGATTGTGGAGCCCTTAAGGTTACAGATGAAGAAAGATGTGGTGTTTGCATGGGATGATGCGTGTGAGGATGCATTCAAAAGAATCAAAGATTGTATCATGAGAGCTCCTTTGCTGGGACATTTTGAGATAACTGGAAAATCCTACTTGACCACGGATGCCAGTGGAGTTGGATTAGGAGCAGTGTTAACCCAAATTGTGGAAGGGGATGAAAGAATTATTGGATTTGCTTCCAGAAGGCTGCAAGGCGCTGAGAAAAGTTATTCAGTAATAGAAAGAGAGGCCCTTGCATGTTGTTGGGGAATCAAGCATTTTAAGTACTTTCTTTGGGGTTTACCATTTAGAGTTAGGACGGACCATAAACTGTTGGTACATTTATTCAAGGGTGGCAAAGGATTAGAAGGTGGTGTTACCCCTAGGATATCTAGATGGATTTTGTCCGTTTTAGAGTATAACTTTGAAATGGAATATTTGAAAGGGCTAAAAATGTAGTAGCAGATTGCTTATCACGACTACCTACAAAGAATGAAGTTATGGAAGTGAATGATTCCGAAACTGAAGAGAATGAGGAGAGTAAGATTCATGAATGCGTAGCATTAAGAAAAGAAGTGTGGGATGCTGCAATGGACAACGATCTGGTGTTAAAAAGAATAGGAGAATACATTAGGAACGGTTGGGAACCCAGTGTAAGTTGCGATGAGCTCATAAAAGAATATTGGAGCATCAGGGACGAGTTGAGTATATTGAACAACAAGGTAATGAGGAGGGATCGCATCGTACCTCCTGTGGGACTTTGGAGTCAAATTATTGAACTAGCACACGAAGGGCATCCTGGCAGGAGCATGACGAAGAGAAGAATTAGACAGACATATTGGTGGCCAAAGTTAGACAACATGGTTGAGGAGGTGATTAAGCATTGCTATGCATGTGTCAACAGTGACAAGGTAAAGACATTGAGAGAGCCACCACTTATGTGTGTCGAGTTACCTGTTAGACCATGGGAAAGATTAGCGATGGATTTCCTGGGTCCTATAAATAGATTGGGTAGTGCAAACAGATTTATATTTGTGCTTGCTGATTACCACACAAAGTGGTTCGTGTACAAACAACGAGTGTGATTAACACTAAGACTGTGGTGAGATTTTTAGAGGAGGTTTTCATGGAGGAAGGTGTACCAAAAACCATCGTATCAGATAATGGGGTACAATTTGTGTCAAGAGAAATGAAAGAGTTTATGGAAAAGTGGGGAGTTGCTCATGAGAGGGTGGCTTTATATCGGCCACAAGCCAACGGAATGGTTGAGAGGATTAATCACCTAATAATGGACAATATTCAATTGTCATTAGCCAATGGTCTACCTTGGAGAGAAGAGCTAAAGAAGTTGGTCTGGGCGCACAGAACTGCGCCTCATGCTGTGACTGGTATTTCTCCCTTTGTATCTCTTAAGGGTAGAGAACCAGGTAGAAAAGAAAATCCTAGTTGGCTGATTGTTAAAGATCGATTATGGGTAGACCACCATGCTGTCAAAGCTAGTGTCACAGCAAAGCAAAAACTTGCGGAAGAATATTACAACACAAGGAAAGGAGTGAAAATGTCAAATATTATGGTTGGAGATTGGGTTGTTACTAGGAAAAGTGGCGTAGTCATTAAGGGGGATAGTAAATTCTCTGTTCCCTTAAAGGTAATTGAAGTAAGACGCAATGTAGTGGTCTTAGAAAATGGGACTGTATGGAGTGTTGGAAATGTTTGTAAAGTGCCTAACATGGCGAAGTAATCATCATTATTTGTCGTGTTTTGCCACGACATTTCTTATGTTATTTTTCTACCAAATTCTTTTTCTTGTTTACCGTATTTATTGTATAATTTGTATTGTTTCATAAGGGAGGAGATATGTAGAGTTAAGTGGAGTTAAATAGAGTTACAACTTAACATTTCCTATTGGCTAGCATGTGAGCTGGAATGCCCAGACAGGATCTAGATTGCTTTATCCAGTGTGTTCTATGTATGGGTCATTACTGTTGGGCAGCGCTGAGAGCTGGACTGCTGTGCTGAGGATACCCATTCAGAATAAACTCCTTTGAATTACACTTCTGGATTTGTGGCGTTACTACATTTTATTTAGCTTATTATTTTGCCTTGTTATTTTAGATTCTTGTTTTAAGTTGTTATGTTAGTCTGTTTTGTTGGTTTGTTACGTTACTTTTCTTTCAGGATGTCAACATCTAGTGGCGTTAGTCAGCCACCTCAGTTTTTATGTGAACGTGGCGAACCAATTCTGCCATGGAAAAAATGGAAACCTCTTTTCGACTCCTATCTTATAGCCATTGGTGGAGAAAGATTTTCTGCAACCAGGAAACAAGCTGTGTTACTTCACAATCTCGGCATTGAAGGCGGAAACATTTATGATAGCTTAGATCCCATACCGATAGGCAGAGCAGCAGGTGAACCCAATGATGTATATGAAATGAGTGTTTTGCTATTACAAACACACTTTGGGCCACGACTCAATGTCGTGATGGAGCGGCATACATTTTTCATGCTAAGGGTGAAAGAGTTGGCAACTATGTGGCTGCATTAAAATCCCTGGCACAGACTTGTGAATTTGAGCAGTTATCCGATTCTCTCATCCGAGATCAACTAGTGTGATGCACAAATGACCCTAAAATCCAGGAGAAATTACTGTCTAAGAATCCTAATCTGAAAGAGGCAATCACCATCGTAGAAAGTGTAGAACATACTTCCCATTGGGTGAAGGAAATGCGTAATAGTAATGCAACCACAGATGCTAGCACAAACTCCATAAGAAGTGACTCAGACAATCCTTATTTAGAGTCTGCAATTGCCACTGTGTCCAAGCCCATTGTAAAATTAGAAAAAGGGTCCAGCAAAACCGACAAACCAAAGTTCGTTTCAACCTGGAACAGAGATGGCAAGACAAAATGCCCGAGATGTGGAAGTCTCAACCACGGACCCAACTATCCAAACTGTTTTGCCAGAAGTACCAATTGCAGGATCTGCGGAAAAAAAGGACACTATGCCCACATGTGCAGGAATGCAAAAGTAAGCATGATCGATGATGAAGTATTGTCACAGCAAACCATGTACTGCATCACTGATGCCTTTGACAAATCAGTTCACAACGTTGAAGATGTTGACACTGGTAGTCTCTCCATGCCAAAATGTGACATAACTGTTGGCAATGTGTTAGTTCCTGTGCTTGCCGATTCTGGTTCGCCATACACTTTAATTAGTGACAAATTTTGGGATGCCACTCCTGTTTTCAAGGATGTTAAACTTTTACCTCCTGACATCAACCCGGTGGGTTATGGTGGGCAGAGTATTGACCTTGTCGGATTTTCCATCCAAACCATTTTGTTCAAAGACAGAGAGACTGTTGGCAAAGTCTATGTTGCCAAGCGTGGAGACAACCTTTTAGGCTGGCGACACCAACAAGATCTTGGAATCATTTTAGATCCAAATGCTCCCAACCAAGTAATGTTACTAACACCCCACAGTGATCATCAGAATATTACAGAAAAGTACCCAGAAGCCTTTAGTGAAAATCTAGGACTCCTTAGAGGCTTCAAACACAAGATAATCTTAAAAGACAGTGCAACTCCTGTTGTACATAAAGTCAGGAAGGTCCCAAACCTCATGATTAAACCACTGCAAGAGGAACAGAATAGATTGCTCCAATTGGGTATTTTAGAGGAGATTGAATCTTCAGAGTGGTTAGCCCCCATTGTTTTGGCCCCAAAGGATAAAGGCACAAAGATTCGGATGTGTGTAGACTTGAGAAGCCTTAATAACTGCATTTGGGTCGACAGGCAACCTTTGCCTAACATTTATGAAGCCCTGACGAAATTAGGAGGCGCCTGTTTCTTCAGCGTTATGGACTTGTCGTCGGCCTATCATCAGGTCATGCTGCATGAGGACTCTAAGGCCTTAACTTCATTTGTAACACCGTTGGGTGCCTTTAGGTTTGTGAGGATGCCTTTTCGGCTAGCGAGCGCTGCTGCGTGTTGTCAGAGAATTATGAAGGATGTTCTATCAGGAATTGACTCAGTCCTATTCTTCCAAGATGATATTCTGGTTTTTGGACAGAATAGAGACAAACATGATGAGGTGTTGTTCAAAGTGTTATCAAGGCTCCAAGAACGGGCGCTTACTCTCAAGAGAGAAAAATTTAAATTCAGGGTCAGTTCTGTATCTTATCTGGGACACTCTATTTCTAGCGAGGGTATCAGTCCCAAAATTGACCTTGCTGAAGCAATTTTGCAGGCTCCAGCTCCCTCGAACAAGGACCAAGTTAGGTCTTTCCTTGGCTTGTCTGAGTTTTACTCGAAGTTTATTTACAATTTTGCCTGCGTGGTACAACCCTTAAGAGTATTACTAAAAAAAGGGGTTGATTTCAAGTGGTCCGAAGACTGCAAAATTGCTTTTAAGAAGGTCAAAGGTGAGATTGCAAGCATGCCTACTCTAGGCCACTTTGATGTACGAAAAAAAACCATCGTCACCACTGATGCCAGTTTACGGGGATTGGGTGCCGTCCTGTCCCAGATGGTTGATGGTGACGAGAAGGTCATTGGTTTCACCTCGCGCTCTCTGAAGGGAGCCGAGGAGTGCTATTCTGTCATCGAGCGCGAGGCATTGGCTTGCTCGTGGGCCATCAACCATTTCAGGTTTTACCTGTGGGGGTTGCCATTTCTAGTCCGTACTGACCACAAGCCCCTGGTACACATGTTTGCGTGCAGGAATGGTGAAAGCACTACTCCCAGGATCAAAAGATGGATTGAGGGACTCTGGGAGTATAACTTTACTATTGAATACTTACCCGGTCTCAGGAATATCCCAGCAGATTTTCTTTCTAGGATGCTGATTGAAAAAAATATACCCATCTTCTCTGACTGTGCTGTGTCTTGGGTAAGGGAATGTGCTCTCAACAGACAAGAATGGGAAGCCAGTGCTGTTTGCGATGACTCCAGGGGACCACTAATGGAGTTTGTTGTTAATGGTTGTCCTGCTCTTTCTGATGTTCCTAGTGTTGCCAAACCATATTGGAATGTTCGTGATGAGCTAAACATTATTGATGGTGATAGATTACTTCCTCCTCACCCCCTCAGAGAAAAGATTATTAATTTAGCACACGAGGGTCATCTAGGACGTAGTTTAACCAAGGCAAGAGTCAGGGAGTCCTACTGGTGGCCAGAGGTTGACAAGCATGTTGAGGAGGCTGTCAGGGATTGCACCATTTGTGCTGCCAATGACAAGTCCAGGAAAGTCAGCACATCGCTGCTTTCCCCTGTGGCTATTCCTGAACGACCCTGGTCCAAATTAGCCATCGATATCATTGGACCTTTCGAGGTATTAGCCCCCACAGAAAGGTTTGTTGTTGTCCTGGTTGACTACACTTCTAAATGGATATCTGCATGTTGTATGAGTTCTGTTGTTTCCAAAAACATTATTGAATTTTTGAAGGATGTATTCACCTCTGAAGGGGTACCTGACATTTTGGTCTCTGACAACGGGGTGCAATTTACCTCTCAGGAAATGACTGATTTCCTAAAAGACCTTTCTATCACCCACCATCGCACAGCCCTCTACTCACCACAGGCCAATGGCCTAGTGGAGAGCATGAACCGGCTCGTTAGGGCGTGTGCCCAAACTGCTGTTGACACTGGTCTCCGCCTTAAGGGTGTCCTTAGAGAGAAATTATGGGCACACAGGAACACTCCCAACAGTGTTACGGGTTGTTCTCCTTTTAGGAAGCTTAAGGGCAGGGCAGCTGGTTCCAAGCTCAACCCTGTGTGGTTGAGTGTTAAAGACAGGAACAACTCTGTTGATGATTGGAGAGTCAGGAAATATCAGCAAGGTTACAAACAGAGGTTCGATACCAAAATGTGTGTGCGCAAGTGTGACTGGAAGGTGGGTGATCTTGTCTTTGTGAAAAAGGCTGTGTGGTCTCCCAAAGGTGAAACCAAGTTTTTCGGTCCGAAGCGCATCATTAAAGTTATGAAAAACGTTGTCATGCTCGATGGTGGGGATGTTTGGAACATGTCTCGTCTTTCCAAATGTGGGAGTGGGGATGGTAGTGCGGGTTTTCAACCTCTGACCAGACACTCCCAGGGTGGTCCTGGACTCTCCCAGTGTGGTCCTGGACGTTCCCAGGGTTGTGATGGTGGGTCTCAAGCTTATCCTCCCCGGCGCACTATTAGATCCAGAAGGGCACCTCCACGTCTCCGGGATTATGTCCTTAAGTAGAGATGTTACTTTGTGCTTCTGTTGTTCTTGTGTTCTCGCAATTGTTCATCCTCATACGCTCAGTTCTCTTTGTCTCCAACCTGTCCTTGCGTCCTTTTTCCTCATTTCTTTCTTTCTCCTTTCTTTTGCATTATAAAGGGAAGATGTGTTGTAACTTGCCCTTTAATTGAATGTTCTCCTTATAGAATGTTAACCATATCAGCATCGGAATGCATTGACCTCAGTAGAGCAGTGTCAGCTGTAGCGTCCGGCTGCTGGTATGGACTGTCTGGTGGGTGTATAATAAACACTTCCTGGAGTTACCATCAAGTGATTTCCTCATTTTATTAATAACATTATTTTTTTCAGCTTTACATTGATTTTGTTGGCACTAGCCAAGGTACTTCAATTATGTTGAGCTGCATGTCTAAATCACAAACATATAATAATTACAAACAGCAATTTACTCGAATTTTTTCGATGGCAACTGGATTGAAATACTTTCTATCTTTTTACAATAATAGCAATATTAAAGTGTAAATAAAGGACTTTTTTGGCTTAATCTCAAATTTAAATAGTATAAAGAAATACCCCAAAAAAGCAGTTCTGTCTCAGACTCAGAAGTTATGTCCACCATAGTTCACACATTTGAGAAATCTTCATTGTGCTATAAATGTCTTCATGCAGATAGGCTTGGTATTTGCTCATATAAAAGTACAACATGGCAGAATACCTATAGGTATTTTATGCTATAACTTAGAGAATGCTGAAACCATTACTACTGATGCCTTCTCTGAAAGTCATGACTCACTGTGTCCATAGTAGTTTTGGCATGATGTCAGTCACAAGAGAGACAACAGGCTAATTTGAGTTTAAGTACTTCTTCATATAAGGAGTTGCCTGCCAAAAAGAGATCTTGGGTACGTGACCATGGCAGTGATTGCTCCATATTGGTGAAAAAGGTTTTAGATACCTACAATGCTCGTGTAAGTACCTGGGAGCTTGGAATTAAGCTAGCTTTAAGAATACAAGGTTTGTTCAGTGAAATATACAGAAACCACACAAAAACATGATTTTAAAAAAAGCTCAACTCCTAAAAAGAAATAAATGAAGATATTCAACCCTTCTCTGCTCACCATATGTCGGTCTGGGTTTTATAGTTCGGGCTAAACTACTGTTTCAAAAAGAAACCTTCCTATTCATCCTAACATAGGGCCGATTATGACTTTTGGCGATGCGGGTTGGGCAGCCCTCAACCGCCGCACCCCCACACAGCCAAGAGTCACTGCTGCCCGCCCGCCATATTACAATTAATCTTGTTGTCTGGCGGGCGTGCAGCGTGGCGGTTACCGCGGTGGTGCCTTTTAAAAAGGCACTGAAATGGGAACGCTACACAGGTTCCTGTATGGCATGGACTGTAACGTCTATGCTGTGCAGGAACTGGTACGCATGCACACAGAGGGGGCACATGTTGTGCCCCTCTGCATGCATCCCCAGGCTGAGGGAGCCCCCTTTGTTTTAGCACCACCAGCCTTTTCATGGAGAAAATGTCCGCCATGAAAACGCTGGCAGTCCTTAAACTCTTGCAATGGCCCTGACCGCCGCACCACCGCCAGGGATCGGTGGTTCCCTGGTGGATCCCGCAGTCCAATTACAGTCCGACCGTCCAACTCGTCATAGGGTGGCTGGACCGCCGGTACGGCGGTGGCTGGACCGCCACCGCCGCGCCATCACGAGTCTGGCAGTCCTCGGACTGCCAGACTTGTAATTAGGCCCTAATTGTTCTTGCCGTACAACTCCACAAAAGTGTACATTTCTATGGATTGTGTAATGTCATTGAAAATATTTAGTATGTTTTGTATTTCTTTAAAGTAATCTAACAAAAAATAGATTTTTCTCAACCTAGTAGTGGATGCACACACCCTTTGGCCTCCTACCAAGTGCTGGGACCACGGACTGGTATGGGTAGCAACAACCCTACCAAGTAAGCTAGCCTATTAAAGAGGGAAAGTACATTTTCTTGATAATTAAATTTATGTTTGATGTTCTCAGCTGTAATCCAACCCATTGTGTACCTTATTCAACAGTTTAATTAGATAGGCATTCTTCTAACAAAAAGCTCTCTGTCACCTCCTCTGTTGTTAACCTTTACATGGGAGATGCTCTGTAATTTAATATGTGCAATCTATTTTCATTTATAAAAGTATTCAAAATGTTGGTACATGGGGTATTTATGATTAGAGCTATTTAAATTTTGTATGTGTTCCTTTAATCCAATGCTCAAAAGATGAATGGTTGGCCCAATTTTGTTGATGATTAATTCAAATATTTTGTAAATACTCGTAAAAATGTATAGCAGTGCATAACGTTTTGTAGCAAGTCTTTGTCTATTATTAATTCTAGCATCTTGTGTAGGATTGTGTAAAGTGTATTTAAAGCAAACACATGTACCACACTTAAAAGGAGTTTCTAATAAATGGCTGCCATATTCTTTGAAATACTGGATCCTTGTGAGAAATACCTTCATCATGACTCAGAAGCGATCTAAATTTATCAGTTATTCTAGAAGAAGTGACTGACTCTCTAGTAATGTGCTTTTTAGATTGTACTTTATAGTCAGGAGGTGTCAGTGTTTAAGGTTTACATATTTATTTACTTATCTCATTATATTTGGTACTAACCCTTACAGAGGCGTGTTTGCCCATTCATGTTTTAACTGTATCCTGTAATAAAGACGTTCTGTGACCCTTTTACCAGGAGCTGTTTGATAAGTTGTTTAGTTGTTATTTTCCATCCTCTGTCTTTATACTTATTAATCTTAATAACTTTCTCCTGTTCAGAAGACTCTGGTTCATAACATATACATTCAGCATTTATGAATATCCCAAAGGTGATATTGTCTAATAATTTATCAATTTGCTTGCGTTGGTGTCCTGATTTAGTATGTAGCATTTCTGAGTCATTTACTGCGTAGTATTCCCTTTTACATGGACATCTAAGAAAACAATTTTCTGCCTGCTACACGCCAAGTTTTCATAACTTTCAAACATTTAGTGGTTTGTATGTTAAAATACCAAGATCAACAAATCGACCTCCAAAGATATTGCATCTACTATATGACCTGCAGCTATTTAATCATAGTTAAGTATAGATTTACTGTTCTTAACTCCATATCTCTTACTTTGAGGTTATAGTGGTAGTCAATATACTGGATGGAATATTTTAGTAATTCAATAATATTGCATTTGATAAAGTGACCGCCGTGTTTTCTTATCAGATGGTCTTTTGTGTCTCTTATAGGAAATAGTAAAGTAGTTACTAAGAGGGCAATATTTATACCAAAAAATTCATAGACATTTTAAACCTGAGCCTTTAATACTCTAGCCGTAGTGGTAGCAATAGTCTTTATTGTTTAGTGAAATATATCCTTTACAAAACATATTGTTAAAATACAAATATTGTTTGCAAACTCCTGAGGTATGAGTAGACCCTATGCATATACAAAAACTAAAACAGCATTAATTGTGGCTACAGACCCTTACAATCTACACATTCACCTTTAAAATACATACATCACATCTAGATTTTGGTGGTGGCAATACATTTCATGTACACATATCATACTATTTCCCTGTAGGGAACTCACTGTTTTACAGATAACCAAGCCTAACCAGTGACCATAATAGTTATTCTATGTTAATATCAATATCATATAGCCACGTGCATAGCAAGGCTGCATATATATGGGACCTGTTTATACTCTACTTTAGCATGTTCCAAATTTATCCTTCTCTTTTGCTGGCACTCTCTCCCTTACAGCACAACCTTTCATCTGCAGTTAATGATCATATACCATCCATGTTGAGCATTAAGCACAATAATCTATTTTTGAAGGTATAATTCCCGATATATGCATAATTTGTGCTTCATTGTTTTCTGTTATATTTCACTTAACCAACAAATGTGGCCTTCATTGGTAATACCATACCATGCCTTAGCAAGTTGTCAGATTGGTGAAGACCATACGATGCACTTGCAGATTGTAAGACAGGTAATGTAAGATAGGTGAGCTTTGAGTCTGTGTTCGGTTGTCTACCCAGTGTATAGATTTTCAACAGGTACATGCTGTTCTGTTTCAATTTACACTGAAGAATGTATACCTCAATGGAACTTTTCCTAGCTCATGCTTTTAGGAATTAGTTGTGCTGGAGAGTGTTTAGCCATTCATGCCAGGAAAGTAGCAAGAGCCGCTTCAATGAATTAAAGATCATAACCTCTGCTGTACACTTTGAAATGTAATAACGGATCTTAGCTTTCAACGTACAAAACTCAACATTTAAACATTTCATCAGGTAGGCTCAAAGCTGTTGATCTGAAAAGAAGGAGATGAAAGTCAATTCTTGAATGTGGTGCCAATTGCGTTGGTTAAGCAGTCTATTAACACATTGTAACACATTGAAATGTTTTTGCCTCCAAATATGTGTTTAAATAGCAAAACCATTAGTGTGCCATGCAGCAGAATTGAGTGGGCCTTAGGTCTAAATCAGATAGTGCCTTGTCATTAGCTCTTCCACATATAACTCTATAAACCACTTCAGACCTCATGTACTACTCATGCAACACGCTTAGTGTTCCTTAGATGCTGAATCCATGTAAATGAAACACTTGTAGCTATATTCAAATAAGGATATTGTTTAACCTACTAAATTGTGCACTTTAATTGATATACTGAACCTGACTTTTTTTGTTTTATCAGAAGCAGAGACTTGTGTTTTAGATATCTTAACTGACATATTGTCTCCATTATATATGTTCAGTGTTGTTAGTAATTTCTGTAGGACTATGGATGCTTTCGTTTTTAATACGAAGTGATCAGTATTAGTTAGACTTTTGAACCTAATACTTCCCAATTTAGCAGATGACTATCGACCTCCTCTAATTATTTTGGGGGTCTGACATACATAAAAGATTGAACAACAAAGGCAGAAGAAAAGATCCATGTATTAGAATGTTAGAAGCTCTTATTTTAACAGAGAGCACTGTGCCATTATTTAATTTAATCTTTATTCAGGTTTCTTCATTTAGTATTGGTAACTGAGGGCCACCAGACTCATGGCGGTGCGGCGGTGGCGGTCTTGCAACTGCCACATTATGACCCTAGTGGTTGTGCTGCGTTGGGACTGCCAACTCTGCCAGGGAACTGCCACTCCCTGGTGGTGGCACAACAGTCCAGAGGTATCTATATGCTTGGCGGGACCGCCATGGTCCTGCCAAGCATATAACAACTTTCATCACCGCCACTGATTTCATGATGGTCTTTCCCCCACTCATTTTTACAAATGCCGTGCTCCAGCACCAGTGCCAGGACACGCCCCCTCTCATGGAGGGCTACTTTAATCAGGTGAGACCGCTTCCACGCAGCTCACCCATACCTTTTATTTCCTTGTAGGCACTCGGTGCTACTGGAGGTGCCTGGCTCCTTAGCTCCCTACTGGGCGCCATATTGGAAGGGAGTTTTCTCCCGCTTCCCTTTTAATTTTTGTTTTATGTGTTTACTTTCCTCACCTTTTCTTGTGTAAAAATAATAATATTAGTCAAAATTTCTGCAACGCCTTAGCGTCCTCCTTCTTGGAAAAGGTAGATGCAGTCTTTAACCTTTTTTCAGCCAATCACAAACTCAGGTCTGTGTCTGTGGAAGGAGCTCAGCCACCTGATCCAGGCTGTGTAGCCCGTGCTGTCTCAACAGAAGTTCCTATCTCTCCGTGTATTCACTCGGAACGAGGTAAAGTTCCTGGGATCATGTCCTCTTTCTCCTCTCTCTCCCCAACTCAAGTAGTGAGCCTCATTATTCAAATAAAATCAGGTATCCCTTTGGATCCGTGCCCCCAAAAATCATTTGTCTAGCACCCGAAATCATCTCAGAGCACCTCACAAAAATGTATAATCAGGTACTTAGTACCAGAGACTCTCCACTAAAATGGAAATTAGCATCTATTCTCCCCCTCCTTAAGAAGCCAAATCTGGATGTTTCAAACTTAAACAACTACTGTCCTATCTCCCAACTCCCGTTTCCAGCAAAAATTATTGAGACGGCTGTTAATTCTCAACTTACAGCCTTCATTGAGGAACATGACCATTTGGACGCGTCCCAGTTCAGCTTTAGAAGCCACCACAGTACAGAACTTGCCCTTATCACTGCATCGGAGCAAATACGTCAGACCATTGATGCAGGAGGTAATGCTGCCATGATCCTATTAGATCTTTCGGCAGCGCTTGATACCGTTAATCGTGATATCCTCCTCAGCCGTCTTTCCTGTATCGGTATCAAAGATCAAGCTCTTGCTCTTTTGCAGTCTGTTCTTGCTGACAGAAAGCAATTTGTAACACTTAAAGAGTTCAATTCACCTCCTTTCTCTTTGCCATGCGGTGTTCCTCAGGGCTCATCCCTGAGCCCTACCCTTTTTAACATTTATGTTGCACCTCTGGCTAAACTGATCAGATCCTTTGGGTTCTCAGCAATATCATACATCGACGACACCCCAATTATGGTGCCTGTGGCTAGCGACCCGATAGAAACTGCTTCACGTTTTCACGATTGCATGCATCAGGTTCAGATATGGATGGCCCACAATTGTTTAAAGCTCAACTCCGGGAAAACAGAGGTTCTACTTTTCAGTAGAAACACCTCCTTATGGTCCCCTTCGAGGTGGCCGGAGGAACTTGGCACCTCATGTCTTTAGAATACTCTTCCCATTGAAATGAAAAAAACTAGTGATCTGCTTTAATTCAGGAAAGCTTTAAAAACCTGGCTCTTGCATCATTCATCTCCCTCATATCTCTCTCAAAATCATCAGCCACCTGCAAAGAACTCAATGCCTAGATACATCTGGGTATTAGAGTGCTTTACAAATCTCATTTTCATTCTATTAGGATGCCATCCACGTTGGTATGATAGGATGTTGCTTGATGAGTCATACCTCCCAGCATTGTGGTTGCTACATGAGTGCTGATCTATTGTGACCCCTCCAGCACAGCAAATCTTGTCCTCATGAAGGTACCCCAAAAATTGACACAGTATGCTACGCCTGAGCGGCAGCAGGATTGAAGAATCTACCACAGGGATATAGGATCCTGGGATTTAAGGATCTACCATAGGATTCAAGGATCCCAAGATTTGAGGATCTATAGCAGGAATCATGGACTCACAGCCCTTAATAGTCACAATCAGGTGCTTGGCTTTCCTTTGTGTTGATGCGAAGAAGCCTCTGCTTAGGCTGTGCTTTTCAACTGTGTTCCACTGCTTGAGTTTATCTTTTCACCTTTGTTCCTGGCTCTTCAGCTAAGAAATCTTCAAGCCAGATGCCTGAGGCTTTTTCTGTTTGTGGCACATCTGGATATGTCTTCAGGAGCATCACTTCAAAGAATTTCCTCACATACTAAGAATGCTTCAAAGAATTTTCTTGTATCCTTGGAACTCCTCGACCTTTTAGTGAGTTGTCTTCATAGTCCTCAGATTAGTGGTTAGCTAGGGACACTTAGATGTATTTGTTTGGTTTGTGAAACTACAGATGGATTCTTGAACTGCCCCCTGCACCTAAGTACTGGAATTCTGACTTATCCTTTAGGTTGTGCCGTTACAACTGTGTCTTGGAAAATACAAAAAAGTGATAAAGGGAATGCTTGGATTAATCCCAGCTCATAGTTATTACTCGGGCTGCATTCCAGTCCATGTTTTGTGCCTACCATGCTACCTCAGATTAGATTGCGCCATATTAAAATAAGTCTTGGGCCTGCTCTAGTAGAAACAATCCAGCCTGAACTGCCAAGGCAGGTCCTCTCTGAACCAGAACACAAGCAACCCAAGACCGGTTTCAGCCTATTTGAGCCTGATCAGTCAGTTGCAGCTTAGTTCCAGTGGCACAGTGAGCAAGGAACTCACATCTTTGCATACCTGTCAAACGTCGGGAGTCACAATGAAAAATACAAACAAATTATGCTTGGAATGCTTGAATTAATGACAGCTACTAGTAATTACTCATGGTTGCATCCCAGTCCATTGATTTTTGCTCAACATGCCACTTCAGATTAGACTCAGTCATATTAAAATCAGCTTTAGTCCTGTCCAGTAGGAGCAGTCCAGCCTGAACTGCCAAACTAGGTCTTCCCTGAAAGTGAAAAGAAGCAAGCCAAGACAGGTTTTGGCCTATTTAGGCCTCTTCACTTGGGTGCAGTTTGGTTCTAGTGATACTGTGAGCATGGGACCCACATCTATGCATACCAATCACACTTATGGCTACACAATGAAAAATACAAAAAACTAATGGAAGGAATGCTTGAATTAATCGCAACCTCTGTTAATTACTTGGGCTGCATCCCAGTCCCTGGTATTTTGCCTACCATGCCACCTCAGATTAGACCTAGCCATATGCAAATCCTCCTTGGTCCTTCTCCAGTAAGGATAGCTTAGCCCAAACTGCCAAGCCAGGTCTTCTCTGAACCAGAACATAAGTAGCCTAAGACTGGTTTTAGCCTATTTGGGCCGCTTCAGTCAAGTGCAGCTTGGTTCCGGTGGCACAGTGAGCAGGCATCCACGTCTGAGCATACCCTGAGCGCTTAGGATGCCCCAATATTTTGAGACCTCAATGTTGCTTAATAAACTTGAAAAAATATAACAGAGACTCTTTTATAGTCTCTGTTTGGGGCAGCTACGGCCCGTGCAGGTAAGAGCGGTGGGGCGGTGGGGCTGGGTTGGGAGGGGATTTAGACAGACGACGACAAGGGAAAATTAATTATTTATTTAATTTCCACTCGTCATTGTCCGTCGAAATCCCCCCCATCCGGCCCCAAAACTCCACCACTCTTACCTGCATGGGCCGCAGCTAGTTTGGGGTGGCTTAAAGCAGCTTCGAGAGGTCAAATTGTTAGTTATCTTTCTTCTAAAGTGTAAAAAGCAGAAAGAGATTCATTGGCTTAAGGTTTGGAGTACACTTATTTTACTTCTAAAGATAACAAGACTTGTCGTGCTGAGTTGATTGCAGTGAAAACCCAATTTAATAAGTCCTCTGTTGAAAAAGCGTATGAATACCTTTTCAAAGTCAATCCTATGGTCGAAAAATATATCAGGCTCTTTACTAGCATATTATATTAACATTAAAAAAGGAAAGTCAATTGTAAAAGCCTCCTGTGAGAAAATCATTAGAGATTTAGATATAGCTGCCTGTTTTGCAAATTTTCTATCAGAAGCTTTACTCTTCCAAAGATACTCCCTCATAGAAATGCATGGATGCATATTTTGCTAAATTACGAAACATAAACTGTAAAATATATATCGCTCTTTTTGCTAGAGGAAAGACTGATGATAGAAGAATGTTTGATGCCCTTAGTAAGTTTCTAAAAGTGGAAGCTCCTAAATCAGGTGATTTCACAATTGGGTTTGTTTACAATTCTCAAAATGTTTGATTCCTTTGCTTTTTGCATTATTTAACTATTTTTCATCCATGGATAAATCAAAAGGTTCCTTTACTAAAGCCAAGTTATGTCTCAATACAAAAAAAGATAGAGATTCCTCCTTCTATAAAAACTTCAGACTCATAAATTACAATTGCAAGATGTTTGCAAAAGCATTAGCTTTGCAACCAGACAATCTTTTTCCAGACCTTATTGGAACAATCCGTTTTTGTTAAAGGATAAAACATTTCAGAGAACCTCCAGAGCTTTTCTAAATGTTAATAATAAAGCCTCTGGGTGAAGGATTCTATAGCAGTGACCACCCTGGATGCTGAAAATTGATTCAATAGGGCCAATTGGGAATTTCTTATGAGATCTTTGATATGGCATGCTTTTGGCTTAAATTTCTTTAGCTTGTCTCTCTGTTTTAGTCTTCACCTAAATACTGTGTAATTATTGACAAAGTTCACTGACCACATTTTATTCTGAAAAGAGGCACCAATCAGGGCTGCCCATTATCTCCGCTTACTTTTTGTTCTGGCACATGAACCCTTTTTTGTCCAGCTTAGAAGTTCTGTTGGATATTCAGGATTCACTGATTGGGATCAAACATTCAATTTACAGCTTACACTTTTGACATCTTGTTTTTTATGTCAACGCAAGAACAATTTCTACCAGCCTTTTATGATGTATTTAAAATGTTCTCAGAGGATTCCGATTATAGTAAGCCAGTGTAGATAAGTCTAAAGTTATGTCCTTCAATAAATATTGTACTAGAGAACCATTTATACGAGTAGGCTGTCCTGGAATTCATTGAAGAATAAATACTTAGGGATCTGATATTGTGACTCATTTAGAGATGCTTTAAAAATCAACACGATTGAGACACTTCTTAACACCTTACACAGAAATGGTACCCTTTATTCTTATCCTGGTGGGGTCATCTATATCTGATTAAAAAATATGACTCTTCCTGTCATTAAAATTTTCCGTTATTATGTTACCTATCAACATTCATAAAAGGTTTTTTAATAAAATTGATTGTTTACTCTACAGATTTTGTTGAATGAGAAAAGAGATAAATTATTAATGGAAAAACTTAAACCCCCCAAATAGAATTGAGGAATTAATTTCCCAGACTTCTATAAATATCATAAAGCATTTTGTATTAAACAAATTTTAGGATTTTTTTAACTGACCCAATATCGTATACTGATAAATTGTTGTTTAATCTTGAACTTTCTTTGTTTTTCCCATTTTCTCTCAAACATAGTCTTTTTATGTGTAAACCCCCAAATTTTTGTCGGCTATCAACAGTTAAACATTCATGTTTTTTGCAAATTTGTCAAAATTAGAGTATTTCTTCAATGCCCTATTTGGTACAACAAATTGATTAAAATCACAGGAAATTTAATATTTTGGAAGAGGGATTGTTTACAGTTTCACGTTTATTATTAGATAAGCAGGTACCTCTTTCCTTGACTTGGCAATTAAATATGACCTCCCTGAAATATTTGCCAACCAATATAATGTGCTTATTAATCTTCTCAAGTCCGCTTTAGAAATAGTTGTCTCTGGTAGTTCTGTCACCTCTGTTGAACCTATTCATTTAGCCACAAATTCAGGGCCCGATTCACAAAGGTAAAGTTAATCAATCAATCAATCATGTCACTTATAAAGCGCACTACATACCCGCGAGGGTCTCAAGGCGCTGGGGGAAGAGGGGGGTGGTGCTGCTACTGATCGAAGAGCCAGGTCTTGAGGAGTCTTCTGAAGGCCAGTAGGTCTTGGGTCTGTCGGAGGTTGGTGGGGAGGGTGTTCCAGGTCTTGGCGGCGAGGTGGGAGAAGGATCTGCCGCCGGCGGTCGTTTTCCGGATGCGGGGGACTGTGGCGAGGGCGAGGCTGGTCGAGCGGAGCTGGCGGGTGGGGGTGTAGAAGCTGACGGTGCAAGTTAGACTTTTGTTTTACGCTTAGACCAAAAGTCTAACTTTACTACTTCTTGGTATTCACAAAGGTAAGTTACGAGTAGTATCTTTATGACTGTGGAGATTCCCCCAGAGTGTGGAGATTCTGCCCTGAGTGTGGAAACTCCTACCTGAGTGCGGAGATTCCATCCCTAGTGTGGAAACTCCACAGTTGTAAAGATACTACTCATAACTTACCTTTGTGAATACTGAAAAGTGGTAAGTTAGACTTTTGGTCTACACGCAGACCAAAAGTCTAACTTCACCTTGGTGAATCTGGTCCAGAGTAACTAAAGGAGCCTCTGTTAATTGGATCACTTGCAATGAAAAGGGTTCAATCTAAAATGACGATTTTAGAGAAATCTGATTTCCCATGTGAATGGTCAATTTCTATTTGGGATTAAATTTGGGCCAGAATTAATTCCATTTCCTTTTCTCCAATTTTGACTCACATCCTATTTTTCTTCTATAATAGACTGTACTCTACCCCATTTACCTCTATAAATTGAAGATTCCTAACCAAGATATCTATTGATGTGATTCTAACATTGGTTCCTCCATTCATGTATTTGTTATCTGCCCAAGAATTTACTGATTTAAGACTGAGGTTTCACAAATAAATAATGTAATCAATAATGTTTCCTCACATTTCTCTACAGATAAGTTATTTTAGGAGGGTCATATAGTTATTGAAGTCAAAATGATTTTGCTGGCAAACTTGTAGATATGGTGTTGGCTATTACTATACAAGTTACTTTTAACTGGAAGTTGAAAGATCAAGTCCCTTTTATAACTTTGTAGAACCTTGCATGTTATAATAGAAGCTCAGATAAATATAATCTTTATTCAATACCTGTTAGCTATTAAACATGATCAATTTTGGTCTCCAGTTATTAACTATCTGTCTAGAAGCGCTGTTGAGAACGGCTCTATTGATCATAATCAATTTTCATCTTAAATTGTACAATTTTTTATATTTTATAAATTCAATATTCAACTATCGCTATTGCTTTTATTCACTTGTATACTGTTTTATGTATTCAAACATTTTGTAATCTTGTCTCTCAACTTTTTTCTCTTTCCTTTTCAAATCAGTCTTTCTTTCACATGTTCTCTCTTCCCTTTATGGTTATAAAAGCACTAATTCATCATAATGCTTTATTTTGACAAATACAGATTTGATTGAAATTTACTATGAATGTTTGTCACTAATAATTTGTCAAATATTATTGAATATTTTAAATCGAAGATTCTATATTTGTGGCAGTTGTTCAAGTATCAGCATATAGTATGTTTTATTTTTTTATATTCTTCAATAAAAATGTTAAACTAAAAGAGAAACAAATTGGATCATAACATGCTGCGAAATCGGGTGGAAAAAATCCTTATTCTTGATTCCTACCACTTTAATAGACACCTTGGTAAGGGACAGGTCACAGATATTGGAGGCTTTCAAGGTGAACAGGTGACACCTGTATCTACCAGGTATTTTGTTACCTTGTCTTTGATTTTGCAGGACACATAAAGCCCATCTTGATCTAGGGGGACAAAGGAGGTCATGATGAAGTTACTTTCTCTCAGGATATGCTAGCATGGGACTTGATTCAGAGAGGGCAGGGGAGTAGGAACTGTTGACAGCTCTGGCTAGGGACAAACAATGCAATTGCAGATGACATTTCAGGTTGATGGGGATGATTAGGACATTCATTCTTCCTGTACCCTTCTTAGTCACAATAATAACAATGACAATAACAATGGTTTAGGTTTCTTCTGGATTGCTTCTGCCAGAATGCTGTTTGAAAACATCATTGAGGTGGTCCAGTAGTCCGCAGAGAGATTTCTCTTTAGTTTATTTATAATTATTAATTGATCCACAGTCTGCTTTGTTATTTTCTCAGGAAGCTGTGCATAAACAGCTGGTAATTCTTTATCTTTTCAATTTGGACCCATGATTACATCACAGTGACAAGTTCTTTAACTTTTTGTGGCTCAACTCTAATATTAGAAGACCTTTCAACACATTTCAGAAGTCCCCAGGGGACCAAGACACATGGACCAGAACTCTCTCACACATCACCCTCACTGGGAACTGTCTTTATGGTGCAGTGGTAGTGTGATCAGGAGCTATAGTGCAACTTCTGGTTTGACCATCAAGTTCCCCCAGCATTAAACATTTGGAGAGCTGCTTCCCGAGATGAAGCAGTGTTGACCCCTCTCCGAGCACCACTCTGTGGGAAACTGGGTGATTGAAGATAAACTAAAGAATGTAGTGAACATGCAAGGGTGGTGGGTGCTGTAATTGTCTTTGTGGAGAAATCTATATTGCCCTCAGTTGGTTTCTTGTTAGAGTTTGGTAAGTCACTCAGCTGTAGATACAAGGGGAAAGGGTGTGTGAGAGTGTAAGGTGTTATGTGTATTTGATTTGCGCACAAGTCACTTAGGAGGGTATCCTGGTGCAGAAGCAGGATCTCTATGGGCTGAGCCAGGGCCAAGACTAGGTGAAGAGCCAGGTCTTCAGTTTCTTGCAGAATTCAAGAACTGAGGAGACTGCACTGATTTGCAGTGGCAGGTGTTTTCAGGCTTTAGGAGAAGGGACAGTCACTGGATCTGGTTTAGCAACAATGGTATGGCCAGCAGAATAGGTCACACCCAGAATGAGCTGTTTAAGCCTGAGTGATTTACAGGAGTCGTGGAGAATAGCTGAGTCAAGATGATTAAGAAAGTTAGCCCAAATGTTAAAATCACCTAGCAGCAGAAAGTGCAAAGAGGGTAGCAAATGAGGTAGAATAACTAAGGAACTGAAAATGGAGCGGGACCGAGATGGTGATAAACTAGTGCCCAGAAAAAGGTTCAATGCACAAAGTGCATGATGGAAGATCATAGAGGTTCAGCATGCTGAGAAGAGCCAAGGTTGAATTTAAAGAATTAAAGTGAGTTTTTGAAAAAGTGTTCTGAGCCCCCCATTTACCTTAATAGGGGCCATACATGGATTTGTAGCTAGAAAAACAGGCAAGTGCAAAATCAGGTGCTGAGACGTTGTGTGGCGAGGTTTCTATGTCAAATAATATGTTAGGCGAGGAATCATAAGGAAAGGATAATATTTCCTTGGCCTGCGTGTGAAAAGGGAAAATGTTTATGATAAAACAGGAAAGAACAGGACTTAGATTGAGTCAGAGTAGGAAGCAGCTCAACAATAGGCATTCATGTCATCGATTGTATAGAATTTGTGGCCTGTTAAAAGGTGCAGAGGCAGAGAAGTAGGGTTAAAGAAAGCAGAAGAGTACATCCACTTACGCAGTCGTGTTATATTGCCCCTACACATGGGCGGGTCTCAGATAGTAGGCGTGGCCAACCACGCTAATTTGGAGTGAATTTAAAGGAAAAGCTAATGTGAGATGTGAAAATAAAATATTAAAATGGTTTTTCAATCAAATCATCAAGCAAATGCTGGACTCACCAGGCAACACCTGTTCAGTCATTGAGTGCTATAAAAATACTCATATAAAAAAATGCCATAGAGTCTTAGAACTTCAGTATATTGAGTTTTTAATTTCTCTATCAGGATACACGTTTTTGGTATATATTCCATGTACTGACTAGATCTTTACAAAATATCTATAACATTCTTTGTCAGAGAAACAACAAAAGGTCAGGTGATATGGTACAGGTGGAATACTGTCCACCTGGGGCTTTATCTTACATAGGAAAAACAGATCAGATTTGTATCCATGGTTATTGCCATTAGGCTTAAATTATCTGCTATTGAGCAATTAGCTGCCAAAATCTGGAAGTCTTCCCTCCTTTCTTTAGTTTGGGTTTTTCACTCTATGTGTAGTGATAAACCATTGAGGATAATGTCCATTCCTCCACCAGCAAAGCAAGTTTTCCCACGGTGTCATCTCAAAATATCAGTAGCATTGTAGGTGATGATTTTGCATCACTTGCAAATTTTCCCATAACTATACATGCTGGGCCCGATTCACAAAGGTAACCTGAGACGAAAGTTTCAGTTTTGGTCTCAGTTAAAGTTAAGACCAAGACTTAACTTAAGTAGTAAAGTTTGACTTTTGTCTCAGTTAAACTTAAGACCAAAACTTAAGTTTACCTGAGAGAAAAGTCTAACTTTACTACTCATAAATGCCCTTTGTGAATACCGAAAGTCATAAAGTTAGATTTTCGTCTCAGTTTACCTTTGTGAATCGGACCCACTATTTGTACAGATTCTTGACTAAGTAGTGGCATATATCCTTGATGTAGATTGATCGTCCTCGATAACCTAAGTGATCAGTGAACAATTTGAAGTATCACTGGCACGTTTAATTGAGATATTTCAATACATTTTCTTTGTGTTTGTGTGTGTGTGTGTGTGTGTGTGCGTATATATATATTTATATATATATATATATATATATATATATATATATATATATATATATATAAAGCCGCTAAGCAGTGCAGCCGCACTGCCGTTGCCTTTCTCCTTCCACTTTCAACGGCGGTCCTCAGCGAGGGGGCAAACCTCAAATACCAGAACTACGCTGCATTCATCTCACAAAAACAAATTTGGCACAGAGAAAGGTCTTGGTCCAGAAAGCACGTTTCTTGTTTAAATCGGGTAAATCCGTTCAGTAGTTTTAGAGAAATATAAAATGTTCCAGATATCGATATTTAAGAATTCTGACATCTGATTGGCTGAAGCGTTACGAGCACGAGCTTGCGGCTCATTGGCTGCGAACTGTTGAAGCTAGGAAGTGTTGGCAGCCATTTTGTGATTCAGTCCGTCAGCTCACAACTCTCCCGCTACAAGGCATCAGGTCCGTAGTTCTACCTCTGCGAGGCAACACTAAAAATATACCGCAGCTCTGTCTGTGCGAGATACCCCTTTCACGGTCCCTCTCCCCACATCACCAGCTCGCGGCTATGCCTTTAGAAGCCAGTCCGTCGGCTCGCAGCTCTGCGACTGCGAGCTGTGAGCCATTTTGTGACTCAATCCGTCAGCTCGCATCTCTCCCTCTAAAAGGCATCGCATCCGTAATTCTACCTCTGCGAGGCAATACTGAAAATATCCCGCAGGTCTGTCTGTGCGAGATACTCCTTTTACGCTCCCTCTCCCCACATCATCAGCTCGCGGCTATGCCTTTAGAAAGCAGTCCGTCGGCTCGCAGCTCTCTGTCTGCGAGCCGTCGGGCCCGCAGCTCTACCTCTGTGAGCCACCTCGTTAGCTCGTAGCTCTGTCTGTGCTAGCAGGCCCGTCGGCCCGTTACTCTCCCTCTGCGAGTTAGCCCATCGGGTTGCAGCTCGAAGGGCTCGCAGCTGTATCTCTGCGAGCCAGCATGTTAACTGATAGCTGTGTGTCTGCTAGCAGGCCTGTTGGCCCGTTGGTCTCCCTCTGCGAGTCCGGCCACAGCTCTCCCTCTGCGAGCCAGTACGGTGCTGTGCTTTTGCGAGCAAACGGCTCGTAGGTCTCCCTCTGCGAGCTGAGCCCACGGTCCACAGCTCTTCCTCTGCGAGCCTGCCCGACGGCCCGCAGGTGTCCCTCTGGTAGCCGAACCGCAGCTGACACTCTGCGAGCCGAAATTGGGAATATAAGGCGGCTCTAAAAAGAGCCCTTGTGTTTATTAGTTGGAGCTACATGTAAGTGCGAATGCACAGCTTCAAGTTAATCAGGAAAACTCGGTTTCCCTCATCTGTGAAGTGTACTCCATCACTTCTGTAGATATCAGCCATATCAAAACGTATGTTGTTGTTGTAAATCGACCCCATTCTATGGTCTCTGAGATATGCAGACACAGCTTTGTTGACATTCTTCCTAGATTTTTCAATCTTATGACAAAATTGGTTTGACCATTTCCACTTCTATCTTTGGCATAAATTGGAATATACAAAGACAGTTTGAGGCAAAAGTAACATCAATTGTCCAAAGGTGTCCTTCATAAGCATTTCCAAACCTACCCTAGTCAATGTGCCTAGGTCGTTACCTCTTGCACCAGAAAACATAGCTATGTCCTACAATCCACACTAGCATTTTGAAGGTATGGCTAGAAGATATGGATAAATGTCTGTAGCTCATGCAGTCAGTTCATAGAATAAGAGATATGTTTAAACATGGGGAACTAATTTTTTTTTACATACAAAACGTTAACCGATTGGGAGATGAAATGTATTGTGTCCTAAAAAGTAGGGTGTATATTAGTTTTGATGAAAAGCATCTTTGTGATTGGTTAATAAAAAAGCAGTTTATACGTGTAGTACATATTATAGGATGAAATTTGCTCAGCTCAACCACACCTGCTAATTGTATTTGGAAGGTGCAGTTCAAACTTGAAAGAATGGTGAACTTTTGACCTCCACGTGCCGTTAAATGTTGGAGAAAATGTTGCAAAAAAAATATCGGTAGGTTTAAAAAAATGATGAACTTTTAACCTGCATGTGTCGTAGAATGTTCTAGAAAGTGTTGATACAATACCTTGAACTTTTCACCTGTATGTGTCCTTAAAAAAACTGTTTATATGGAAAGTTCAAAAATAACCAATAAAGAGAGGTTTTGCAATCTAAAAAAAATAAGGAACTATTCTGATTTGTTCTTTACATGTATTTACGTGTGGAGCAACAGGGAAATTGTGCCATTACTGGTTCTATTCTTGATGAAAGCGGTGCATTACATGTACTGTGTGACAAGAAAAGAATTGCATGCGTTTGTGACATTTGAAATCTGCATACCAACAACGAAGGTAAATTAGAAATTAAGAAGGTGTGTTATGTGTTTTGTAGTAGTGGTTAAGTATTTGAGATGATATTTTTAACTTTCAAAGTGAATGACAACAGATGCAATGGAGCCAACGATCATGCAGCTCGGACACCCAACACTGCTCCGACACACCCCGCCACCAGCCCCTTGTCCGCCATCCCCGCTCACTTCCCCCCACACAAACAAATGTGACAGCAACCTTAGGAAATCTGGAACGTAACAAATTGGCTGATGTCGCACAATTATAGTAAAGAAGATGCATGTGAGGTTGGATAAATAAGAATCTCAGTCATCTATGGATTTACATATAAAACATTTTATTTAAACAAAACAACAAAATAAAAGTAGGTACAGGTATGGCGTGTCATCCCTCGACAATTTGTGAATCACAGCCTGCAAGACAAAAAGAAAGATAAGATTGTGCGTCATGCGTCCATGAAAGGAGAGAGAGAGAGAGAAAGAGAGGAAGAGACAGAGAAAGAAAGAGTGAGACAGAGAGGAAGACAGAGAAAGAGAGAAAGAGTGAGAGAGAGAGAGAGAAAGAGTGAGATACAAGGAAGAGAGAGAAAAAGAGAGAAACAGTGTGAGAGAGAGGTAGAGAGAGAGAGAGAAAGAGTGAGACAGTGAGGAAGAGAGAGAAAGAAAGAATTAGAGAGAGAGGAAAAGACATAGAAAGAGAGAAAGAGTGTGAGAGAGAGAAAGGAAGAGATAGAGAGTGAGAGAGAGAGAAAGAGTGTGAGTGACAGAAAGGAAGAGAGGGAGAGGGAGAGTGAGTGTTGACACTGTGGAGAAAATCCTCACAGCTCACCTTTCTGCCACTGGTGTGTCTCCAACCACGTGCCGGGACATAGTGCAGTCTTCAAGTTTAGTCATCTGAAACATAGTATAGAATCAGTAATGGCAGAGTACATACAACTGCACACGCCTAATTCTCTGTTTCGCCCCTGCGCACCCAGGCTGCTGCACCCCATCGACTCCTGCCGCCCAGAGGTGTCTGCCCGCCTCTGCGCACCTAGGGTGCTGCACACTATCCACTCCCACCGCCCAGAGGTGACTGCTCGCTGCTGCGGAAACAAGCCTCTCTGCTCACCTTCCGCCACCGGTGTGTGTCTAAGAGGGTCCACCACGTGCCGAAGCAACCTCCTCAGGTGTTGCGTACACGCGGTCAAGCCGAGCTCACAATACAAAGTGGGTGTTGATTGCAGGATGGCCACGCATCATCGCAGGCTGCACACGCGCTCAGCTCTGGTGGCACTAACTCAGTGGAACTGAAGTCATCGCCTCGTGGTGGGAGGTCCGTGTCAGGGGCGGTCGTCAATCTGTGAATCACAGCCTGCTAGACAAAAAGCAAGATAAGATTGTGCGTCATGAGTCCATGAAAGGAGAGAGAGAGAGAGAAAGAGAGAAAGAGTGAGAGAGAGGAAGAGACAGAGAAAGAAAGAGTGAGACAGAGAGGAAGACAGAGAAAGAGAGAAAGAGTCAGAGAGAGAGGAAGAGAAAGAGAGAAAGAGTGAGATACAAGGAAGAGAGAGAGAAAGAGAGAAACAGTGTGAGAGAGAGGTAGAGAGAGAGAGAGAAAGAGTGAGACAGAGAGGAAGAGAGAGAGAAAGAAAGAATGAGAGAGAGAGGAAAAGACATAGAAAGAGTGTGAGAGAGAGAAAGGAAGAGATAGAGAGTGAGAGAGAGAGAAAGAGTGTGAGTGACAGAAAGGAAGAGATGGAGAGGGAGAGTGAGTGTTGACACTGTGGAGAAAATCCTCACAGCTCACCTTTCTGCCACCGGTGTATCTCCAACCACGTGCCGGGACATAGTGCAGTCTTCAAGTTTAGTCATCTGAAACATAGTATAGAATCAGTAATGGCAGAGTACATACAACTGCACATGCCTAATTCTCTGTTTCGCCCCTGCGCACCCAGGCTGCTGCATCCCATTCACTCCCACTGCCTAGAGGTGTCTGCCCGCTCCTGTGCACCCAGGCTGCTGCACCCCATTCACTCCCACTGCCCAGGGGTGTCTGCTCGCTGCTGTGCACCCAGGCTGGTGCACCCCATCCAGTCCCACTGCCAGGAGGTGACTGCCCGTTCCTGCGCACCCAGACTGCTGCATCCCATCCACTCCCACTGCCTAGAGGTGTCTGCCCGCTCCTGTGCACCCAGGCTGCTGCACCCCATTCACTCCCACTGCTCGGAGGTGTCTGCCCGCTCTTGTGCACCCAGGGTGCTGCACACTATCCACTCCCACCGCCCAGAGGTGAGTGCTCGCTGCTGCGGAAACAAGCCTCTCTGCTCACCTTCCGCCACCGGCGTGTGTCTAAGTGGGTCCACCACGTGCCGAAGCAACCTCCTCAGGTGTTGCGTACACGCAGTCAAGCCAAACTCACAATTCAAAGTGGGTGTTGATTGCAGGATGGCCACGCATCATCGCAGGCTGCACACGCGCTCAGCTCTGGTGGCACTAACTCAGTGGAACTGAAGTCATCGCCTCATGGTGGGAGGTCTGTGTCGGGGGGGGTCGTCAATCTGTGAATCACAGCCTGCTAGACAAAAAGCAAGATAAGATTGTGCATCATGCGTCCATGAAAGGAGAGAGAGAGAGAGAGAAAGAGAGAAAGAGTGAGAGAGAGGAAGAGACAGAGAAAGAAAGAGTGAGACAGAGAGGAACACAGAGAAAGAGAGAAAGAGTGAGAGAGAGAGGAAGAGAGAGAGAAAGAGAGAAAGAGTGAGATACAAGGAAGAGAGAGAGAAAGAGAGAAACAGTGTGAGAGAGAGGTAGAGAGAGAGAGAAAGAGTGAGACAGAGACGAAGAGAGAGAGAAAGAAAGAATGAGAGAGAGAGGAAGAGACATAGAAAGAGAGAAAGAGTGTGAGAGAGAGAAAGGAAGAGATAGAGAGTGAGAGAGAGAGAAAGAGTGTGAGTGACAGAAAGGAACAGATGGAGAGGGAGAGTGAGTGTTGACACTGTGGAGAAAATCCTCACAGCTCACCTTTCTGCCACCGGTGTGTCTCCAACCACGTGCCGGGACATAGTGCAGTCTTCAAGTTTAGTCATCTGAAACATAGTATAGAATCAGTAATGGCAGAGTACATACAACTGCACACGCCTAATTCTCTGTTTCGCCCCTGCGCACCCAGGCTGCTGCACCCCATCGACTCCCGCCGCCCAGAGGTGTCTGCCCGCCTCTGCGCACCCAGGCTGCTGTACCCCATCCACTCCCACTGCCCAGAGGTGTCTGCCCGCTGCTGTGCACCCAGGCTGGTGCACCCCATCCAGTCCCACTGCCAGGAGGTGACTGCCCGTTCCTGCGCACCCAGACTGCTGCATCCCATCCACTCCCACTGCCTAGAGGTGTCTGCCCGCTCCTGTGCACCCAGGCTGCTGCACCCCATCCACTCCCACTGCTCGGAGGTGTCTGCCCGCTCTTGTGCACCCAGGGTGCTGCACACTATCCACTCCCACCGCCCAGAGGTGACGTGCTCGCTGCTGCGGAAACAAGCCTCTCTGCTCACCTTCCGCCACCGGCGTGTGTCTAAGAGGGTCCACCACGTGCCGAAGCAACCTCCTCAGGCGTTGCGTACACGCAGTCAAGCCGAGCTCACAATTCAAAGTGGGTGTTGATTGCAGGATGGCCACGCATCATCGCAGGCTGCACACGCGCTCAGCTCTGGTGGCACTAACTCAGTGGAACTGAAGTCATCGCCTCGTGGCGGGAGGTCTGTGTCGGGGGGTGTCGTCAATCTGTGAATCACAGCCTGCTAGACAAAAAGCAAGATAAGATTGTGCGTCATGCGTCCATGAAAGGAGAGAGAGAGAGAGAGAGAGAGAGAGTGAGAGAGGAAGAGACAGAGAAAGAAAGAGTGAGACAGAGAGGAAGACAGAGAAAGAGTGAGAGAGAGAGGAAGAGAGAGAGAAAGAGAGAAACAGTGTGAGAGAGAGGTAGAGAGAGAGAGAAAGAGTGAGACAGAGAGGAAGAGAGAGAGAAAGAAAGAATGAGAGAGAGGAAAAGACATAGAAAGAGAGAAAGAGTGTGAGTGAGAGAGAGAAAGGAAGAGAGTGAGAGAGAGAGAGAAAAAGAGTGTGAGTGACAGAACGGAAGAGATGGAGAGGGAGAGTGAGTCTTGACACTGTGGAGAAAATCCTCACAGCTCACCTTTCTGCCACCGGTGTGTCTCCAACCACGTGCCGGGACATAGTGCAGTCTTCAAGTTTAGTCATCTGAAACATAGTATAGAATCAGTAATGGCAGAGTACATACAACTGCACACGCCTAATTCTCTGTTTCGCCCCTGTGCACCCAGGCTGCTGCACCCCATCGACTCCCGCCGCCCAGAGGTGTCTGCCCGCCTCTGCGCACCCAGGCTGCTGTACCCCATCCACTCCCACTGCCCAGAGGTGTCTGCCCGCTGCTGTGCACCCAGGCTGGTGCACCCCATCCAGTCCCACTGCCCGGAGGTGATTGCCCGTTCCTGCGCACCCAGACTGCTGCATCCCATCCACTTCCCCTGCCTAGAGGTTTCTGCCCACTCCTGTGCACCCAGGCTGCTGCACCCCATCCACTCCCACTGCTCGGAGGTGTCTGCCCGCTCTTGTGCACCCAGAGTGCTGCACACTATCCACTCCCACCGCCCAGAGGTGACTGCTCGCTGCTGCGGAAACAAGCCTCTCTGCTCACCTTCCACCACCGGCGTGTGTCTAAGAGGGTCCACCACGTGCCGAAGCAACCTCCTCAGGCGTTGCGTACATGCGGTCAAGCCGAGCTCACAATTCAAAGTGGGTGTTGATTGCAGGATGGCCACGCATCATCGCAGGCTGCACACGCGCTCAGCTCTGGTGGCACTAACTCAGTGGAACTGAAGTCATCACCTCGTGGCGGGAGGTCCGTGTCGGGGGGGGGGTCGTCAATCTGTGAATCACAGCCTGCTAGACAAAAAGCAAGATAACATTGTGCGTCATGCGTCCATCAAAGGAGAGAGAGAGAGAAAGAGTGACAGAGAGGAAGAGAGAGAAAAAGAAAGAAAGAGTGAGAGGTAGACAGAGAGAAAGAGTGAGAGAGAGAGGAAGAGAGAGAGAAACAGTGAGAGAGAGGAAGAGAGAGAGAAAGAGAGAAACAGTGTGAGAAAGAGCAAGAGAGAAACAGAGGAAGAGTGAGAGAGAGAGAAAGAGAGAGAGAGAGGTAGAGAGAGAGAAAGAAAAAAACAGTGTGAGAGAGAGGAAGAGATAGAGTGAGAGAGAGAGGAAGAGAGAGAGAAAGAGTGTGAGGGAGAGAAAGGAAGAGATGGAGAGGGACAGTGAGTGCCCACACTGTGGACAAAGCCCTCACAGCTCACCTTTCCATCACCAGTGTGTCTCCAACCACGTGTTGGGACATAGTGGAGCCCTCAAGCTTACTCATCTGAAACGTAGTATGGAATCAGTAATGGCAGAGAACATACAACTGCACACGCCTAATTCTCTGTCCTGCCATTGTGCATCCAGGCTGCTGCACCCCATCCACTTCTACTGCCCAGAGGTGTCTGCTCGCCGCTGCGCACCCAGGCTGCTGCACCCCATCCACTTCCACTGCCCAGAGGTGTCTGCCCGCTGCTGCGCACCCAGGCTGCTGCACCCCATCCACTCCCACTGCCCGGAGGTGACTGTCTGCCGCTGCTGCACCCCATCCACTCCCACTGCCCGGAGGTCACTGCTCGCCGCTGCGCTAACAAGCCTCTCTGCTCACCTTTCGCAACCTGCGTGTAGAAAAGAGGGCCTACCACGTGCCGCTGCAAGCCCCAAGCCCGGGGCCCGCGGACATGGCACCCTGCATATCATGCAGCCCCACCAGGTCTCACATTTGGTGCTGGGTCTTGATTTCGCCATGGCAGAGGACATACCAGTGCACCGGGCTTTTCATCGCAGGCTGCACACCCGCTCAGCCCTTGCGGTTCCACTAACTCTGTGACCAGCGAGGCGACGCCACATGGCGGTAGGCCTGCGCTGTCTCATTGCTCAGGCCTACACTGCGGTCCAGCAGGGCACACAAAACCTGAGCTGTCCAGACCGCCGGGACGGGCCATCACCGCAGGCTGTACACCCGCTCAGCAGTTACGGTACCTGTACCTCAGTGGACCAAAAGTCACCGTCCCGTGCCGGTGTGCCTATGCCGGCCGCAGTGCATCCGGTGCGAGCAACTCTGAAATGGCATCGAGCACGTTCGCCCGGTCTTTTTTATTGGCAGGGTCACGTGTCCTGTGACGCCTGTGCTGGATGGGTGTGGTGTGGGTGTATACTAGCCGTGAGGGAGTGGCTGTGGCATACTGACAACTAGGGTGTGACCAGCAGATCACTGCAATGAAAATCTGGGCCATGTAGCGTTGTTGTCCTTCCCTGTAAGCGTAAGCGGAGTGGGCTGGCCTGGCGTATGCCAGTCCTGCATGAGGCTGTGAAGAACGACTCCGGAGCTATGGGCGTGGCTCCGTTCCTGGGCTGTATGAGGAATCAACTGATGCGGGTGTCCCTGTTGTAGTGCTGACGTCACCCGGGTCGCAAGCGCCAATGTGTCACTCTGTGAGCCAAGTCCCACAACATGGCCAACATGGAAGGTACGGGGAATCACTGACCCTACATTCATCCATAGTTCCACACATGAAAGATGGTGGACATGACACATCTGTGTGGATATGAATGTTTATTGCACATTCAGTGGAGTGTTGCAGCTGTAGCAATACAGGGCCATGCAAAGTTCAAGTTTCAGTTTTTGGCACATGGAGGGCAGCCAATTAGAGCCAAGCTTGTGTTCGGGGTTAGGCTGCGCCAACATATGTACTTATACAATTACTCCGCCAATCTCCAAGTACTTATAAATTCACTATACACTCTCCTTGCAGTACTCTAATGATCCAGTCTCTACGTACGTACTTGTACAATGACCAAGAGAAAGTTACATAACCGAAGTTTTCCCCACTGCCAGAGGTAACATGGTTGCATACGCTGTCCACAGCACGATGTAATGTGGTAGGGCCCAGGGGCGGCATCTTGCATACATAATGAACACACGGACACAGATAGATAGTGGAACTGGGTACGGGCACGTGTGCTCGACTCATTTTTATTACCAGGTTCACATGTCCAGTGACGTCTGTGCTGGATGCGTGTGGGGTGAGTGTAAGCCAGCCGTCCGGGAATGGTTGGTGCTGGCAACAAGTACAACAGTAATCATTGGATCAGACACACAGATTCAATCATAAAGGGTCAATGATTTGTGCTGCACTATGGTAGGGGCAACAGATGTGAAATAATACACACAAGATTGTATCGTAAAGGGTCCATGACTTGTGGTACACTGAGGTAGAGGCAGCAGATGTGAAATTATACACAAAACATTGTATCATAAAGGGTCCATGAGTTGTGCTGCACTGAGATAGGGGCATCAGAAGCATTCAGCGTGTGCGCAGCCAGTGATGATGCGTGGTGCGGGCGAGCCGCACTGGGAGAAATGTCTGTTGCCTACTGGACTGAGTCATCTGCAATCGCGACTCGATGTGAATTGTGAGCCCTGCTATCCGCAGTGTAGATCGAAGGCAGTAGTCAGCACAGACATCGAAGAATGCTTTTAGTCACTTCCTGTTTACAAAATTTGAGGACATAGAGTACAATTCTCTCTGCAATAAATAAATCATGTCTCAATTTAAATTGTGAGCTCTGCTAACCGCAGTGTAGGTGTATGGAACAAAAGATGAAACATTTATGGAATACACTGTCGAAATATGTAGGTTTCAGGGACGTTATAGTTAGTTGCCTATTGGACTCTGAAATTAATGAATGAAGACTGAATTTGAATTGTGAGCCCTGCTGAGCACAGTGTAGGCAGGAGGCAGCGGTCAGGAAGGGCCTACAGCCACGTGGCATTGACTTGAGCTGCATACAGTTAGTGGTAGGTGTGGCGCTCAGCGTGTGCGCAGCCAGCGATGATGCAATGTCTCTTGCCTACTGGACTGCGTCATCTGCTATCGCGACTCGATCTGAATTGTGAGCCCTGCTGACCACAGTGTAGGCCGGAGGCAGTGGTCAGGAAGAGCCCAGAGCCACGTGGCGTTGACTTGAGCTGCATAGAGTTAGTGGTAGGTGTGGCGCTCAGCGTATGCGCAGGCAGCGATCATGCAATGTCTGTTGCCTACTGGACTGCGTCATCTGCAATCGCGACTCGATCTGAATTGTGAGCCCTGCTGACCGGAGTGTAGGCCGGAGGCAGTGGTCAGGAAGAGTTCACAGCCACGTGGTGTTGACTTGAGCTGCATAGAGTTAGTGGTAGGTGTGGCGCTCAGCATGTGCGCAGCCAGCGATGATCCAATGTCTCTTGCCTACTGGACTGCGTCATCTGCAATCGCGACTCGATCTGAATTGTGAGCCCTGCTGACCGCAGTGTAGATCAAAGGCAGTAGTCAGCACAGACATCAAGGAATGCTTTCTGTCACTTCCTCTTGACAAAATTCGAGGACATAGAGTACAATTCTGTCTGCAATTAATAAATCAAGACTGAATTCAAATTGTGAGCTCTGCTGTCCGCAGTGTATACTGCCATTCAGTGTTCCTTTGGACTTGCAAGATGAATTTGGTCATTGTACTAAAGCTATAACTGATATAAAACAAGTTCTTGAAGCAAGGATACTAAAAAGATATTATGTAGGTTTTAGGGACGTAATACTTAGTTGCCTACTGGACTCTGCAATTAATGAATCAAGAGTCAATTTTAAATGTGAGCCCTGATGACCGCAGTGTAGGCCGGAGGCAGCGGTCAGCAAGGGCCCACAGCCACGTGGCGTTGAGTTGAGCTGTACAGTTAGTGTCACCTGAAGCAACCAGCGTGTGTGGAGCCTGCGATGATGTATGGTCCGGGCCGGCCGCACTGGTAGCAATGTATTTTGCCTAATGAATTCTGTCTTAATAAGTCCACGTGGCATTGACTTGTGGTGCACTGAGTTAGTGGCACCTGAAGCACTCAGTGTGTGCGCAATCTGCGATGATGCGTGGTTCGGGCGGGCCGCACTGGGATCAATGTCTCTTCCCTACTGGAGTGCGTCATCTGCAATCGTGACTCAATCTGAATTGTGAGCCCTGCTGTCCGCAGTGTAGATCGAAGGCAGTAGTCTGTACAGACATAAGTCTGTGGTGCTCTGCTGCTGGGTTCGCAGGGGGCCTGTGTTGAGGAGGCTGGCGGTCACGGCGGAGGCCTCGTGGCAGGGTGAGGGCTGCCGCCCTGGCAGACGCTTTGGCCTTCCCACAAGTGAACCACGCCCAGAGCCCCAGCCTATTTATTCATACTCCTACGCTAGAGTGGCGTACGTTGTACCAGAACACTCCACTTCCGCTTCCAGGGGGGACAACACAGCTACATGACCGAGATCTTCCCCACTGCCTGAGGTAACATGGTTGCGTCTATTGTCCACAACACTACAAGCACCAGCAGTATATGTCCACATGGAGAGGTTTGTGCTCTGCATAGTGAGGTCTGTCCACCACATCACCGCTACACTTGGTATTGTGTGCATTTTTATTGATGGGTGACTTGCGTCCTTCACACATACTTGGTTGCCACATCTCCCAAGATTCAGCTATTGTGTGGCTGAGGGACCATGCCATTTTTGGAAGGTCCGCTGTCCTGTTCTGCGCTGCCTCGGTGGTAGTAGGGAGGGGGCTGGTCTGGGGGGGAGGTCCTGAGGGTGATGGCAGTGGGTGTTGTGGCCTTCTTGGGTGTCGGAGCTGCATGGTCAGTAGCTCTATGACATGTGTTGATCTTCAGATGTGGTTCTGGGCTGGGCTCCCTTTCACACTGTAGGTAGTCATCCTGCTTTACACCAGTAAAAGGCAGATGTTAAATTCCTACTGCTAACGCAGCTTATTGCCTGTTTTTAGATCGCACCCCAGATTTGGCTGCTCGTTGAAAATATCGGGAAGTGGTGTTTTCATGTTATTTTTGCACGGGAACGCCTACTCTGCATATTATTAGCGTTAGTTGTCGCTCTCATTTGTGGCGAATTTTTTGCGGAAGCTATTGTTGGAAAACTGGCGATATTGGCTGTTTTCACTAGGTTGAGAATGGAATGATAATTTAAAATCACTGAAAAAACCATAGGGTTAATGAACATTATAATTAGAAATTAGCATTTAAAAAAGTTTGAAATTCACTGAAAAACCATAGGTTTCAGGCACGTTATAGTTAGAAATTAGCATTTAAAAAACCTTAGAAATTCACTGAAAAAGCCATAGGTTTCAGGGACGTTATAGTTAGAAATTATCATTTAAAAAACCTTTGAAATTCACTGTAAAAACCATAGGTTTCAGGGACGTTAATATTAGCTGGACATTTCACTCATACAAAATCATAGAAATTCCACTGTTATAGTTAGTTCAGCTAACTATAACTCGCGCCCCGCAATGCACTGCTGATGACATCACATATTACATCATTCATGACATGGTCAGTGACATCACAGATGACATCTCAAATGACATCACTGATGACATCATCCATGTGACAATCTGATGCACCTTCTCACACCCTAATATAACCTTTGATACACCCACTCCAAAAAACAGAATACCATTTTTGAAACCATAGACACACCAATACCACTTACTACATATCTAATCACTGGTTCTTAGGTCTACACACTCATCCACTCATTCACCCATACAATCACTCATACATGCAGTCACTCATCAATACAACACTATCATATGCACTCATACACCTACACAGACACTCACACACCAGCACTCATCCAGAGTTACTCACACACCTAGTCAGTCATGCAAATAATCAATCACAATTCCATTTACTGACCTATACAGTTATACACACAACACATCACTTATTCTAACAGAAAGAAACGCATAATTACTCTCTTATACAATCACTGGTACAAGTACACACTCATCCATACAGCCACTCTCACAATCACTAACTCTCACGTATAGTCATTTATATACTCCAACTCTCACATACACTGTCTTTTACATATGTAGTTAGTTGGACATGTACCACTGAGACATCCATTCACTCACTAACACACCCATACACACACTCACCCACGCATACAGCTGTTTCCACATGCACTCTTGAACCCATACACCCAGTGAATCAACCACTCAAACATGTATGCACAGAGTCACACACCTCCCACGCACCCACACACACACTCAGGCACCCATACAAATACTCTGGCAACCAATTAATAACCCATATAGACACTCATGTAGCTACTGACCAACCCATGCAGCAGCTTATACAACAGCAAACAGACTGATATAGAGATTCACACAGTTTAGTCACTAACCCATGCATTCAGTAAGATACATGTAATAACTCAGTTAAACAGTCAGTCACACATCTACTAAATCCTCCATCCAGACACTTATACACCCACTCATTCTTCAATACACCTTGGTATATACATAATACATATTTAAACTTTAAAGAAAAACACATTCACTGGATGATGTCATCAGTGATGTCATCAGTGATGTCACTGACCATGTCATGAATGATGTAATATGTGATGTCATCAGCAGTGCATTGCGGGGCGCGAGTTATAGTTAGCTGAACTAACTATAACAGTGGAATTTCTATGGTTTTGTACGAGTGAAATGTCCAGCTAACTATAACGTCCCTGAAACCTATGGTTTTTTCAGTGAATATATATATATATATTACTGAAAAAACCATAGGTTTCAGGGACGTTATAGTTAGAAATGAGCATTTAAAAAACCTTAGAAATTCACTGAAAAAACCACATTCATAAACATTAATTTATGTACTTGGGGCCATATGTGCGAAATATCGACTTTGCGATTTCCAAATTGCGAATCAATAAAAATCACTATTTGGGAATCTCAAAAAGGTATGTATGTAACCGCCGATTCCACAAATAGCGATTCCTATGGATTTGCATTCACAATTAAGAAATAGCAAAATTGGAAATCTCAAAATTGCGATTTCCTAATAGGAAATCGCAAAATAGGAAACAGAGCTTTCTGGATGCTGAATGATGATGTCAGATCACGAAGTTTATAAATATAGGATGTGGCCACAACCCAGAAGCCTAGGAAGGTGCTGGAAGTAAGGAGTGCTCCTGCATCACCAGTGTTTCACACCATTCCTGGAGAAACCATGTCTACAGAATATGGGAACAAGGACTCAGGAAGAGGATGGTAACATTATCAGGAAAGGAGCTGGAACTCCTGACAAAAGAATATGTCTCCCATATGGACAAACTGTTTGGGAAGATCTGCTTCACAGTAGCAGAGAGCCAAAAAACAAAGATCTGGACCAGCATCTTGGAGAAGGTGAATTCCCTAGTAGTCACCCAGAGGACCATCCCCAAGATATGCAAATGCTGGTACGACCTGAGCTCTCTCAAGAAGGACAAGGTGGCCAGCAGGATGGCTGAGGGTCGTGGAACAGCTGGTGGACTGTCAAAACACCCCACTCCCATGGAGACACTCATCGAGGGGACCCTGGAACCAGAGAGTATGGCAAGAGTGTCTGACATCGATACCTCCAATCTAGCAGGCATCAGCCAGGGTAAGTCATGTTCCTTTTGCTTACCTAACATAGCATAATGTTAGCAAATCCATATATCATACATCACAGCAGGAATAACTCCATTGAGATGCCTGCCCTACCATGGCAATGCATCATGAGAGTTGTAGTACGCATCAGTTGCTTGCCGTACTGTGTGCTGATGACTACACCAAACATATCTGTAAAACATAAACATGTGACAAACACATAAAGCACAGTTACAACAATATTGTGGACAAACATTAACCATTTATTTACACTAACTATTTATATGCGTTTCCAGAGATCACAGCCCGGACGTGTCAGGAACCATTGCAGCTGAAGGGCCTACTGACACTCATGTGGAAATTGAGGACACAACATTACCATCCACACAGCCCATCACCCCAACTCCAACTGCCAGTAGAGCAACTATCTCAACACTGCCAGAGTTTGTGGACAGTGATGAGGGACAATCGCAGAACAGGGACCTCACAACATCAGAGGGTAGGACACAGAGACAGCGCAGAGGCCAGACATCAACAGTCCATAATAATAACATGTCCAAGGCATGTTGGAGAGTTCTCCTGTGTATGGTGGGTTGGAGAGATCCATCATCTCCGTGCTGTGCCTGCAAACAAAACAAATACGGACTGTCAGTAGGCATCTGCTACGAATGTCTAGGACGATGCAGAAATTGGAAAAAGGGCAGGAACGGTGGCTAGCTGCAATGGAGAAGGAGCACCGTGTGCAGAGACAGAGGTACAGGCAGTACCTGGCAAGTTTTGATTCATTCACCTGTTCCATCAACTGATTGGGCAGTAGCCACAACAACACTAGCAAGGCAGACTGTGAACACACAGACTGACATGGGGCACTGCTGTCAGGACGTTCCACGTAGGCTAGTGCAAGTGACCACAGCCCTTGAGAATATACAGACCCACAACCTCTGTTTCCCCATCCTGCCCCCACCTGAGAGGGAAGAGGGCTCTAGCCTCAGTGGCACATCCTTTCAGGAGGCATGCAATTCCAGGCATTCACATCGACATACTTCTGGGACTGACATGTCAACAGTGCCACAGCCTAGTGTTGTTGACAAGGCACCTAACCCCAGAGGCCGAAAGAAGTGAACCACTGAACACTCAGAGGAACGAGTCGCCATTGTTTTGTTTGGCATTACATACTTTGCTATTTACTTTAAACAATGTTATATCCACAAGGATGCAGTTGATCCTTGAGTGAAACAATGTTGTCGCTACCTGAATAAAAGGTGGTCTCTCAGTTATGCACCAAGCATTACCGTCATGTGTGATGTCTCATTATTAGTTGTTGGTGATATCTGTGCATACCAAAAACAAAAGAGGGAGTGAAGAGGTGCAATAAGTTGTGGGCTCGGCCTCCTCTACAAGTTAAGCAAAAACAAAGGAAGTCCACTCTAATTTGAAAACAATACTATCCTTACAAAAGTGACTGAACCAAAGAGAACTATTGGGTTTCCTAAATAGGAAAAACAATATGTGTTCTAAAATAACCCTCACCCACCAAAAGGTCCCTTGGTGGCATGCTTCATCATCGGGTTCTTCCCGCCCGCTGCGGGACGGGGCGTGCTATGACCGACGGAGACGTGGGAGCACTTACTAGTGAAGTGATTCTATGTGTTTGATGTGAGAGTGGAAGGGTCAGGAAAATAGTGAGTTACAAAATACCTGGCTGCGTGGAAAACTAAACTTTAATACTCCCTATAGCTGGTATTAATAAAAAGTGGGGAAATGGTGGAAGGCGTGCTGTAATGGGCAGCTTCCTCTCAGGTCTACATGTTTCAAAGCCTACCCCGAAGCTTCTCTTCAGGACCAAGGGTGTTGATCCCTTATACCACTCTAACTATATACCTTATGTGGTCAGCCTGGTCAATGTCGAGGGCTAATATACATTAGGTCAACATACATTCATCAAATACCTACTTGGTATTCTCCTTTAAAAAAAAACAGGAGCATGACCGGTGCCTGAGCAATCAACCAGCAACCAACAGAAAGACCACTTAGTGGTGAATCTCACCGACCAAGACCTAACTCAAGCACAGAAGGAAATCCTGGAGGAAAGATTGGGTTTCGTACCGACGGAGAGACTAGACAAGTTCAAACTTTTCCAGGAGATCAATGATTTCATAAGGAAGTTGAAACTCAGAACCTACTTCAATGACAAGGAACCACAAACCAAAGGAGATGATGACACAGGTCTGAGGGTAAAATCTACCTTTACCCCCCCTGACAGTTTGTTACCGGTGGAGTTACTGGTGTTTGAGAAAGCGGTCATGAAGGAGGTTGAAGAAATCAACCCTGACGACCATCGTACTTTTCATAACACCACAAAAGAGCAAAAAAGAGCCATTAGAGAACTGGCCAACAACAACGACATAGTCATCAAGCCGGCCGAATAGGGAGGAGCAATAGTGATCCAATCCTCACAGGAATATGACCAGGTATGCCAACACCTCCTACAGGAACGAAGGAATTACGAGATCCTGACAGAGGACCCGACAGAGTCAATTCGGATCCAGATCGCCAGCATGGTAGAGGAAGCCATCTCCCATGACTGGGTGTCAACTAAGGAAGGGGAATTTCTCATGACCAAGTCACCAACTATTCCCTATTTCTACCCAATACCCAAAATCCACAAAAACTTATCCCAACCTCCAGGACGACCCATTGTATCAGGCATTGGGTCTATTTTAGAACCTTTGTCTAAATTTGCTGATGCGTTCTTGCGCCCTCTTGTACAACAAACAGATACCTATCTCAAGGACACTAAAGATGTCCTGAGGCTCTTACATGACATGAGTTTTGACCCAACAAGGGAATTACTTATGGGCTTGGATGTAGAGAGCTTCTACACTAGCCTGCCTCATGATGAGACTTTGCGCATCATAGAAGATGTACTCTTTGAGATTGATTGGGAGTACCAGACCCCACGCAACATAGTAATGGACTGTTGCAAAATGGCTCTTACCGAAAACTTCTTTCAATATAAAAACACACTTTACCTCCAGAAGCACGGGACCAGCATGGGCAGTACATTCGCCCCTAGTATAGCCGGTCTATATGTCCATCACCTGGAGTCACATAAAATTCTTAACTCTAATAATCCTTTCCAACGACATATCAGGGTATGGATGCGCTACATAGATGACGTTCTCGTCATCTGGAATGGCGACGAAGAAACGGCCAACAGATTCATGACTTGGTTGAATCATCGGAATCAGTTCCTTAAATTCACTAATACCATCTTCAATAAGGAACTAGTATTTCTGGACCTCAACATCTTCCCTAAAGATGGTGGCTTGATAACTACAACACATTTCAAAGCAACAGCAAAAAACTGCCTCCTTCTGTATGACAGCTTCCACCCCGACACTTGCGGGACAATCTCCCTTATGGTCAGTTCTTACGACTGAGGAGAAACTGCTCTGATGTCAAGGATTTCAAAGCCCAAGCAGAAGATCTGCGGAAAAAATTGGTGAAAAGAAACTACCCGACCAAAGTGGTGGAAAACGCCTTGAAACGCGCTAGGAACAACAACAGGGACGCTCTATTGGAACCTACACCGCAGAAATTCAAAGATGACAGACCAATCTGCATAACAACATTTAACACATGTTCCAATCAAGTAACCAAAATAATCAACAAGCACTGGCGCTCACTCAACTGCGGACACCTTAACTTCCCCAAGCCTATGTACTCGCACAGAAGAGGGAAAAGTGTGCGCGATTTAGTTGTGCATACAAGACCTCGGAAATTGACAGAAAATGTAGTATCAAACACTCTCCTTCCGCCACTGAAAGGCCATCACCCCTGTGGACAATGTAGTGTATGCTATCTAACCAGAATGAGTAAAAACATTACCTTCAACAATGACACGAAGTGGGAACAACGTAGATTCACTACGTGTAACAGCAAAAACGTGATCTACATGATCACCTGCCCGTGTAGTCTACACCATATTGGGATGACCACACGCCCTGTGAAAGTACGCATTGGCGAACATAGGAGCAATGTGAAATGCAAGAGAGCAACAACTAAAACGTCAACACATTACTTAGAAACCAACCACGCCATACAAGATCTACAATGGACAGTTATTGAACAAATGGACACAGAAGCCACTTTGTTCGAAAAGGAACAGCGTTGGGTTTTCTGCCTGGGTACACACACTAGGGGCCTGAATGATGACCTTCCATGGGGGCAAATTAAGTAGATTTCTTACAGTTTTCCTTCTGTAAGCAATCATTAATCAGAACACTCTTAAAATGTACTCATAAAATGTACCCCTTCCTTTCCTTTCTACAAACGTCAAATGGCTCCGGATGACACTCGTAGTTTAAGTGTAATAATGACTACATGTTTTTTCTATCAATAACCTTTTTGGGGCTGTCCTAATAGTCTTAAGATATGACTCACACTTTAATTTTCATTTCCCACCGTATTTAGGCATAACTGCTAATCTGAGTGCTTCCGCGAACCCCCCTTTTTTTTGGCTAACAAAACCCAACCAGGAAGTAGTGCCACATCGGGGCAGCCATTTTGTGATATCAGCGTTCTAGTTGTATAGCACATCTTTCTCAGAACAGGAAGTTAGTCATGCCCGTGATAGTCTTAAAATGTGCCTCATACTTGAATTTTCATTTCCCACCCTTTTGGGCATAACAGACTAATCTGAGTGCATCCGCGAACTCCTATTGGCAAACAAAAACCAACCAGGAAGTAGTGCCACATCGGGGCGGCCATTTTGTGATATCAGCGTTCTAGTTGGATAGCACATGCTCTTCTCAGAACAGGAAGTTAGTTATACCCAAGACAGACAGCCATCTTGGGAGTTTAGCATTCTAGCGTGTAGATCCACACGCACGCTCATTGCAGAACGAACCCGATACTTATACCGGCATTCGGCAGACACTCCTTGTTCAACGGAGCCACGGGCAGGCAGTGCTTGGGTGAGAGAGCAGCTTTGACGAAGTGAGTACGGCATAGCCGGCTCCCCGGGCAGCAAATCCATACATATTACCGTTTTTTTTATCATACTTTGACTTAATCCTTCCTTTACCGACAGTGTTTAACTACAAGCGCTCCTCCCCTCCCGTGTTGAAGCTCATGGGGCCTTAATTAGGCACCCAAAGTGTACGTTACCTATTACTATGACTTTCTTAGAAGATGTTGAGAATTTGTCACATTGTTTTTTCTCCTACTTAGATAACATTTGGTACATTGCACTTATGCATCAAAAACGGCACCGATCTCTGTCAGCTGACAACTCACTTAGTGGCCGATTCACAGAACTAATCTGAGATAAAATCATAAACTTACTACTTTTGGTATTCACAGAAGGCATTTAGCAGTAGTATAGTTAGGACTCCTAACTTTACTACTACTAAACTGAGACAAAATCCTAACTTTACGACTTTCGATATTCACTATTATGCAGCTATTGGGGAGGCAAAAAGCAGCTTTTATGGGGAGCGCATTGCTAAATCTAACAACAATAGCAAGGAAATCTTCTCCATTGTCCAGAGCTTTCTATCACCATGCGCCGAACATACTGCTCTGCCGGCTTCGTCACAATGGTGTGAGGAGCTGTCATGTTTCTTTTTTGAGAAAATACAGACCATCCAAGATAGTCTAGGGATGGGATCCCCTGGGCAGGTAGTTTCCCATTCCCTGTACATTTCAGTCCCCATCCCGGCAGCTCCCCCTTTGACGAATTTTTCCCCCATTGCTATGTCAGATTCATTGGCTATCCTTAAATCACTTAAGTCGGGCTCTCCCACAGATCCGTGTCCGGCTAGGGTACTAGCAGGGGTTGCGGAGGTGGTCAACCCAGAAGTAAATATTATTATTAATCTATCTTTACAGACTGCCACTGTCCCATTGAATTGGAAACAGGCTAAATTGCTGCCACTTTTGAAAAAGCCCATTCTAGATCCCACCAAACTTGCAAGCTACCGCCCTATCTCTCTTCTACCGGCGTTGGCAAAGGTGTGTGAAAAAGCTGTCTTCAGATAGCTAGATGCCTATGTCGAGACATCTGGCACTCTCCACCCTGCCCAATCCGGATTCAGGGCGACATATAGTACAGAGACTGCGCTTGTCGAAATGGCAGAGGCACTAAGGGAGTGCCTGGACGCAGGTGGTAGAGCGGCCCTGATTTTGTTAGACCTCTCTGCCACCTTCGATACGGTGCCCCATCAACAATTACTTGCCCGACTTTCGAACATTGGCGTTACAGGTCTTGCCTGGGACTGGCTTAAATCCTTTTTAGAGGATCGCACCCTGCAGGTCTGGATGCCACCCTTTTCGTCGGCCCCCAGGGAAATGTCCACAGGAGAACCACAGGGCTCTACTTTGAGCCCTTTACTTTTTAATATCTATATAACACCCCTGATTTATCTTGCGGAGGAGCTGGGAGCCAAGATCATAGCGTATGCTGATGATACCCAGCTCCTCTTTACCTGGAAGGATAATGACCTGTCCTCAGAAGTTGCCCAGAATTGCCTCTCGACTGTCTTCAAATGGCTTGCACATGCTCAACTGAAGTGCAACGAGGACAAGTTGAAGGTCCTCCTGTATGGATCTTTCCCTCCCTCTTTTAGAGACACCCTGTGGCCTTCAAACTACCCTCGGCCCAACTCAGTGGGCAATCCAGCGAAGAACTTGGGGGTCTAGTTTGGTGAGGACCTGAGGTTCTCCGCACAGATTAAGAAACTTGCGGGGGTATGCTTTGGTACTCTCAAATCACTTAGAAAGTTTTTTCCCTTGTTACCTAGGTCAGCCAAAGAAATGGTGGCCCGCACTCTTATTTTGTCTCGCATTGACTATGCCAACGCCCTGTACATTGGCATTCCAGGCTACCTGCTAAAAAAATTACAAACAATACAGAATGCAGCCGCTAGACTTCTGTTGAACATCTCAGGAAGGTCAAGCGTTAGACAGCATCTGCGTGATCTGCATTGGCTCCCTGTGGTCCATAGAGTGCAATTCAAAGCTCTCACTCTGGCTCACAGAGCCATGCATGGACTAGGGCCGACGTACCTCAGGAAGCGTTTTGCCTTTTATGCCCCCAGCCAATCTCTGCGCTCAGCCACACATCGACGGGCGGTGGTCCCCCGCTTTCGCAGGATGCATCTGGGGGGGTCACTCCCTCTCCGTTAAAGCAGCGGTAGCATGGAACTCTCTTCCCGTGGAACTGCGGAACACTCAGGACCCTAGGCTCTTCAAAAAACAATTAAAAACCCTTCTTTTTAATCTGCCCATCTAAATCTCAGCTTCACACTGCTACGGTCACTTCCCGCGCCGGGACACTCTTAAGTATCTGTGCGCGTTATAAGTGTATTATAACATATAACGTAACATAACAAAAGGCATTTAGTAGTAGTAAAGTTAGGATTCCTAACTTTACTACTGCTAAATGCCTTCTGTGAATACCAAAAGTGGTAAGTTTAGGATTTTATCTCAGATTAGTTCTGTGAATCGGCCCCTTGGAGTGTGTGTTTTTGTTATATGTTTTGTAATGTCTTGTACGTCTCAAAGAACTACAAAAGGGCAGCATGACACGCACATGAAAATAACAATGAGCAGTTGTGCACTAAGTGAAAACTATATCACTACCTGACCTTTCACGAGTGTGGTTAAGTGGTTTTAGTATATTAGAGTATATACTACGATTAATAACTATGTTCTTACTCTATCCTTCCAGATCTTTTTTTTTTAAAGGAGAATACCAAGTAGGTATTTGATGAATGTATGTTGACCTAATGTATATTAGCCCTCGACATTGACCAGGCTGACCACATAAGGTATATAGTTAGAGTGGTACAAGGGATCAACACCCTTGGTCCTGAAGAGAAGCTTAGGGGTAGGCTTCGAAACATGTAGACCTGAGAGGAAGCTGCCCATTACAGCATCCCTTCCTCCGTTTCCCCACTTTTTATTAATACCAGCTAAAGGGAGTATTAAAGTTTAGTTTTCCACGCAGCCAGGTGTTTTTTAACTCACTATTTTCCTGACCGTTCCACTCTCACATCAAACACATAGAATCACTTCACTAGTAAGTGCTCTCACGTCTCCATCAGTCATACCACGCCCCATCCCGCAGCGGGGCGGGAAGAACCCGATGATGAAGCATGCCACCAAGAGACCTTTTGGTGGGTGAGGGTTATTTTAGAACACATATTGTTTTTCCTATTTAGGAAACCCAATAGTTCTCTTTGGTTCAGTCACTTTTGTAAGGATAGTATTGTTTTCAAATTAAAGTGGACTTCCGGTGATCTCTGTGCATCATGCTCATCCCTCTGCTGCGTGTGTACCCTCCTCCTGTAGTGGTGTTAATTCATCATCAGAGTCAGAATCAGGCTCTATGAGAATGGCGTGCAGAATCTTCTTGTTTGGGATATTGTGCAGTACGTCTCCAGTCTGTACAGTAGTGGCCCTAAGGTCTTGTGGAGGCAGGGAAACAGGGACTTCAGGATCCCAGAGGTACTCTCTATTATTGAACCTGTTGTCCTGTATGCCCATTTGTACTTCTTTTCACTTCTTGTCCTTGGAGTCAGGCATGGTGTGAGTATCCAGGGATGCAAGGCATATGCACTGTCACCTTAAGAGCATGAGTAGCCAAACTATTAGGGCATATTGCACACACTGTCCTGGCTGCTGAATTCATTGACAAAAACAACAATTGATGGACAGAATGCAGAACAATGTCGTACATTCACCCCAGTACAGAGATCTGGGCCTAAATCCATCGTTTTTTTGCTCACCATGCCATTCCAGTTTGGACCCAGCCATATGCAAATCAGTCTTGACCCTGCACCCAATGGGAACAGTCCAGCCCGAACTGCCAGGCCAGGTCCTCCCTGGACTGGAAACAAGCATCCTAGGACCGGTTTCGGGCTTTCAGCCCTCATCAGCCAGGATAGCTTGACTCCAGTGGCATGGAGAGCACGGGACCCACGTCTGGGCATACCCGTCCCACTCGGGGTGACAAATGCAAAAACAACAATTGATGGACAGAATGCAGAACAATGTCGTACATTCACCCCAGTACAGAGATCTGGGCCTAAATCCATCGGTTTTTTTCTCACCATGCCATTCCAGTTTTGACCCAGCCATATGCAAATCAGTCCTGACCCTGCACCCAATGGGAACAGTCCAGCCCGAACTGCCAGGCCAGGTCCTCCCTGGACTGGAAACAAGCATCCTAGGACTGGTTTCGGGCTTTCAGCCTTCATCAGCCAGGATAGCTTGACTCCAGTGGCATGGAGAGCACGGGACCCACGTCTGGGCATACCCGTCCCACTCGGGGTGACAAATGCAAAAACAACAATTGATGGACAGAATGCAGAACAATGTCGTACATTCACCCCAGTACAGAGATCTGGGCCTAAATCCATCGTTTTTTGCTCACCATGCCATTCCAGTTTGGACCCATCCATATGCAAATCAGTCTTGACCCTGCACCCAATGGGAACAGTCCAGCCCGAACTGCCAGGCCAGGTCCTCCCTGGACTGGAAACAAGCATCCTAGGACCGGTTTCGGGCTTTCAGCCCTCATCAGCCAGGATAGCTTGACTCCAGTGGCATGGAGAGCACAGGACCCACGTCTGGGCATACCCGTCCCACTCGGGGTGACAAATGCAAAAACAACAATTGATGGACAGAATGCAGAACAATGTCGTACATTCACCCCAGTACAGAGATCTGGGCCTAAATCCATCGCTTTTTTGCTCACCATGCCATTCCAGTTTGGACCCAGCCATATGCAAATCAGTCTTGACCCTGCACCCAAAGGGAACAGTCCAGCCCGAACTGCCAGGCCAGGTCCTCCCTGGACTGGAAACAAGCATCCTAGGACCGGTTACGGGCTTTCAGCCCTCATCAGCCAGGATAGCTTGACTCCAGTGGCATGGAGAGCACGGGACCCACGTCTGGGCATACCCGTCCCACTCGGGGTGACAAATGCAAAAACAACAATTGATGGACAGAATGCAGAACAATGTCGTACATTCACCCCCGTACAGAGATCTGGGCCTAAATCCATCGTTTTTTTGCTCACCATGCCATTCCAGTTTGGACCCAGCCATATGCAAATCAGTCTTGACCCTGCACCCAATGGGAACAGTCCAGCCCGAACTGCCAGGCCAGGTCCTCCCTGGACTGGAAACAAGCATCCTAGGACCGGTTTCGGGCTTTCAGCTCTCATCAGCCAGGATAGCTTGACTCCAGTGGCATGGAGAGCACGGGACCCACGTCTGGGCATACCCGTCCCACTCGGGGTGACAAATGCAAAAACAACAATTGATGGACAGAATACAGAACAATGTCGTACATTCACCCCAGTACAGAGATCTGGGCCTAAATCCATCGTTTTTTTGCTCACCATGCCATTGCAGTTTGGACCAAGCCATATGCAAATCAGTCTTGACCCTGCACCCAATGGGAACAGTCCAGCCCGAACTGCCAGGCCAGGTCCTCCCTGGACTGGAAACAAGCATCCTAGGACCGGTTTTGGGCTTTCAGCCCTCATCAGCCAGGATAGCTTGACTCCAGTGGCATGGAGAGCACGGGACCCACGTCTGGGCATACCCGTCCCACTCGGGGTGACAAATGCAAAAACAACAATTGATGGACAATGGGTCCCTTGCTCACTTTGCCACTGGATTCAAGCTAGCCTGGCTGATGAGGGCTGTTAGCCCGAAACCGGTCCCAGGATGCTTGTTTCCGGTTCAGGGAAGACCTGGCTTGGCAGTTCGGGCTGGACTGTTCCCATGAGGCACAGGGTCAAAACTGATTTGCATATAGCTGGGTCTGAACTGAAGTGGTGAAGTGAGCTAAAGAACGATGATGGATTCAACCCAGATCTGTGACTGGGGGTGAGTGTCTGAAAAGTTTCAGCGCTCCGTCCATCATCTCCTTGTGTTTGCTTTGTTCGCCCTAAATTGGCAGGGTATGCCCAGACGTGGGTCCCTTGCTCACTTTGCCACTGGATTCAAGCTAGCCTGGCTGATGAGGGCTGTTAGCCCAAAACCAGACACAGGATGCTTGTTTCCGGTTCAGGGAAGACCTGGCTTGGCAGTTCGGGCTGGACTGTTCCCATGAGGCACAGGGTCAAGACTGATTTGCATATAGCTGGGTCTGAACTGAGGTGGTGAAGTGAGCAAAAGAACGATGATGGATTCAACCCAGATCTGTGACTGGGGGTGAGTGTCTGAAAAGTTTCAGCGCTCCGTCCATCATCTCCTTGTGTTTGCTTTGTTCGCCCTAAGTTGGCAGGGTATGCCCAGACGTGGGTCCCTTGCTCACTTTGCCACTGGATTCAAGCTAGCCTGGCTGATGAGGGCTGTTAGCCCGAAACCGGTCCTAGGATGCTTGTTTCCGGTTCAGGGAAGACCTGGCTTGGCAGTTCGGGCTGGACTGTTCCCATGAGGCACAGGGTCAAGACTGATTTGCATATAGCTGGGTCTGAACTGAGGTGGTGAAGTGAGCTAAAGAACGATGATGGATTCAACCCAGATCTGTGACTGGGGGTGAGTGTCTGAAAAGTTTCAGCGCTCCGTACATCATCTCCTTGTGTTTGCTTTGTTCGTCCTAAGTTGGCAGGGTATGCCCAGATGTGGGTCCCTTGCTCACTTTGCCACTGGATTCAAGCTAGCCTGGCTGATGAGGGCTGTTAGCCCGAAACCAGTCCCAGGATGCTTGTTTCCGGTTCAGGGAAGACCTGGCTTGGCAGTTCGGGCTGGACTGTTTCCATGAGGCACAGGGTCAAGACTGATTTGCATATAGCTGGGTCTGAACTGAGGTGGTGAAGTGAGCTAAAGAACGATGATGGATTCAACCCAGATCTGTGACTGGGGGTGAGTGTCTGAAAAGTTTCAGCGCTCCGTCCATCATCTCCTTGTGTTTGCTTTGTTCGCCCTATGTTGGCAGGGTATGCCCAGACGTGGGTCCCTTGCTCACTTTGCCACTGGATTCAAGCTAGCCTGGCTGATGAGGGCTGTTAGCCCGAAACCGGTCCCAGGATGCTTGTTTCCGGTTCAGGGAATACCTGCCTTGGCAGTTCGGGCTGGACTGTTCCCATGAGGCACAGGGTCAAGACTGATTTGCATATAGCTGGGTCTGAACTGAGGTGGTGAAGTGAGCTAAAGAACGATGATGAAGTCAACCCAGATCTGTGACTGGGGGTGAGTGTCTGAAAAGTTTCAGCGCTCCGTCCATCATCTCCTTGTGTTTGCTTTGTTCGCCCTAAGTTGGCAGGGTATGCCCAGACGTGGGTCCCTTGCTCACTTTGCCACTGGATTCAAGCTAGCCTGGCTGATGAGGGCTGTTAGCCCGAAACCGGTCCCAGGATGCTTGTTTCCAGTTCAGGGAAGACCTGGCTTGGCAGTTCGGGCTGGACTGTTCCCATGAGGCACAGGGTCTAGACTGATTTGCATATAGCTGGGTCTGAACTGAGGTGGTGAAGTGAGCTAAAGAACGATGATGGATTCAACCCAAATCTGTGACTGGGGGTGAGTGTCTGAAAAGTTTCAGCGCTCCGTCCATCATCTCCTTGTGTTTGCTTTGTTCGCCCTAAGTTGGCAGGGTATGCCCAGACGTGGGTCCCTTGCTCACTTTGCCACTAGATTCAAGCTAGCCTGGCTGATGAGGGCTGTTAGCCCGAAACCGGTCCCAGGATGCTTGTTTCCGGTTCAGGGAAGACCTGGCTTGGCAGTTCGGGCTGGACTGTTCCCATGAGGCACAGGGTCTAGACTGATTTGCATATAGCTGGGTCTGAACTGAGGTGGTGAAGTGAGCTAAAGAACGATGATGGATTCAACCCAGATCTGTGACTGGGGGTGAGTGTCTGAAAAGTTTCAGCGCTCCGTCCATCATCTCCTTGTGTTTGCTTTGTTCGCCCTAAGTTGGCAGGGTATGCCCAGACGTGGGTCCCTTGTTCACTTTGCCACTAGATTCAAGCTAGCCTGGCTGATGAGGGCTGTTAGCCCGAAACCGGTCCCAGGATGCTTGTTTCCGGTACAGGGAAGACCTAGCTTGGCAGTTCGGGCTGGACTGTTCCCATGAGGCACAGGGTCAAGACTGATTTGCATATAGCTGGGTCTGAACTGAGGTGGTGAAGTGAGCTAAAGAACGATGATGGATTCAACCCAGATCTGTGACTGGGGGTGAGTGTCTGAAAAGTTTCAGCGCTCCGTCCATCATCTCTTTGTGTTTGCTGTATTCATTGAGTCTGCTATTCTCTTACCTAGTAGGAAATCATCACCAAATTCAACCTGTGACATTCGGTTTTTTATTCCACTGTGACAGAACATGAATGACTCGTGGGTGCTGCCTGGGAATCTAGCTGCAAGGTCTGTTATGATACAGGAGGCATCACGCACTACCTGCACATTGAGTGAATGTGAGCTTTTCCTGTTCTCGTATATGTATTCACTTGCTGAGGGAATACATATGGCAATATGTGTGTCACAGCCAAACACATTGGGGAACTGTGCTATCCTGTAGAACATCAATTTGGTTTGTTGCAATGATTGGGGGGGGGGTATTGGGGAAAGATATATATTGGTTGGCTTTACTAACCAAGATGTCCATGAACCTGCGAAAAAACCTGGGAAAAGCACATTGTGACATCCCCTTGCCACTGCTATGAGCCCCTGGTAACTGCCAGAAGCTAAGAGGTGTAGGCAACACAACAGTTGCACATGTGGAGGGATTGTGTTGCTTCGGAGTGTTGGGGTATGTAGCTGAGGTTGTAACTCAGCAATCAAATCAAGAATTTCCTGACTACTGAGTCTGTAACTCTAATAAATCTCCTCCTCAGTCTGTACAAACAGAGTGAAACTCACCCTAAATATCCTCTCCTGTCTTCTCCTCCTTCTCTGCCTCCCAACCAAATTCATCATCCTCCTCGCCAGAACGTTCAAAACCGCCATTGTGAAAGAGCCTGATGCATTTTGGGTGCCTTTTTATATTTTGCACCTGGCTACCACCTGATCCAAATCAATGGTAATTGCATTTCCTAAATGGCCATTTTGTCACTAGTCGCAATTAGGGAATCCGTTGAACATGCAGTTAGCAATTCGCAATTTGGAAATCCCTATTTGCGATTTCCTAATTTGCGATTTCTAAAATGCGATTTTGATTAGGTAGAAATCACCTTTTGCACCACCGCAAATTCCAAAATGGCATTTTGCATTTCCTAACAGCCCAAAATTGTGTATCACACCGTTAGGAAATGTAAAATTCCTTTGTACATGTGGCCATTGGTACAGACTTTTGGAACATTCTGAACCCATCATTGTGACACCGTAAAGACCTACACAGGTTCATGAATGAACTTAAGAATTCACTGATAGGCCACGTCACATGCCACATGCTAGCTGTTATATTGTGTTGTGTGCCTGTGCCATGCTTCTGCTAATGAGTCTCCCTGCCTGGGTGCAGCATGAAATGTGTAAGCCTGGATGAGGTGAGAGTAGGAGCTTGAAAAAATGGGCCTCCTAGATGGGCATGGATTGAGCTGTACCATATATCAGAAAAAGAAAGAATCATTAATAGTAACCGAGTGTAGGAGAGTAGGATCTGCCTCTTATGTTGCCCCCACTTTTTTTCTGATGTTAGCACTGGTTTCTGGCTATAGTCTGGCTGGGTCCCTGCCAATCAGGGCCCCAGCCTCTCTGTTCTCTCTAAACGACATGGAGTGCACTCTAGGTGCACTAGTGATTGGATACTGTGGTGCCTTATGAGTCCCTAGTATATGGTACCTTAGGTGCCAAGGGCATAGGTACTTCACAGGCCTACCAGGGGCTGCAGCATATATTATGCCACCCCTGGGAAGCAGTCTAAATCTGACACCACAGGCCTGCTACTGCAGCCTGGGTGAGGTGGTGCTAGCACCCCTCACTGAGATATAGGTTTCCTATATCTCTCCTGCACACACATATAAACCTATCAGTCACCCCTAAGGCAGGCCCTATCAATCCTGAGGGCAGGGTGCTTGGCTTCTATGTGAGGGGGTGCCTCTGCCTGAGCAGGGCCCCTCTGCAGCTCTCAGGGTCTATTCTCTGGTGCTGTTTGTGGATGCGGTTAAACCATATACTATTAAGTGCATTATATCCTCGCGGTAAATGCTAACTTTGGAATGGCTGCATCAAAACATGTCGTGTTTGGTGTCAAACATCTTGGAATACTACCCCCCCGCCAATCTTGGTGGCGGGGGTAGCATTCCACCCTTCTAGAGGGATAAGACATGTACCTGCTGTGGAAACGCGGTAGAATCCTAAAGAGCCCTGGCATCACAAAATGGATGCCACCAGTCACAGACACTGGGCTGCCCTCCTGCTGATGACCGAAACTCGCAGTGGGATCCCCCCAGTTTAGACATATGTTTAGCCTGACCCCTAGTCAGACTACCTGGTGCACCCATGAGGTGGACACTGGGGACAGTCTGCCTGTCAAGAATAAAATCTACAGGCAACCTGACCATGTCAGGGACTGTATCAGGACTGAAGTCCAGAAAATGTTGGAGTTAGGCGTGATTGAGCCTTCAGATAGCCCTTGGGCTAGCCCAGTAGTCCTGGTACCCAAGCCTCATACCCAGGGTGGTAAGAAAGAAATGAGGTTTTGTGTAGACTACAGAGGCCTCAATGCAGTCACTAGGACTGATGCCTATCCCATACCAAGGGCAGATGAGCTGATTGATACTTTGGCCTCAGCCAAGTATCTAAGCACATTTGACCTAACAGCTGGCTACTGGCAAATCAGATTAGCTGATGATGCAAAAGCCAAAACAGCATTTTCGACCCCTGGTGGGCACTACCACTTTGTGGTGATGCCCTTTGGATTGAAAAATGCACCTGCCACTTTTCAGAGGTTGGTGAATAAAGTTCTGGCAGGGATGGAAACTTATTGCTCAGCTTATCTAGATGATATTGCTGTCTTTAGTTCCTCCTGGCAGGATCACCTGGTCCACCTCAGAAATGTTTTGGAGGCCCTGCAGAAAGCAGGCCTCACTATCAAGGCCACCAAGTGCCAGATAGGGCAGAGTCAGGCTGTGTACCTGGGCCACCTTGTAGGTGGAGGCCAGGTTCAGCCTTTACAGAGCAAAATCCAAACCATAATGGAATGGGTTGCTCCAACCACCCAGACACAGGTGAGAGCCTTCTTAGGCCTGACTGGGTACTATAGGAGGTTTGTCAAGGGATATGGATCTATAGTGACCCCCTTGAATGATCTGACCTCAAAGAGAATGCCAAAAAGGTTCAGTGGACAGCTAGCTGTCAAAAGGCATTTGAAGACCTAAAGCAGGCCATGTGCACTGCCCCCATCTTACAGAGTCCAGACTACACCAAAAAGTTCATTGTCCAAACAGATGCTTCTGAGCTGGGTGTGGGAGCTGTACTGTCTCAACTGAATGATGAAGGTCAAGACCAGCCAGTAGCTTTTATTAGCAGAAGGCTGACCCCTAGAGAGAAACGTTGGTCAGCTATAGAGAGGAGGCCTTTGCTGTGGTATGGGCCCTGAAGAAGCTGAGGCCATACTTGTTTGGTACTCACTTCATAGTTCAGACTGACCACAAGCCCCTCCTATGGCTAAAGCAGATGAAAGGTGAAAACCCAAAACTTTTGAGGTGGTCCATTTCCTTACAGGGGATGGACTATACAGTGGAACATAGGCCTGGGACCCAACATGCCAATGCAGATGGACTCTCAAGGTATTTCCACTTTGAACACGAAGACTCAACTGGTCAAGGTTAGTTTAGTGTCCCTACGTTTGGGGGGTTGTGTAGGAGAGTAGGATCTGCCTCTTATGTTGCCCCCACTTTTTTTCTGATGTTAGCACTGGTTTCTGGCTATAGTCTGGCTGGGTCCCTGCCAATCAGGGCCCCAGCCTCTCTGTTCTCTCTAAACGACATGGAGTGCACTCTAGGTGCACTAGTGATTGGATACTGTGGTGCCTTATGAGTCCCTAGTATATGGTACCTTAGGTGCCAAGGGCATAGGTACTTCACAGGCCTACCAGGGGCTGCAGCATATATTATGCCACCCCTGGGAAGCAGTCTAAATCTGACACCACAGGCCTGCTACTGCAGCCTGGGTGAGGTGGTGCTAGCACCCCTCACTGAGATATAGGTTTCCTATATCTCTACTGCACACACATATAAACCTATCAGTCACCCCTAAGGCAGGCCCTATCAATCCTGAGGGCAGGGTGCTTGGCTTCTATGTGAGGGGGTGCCTCTGCCTGAGCAGGGCCCCTCTGCAGCTCTCAGGGTCTATTCTCTGGTGCTGTTTGTGGATGCGGTTAAACCATATACTATTAAGTGCATTATATCCTCGCGGTAAATGCTAACTTTGGAATGGCTGCATCAAAACATGTCGTGTTTGGTGTCAAACATCTTGGAATACTACCACCCCGCCAATCTTGGCGGCGGGGGTAGCATTCCACCCTTCTAGAGGGATAAGACATGTACCTGCTGTGGAAACGCGGTAGAATCCTAAAGAGCCCTGGCATCACAAAATGGATGCCACCAGTCACAGACACTGGGCTGCCCTCCTGCTGATGACCGAAACTCGCAGTGGAGGAAGCCCAACAATAGGCATCCTGTCACAGGGAGGTGTAACCACCTCCCAGACAGGGTTTAGTGTATTGGGGCTGGGTGGGTGCACTCTTAGAGTGCTTTGAAGTCCTGCACTGGGGGAGCAGAAGGCTCCTCTGTGCATATGCCAGTTCAAACCAGCTCAGGGGCTACCTGCCCCTGCTCTGGCGTGAAACTGGACAAAGGGAAGTGGGTGTAGCCACCCCTCCCTTGACCCTCCCATAGGTGGGGTCATAGAGCTAGTCCATCCCCTCTTTTTAGTATAAGAGGGGGAACCTTGCCATTGCAAAGCAGATAACCTCTGGACGACGCTCTACAGAAGAATCCTGGCCCTTCGACGTTCCACTGTCTTTGGAAGACAGAAGAATCTCCCTTGGAGTCAAGGAGTGACTCCCCTGCTTGGCAGGCACCAAAAACGACAACGACGGTCGCAAACTACGCCGCTCCCGCCGGAGTCCGAAGTCCCTGCAGCCCAAGAAGTGGATTTCCTGACCTCTCCCAGGCCATCGTGAGTCCCCAGCGCAGCTGAGGCAAGTGGACCCCACGAGTAACGAGGAACCGCGACCCCTGGGTACCGTGCACTATTGTCGAGTGCAACCCCTTCACAACGTTCTACGAACTTGTGCTTTAGACCACGTATGGTCCCGACCTCCAGCAGGAATCCCTCCGAAGATCAGAGGCCTACACCGTCTCGAGTGACCGTGGGCCCCTGATGAGTGATTCCGCCTGAGGTGTCTTTGCGATCCCTTGCCCGCCGGCTTGTGGGTCCCCAGAAGACTTCTTAAAGAAACCAAAGAGCTCCCCTGGTTGCTCCAGGCCTGCCCTGACTTACCTTTGCTGGGTGAGTCCCTCAGACCTTGCTGGTCTGTGCCATCGACTTTTCTTCATCTCCCCGAGACTTGCTGTTGCCAAGGCTTGTTGGCTCCAATCGAGTTGCCGACACCGCAGTCAGCTGCAGACGTCGAGGGACCCACCGAATCCAGCTCCTGGTCGTCGTCGACCCCTCCTGGACCACGTGGCTGAAGAGTCAAGGCACCTGCAACCGACCTGAATCAACCGACGACGGTGGGCATCCATCTTCCTTGCCCCGGGTCACTGCCAAGTGACTTTGAACACTGTCCCCTCTGCTTTCAGGTCATCCTTCTTCAGAATCCAGGCTTGGATTCCACTGGACACTTCTTCAGCTCCCGCAAGCAGCAAGTCTTCTTTGTTCGCCATTGAAAACGACGCCGCGATCCGACACCAAAGGACACCTATGCACCCGGCTTCCCTGGGTGAGGTAACTCCAGCACTACGGTGCTCCTGTGGGTGTGGGCCCTAGAACTACTTACCCTGTAAGTGACTTGCTTGTAGGTTCTCCCGAAGTATCCTAAAACTCTTTATTTCCAACCGCGACTTGCCCCATTGAAGTTAACGGCGATCCGCGCCTGTGTTCACGCACTGCACGCGTCCCCCGTGGGTCCTTTACTTACCTGCCTTGGGTGGTTTCGTGAGGCCCTTGCACTTCTAAAGGCCCTAGGCCTTGTCTCCCTGCAAGTCGTTGTCCCTAAGTCTCTTACTTAGTATATGGTCTGGTACGCCCCTAGGGCCCCAGCCATATTTTGTGCTTAACTTATTGTGAAACGTTGATTTGTGCATATGTTTGTCTTCTAATCTCATAAAGAGATTAGTAGAGAGTTATTTAGAAATAAATACATATATATTTGATATATATACCTGTGTGGTGTCTTTTCATTTGGTGATTCAAGAGATTATATGGTAAAACAAGCTGCTTTACATTCCTCCGAGACTTAGCCTGAAGGCTGCTCTCCACAGCTACCACTAGGATAGCTTTCTTTAAAAGGTTGTCTTAAACCTATCTACCATAAGAGTCGATTTGCCCTGGTGCAAGGTGTCCACTTTAATTAGTGAACAGCATATACCAGGCCAACTTCTCACACCGAGTTGCATTGAGACTACATTGTGGCTTTACTGGAAGCAGTATTTTGATTTGGCGACAACAAAACTGAGGTTTTGACATTCTGCAAGCCCCACTAGCATCTTGGTTAAATCAAACAGTGTCAGGTACAGTTAAGAAATAGCTCCAACTGAGACCTATACAGTGAGAGCCTGATTCACAAAGATAAACTTACACTTTGTGTAAGTTTGCCATTTTTTTGGGTATTCACAAACTACAAGTTAAGTTTTTCTAATATTAATCTTCCAGTTGTATGCGAGTAATATCAAGGTGGATTCCCCTGTGGTTCCGTGTTGGGACGAGTTTTCACTTTCTGTGTATGGGGCCCCCTCTGCAGATGAGATAGGGGTTTTTATAAAAAATGCCAGATCCTCTGGCACCTTGGGACCTGATGAGGTGCCTATTGCGGCCATAAAAAAGGACTCGGTAGCTTGGGGATCTTTTCTGGCCCTGCTATTTAATTATTGCTATTGTTCCAGGAAAATCTCCCAATCATGGAAGGATAGCGTCATTGTTCCGCTTTATAAGAAAGGCTCTAAATCCTCCCCAGCAAGTTACAGACAGATAGCAGTGCTGGATGCCACTGGCAAATTATTTGCTAAGAGTATACTGTGACATTAACAGCAGTGGGTGCAGGATCACAATGTTATTTCTACGGAAAAAAATGGTTTCAGGAGGAATCACAGTACTTTGATGACTATATTGCGGTCCTCCAGACGATAGTGGAAAAATATGACTTTTCCTGTGGCTTGCCAGTATATGGCGTTTATTGATTTCTCCACAGTGTTTGACAGAGTTGATCGTCAAACGCTGTGGACAAAGCTTCTACTGGTGGGGGGCTCGCGCCACCTTTTGGGTCCTATTACGGCGCTTTATTCAGACACTTGGGGCCTGATTACGATGTTGGGTGGAAAGCCTCCGACCAGTGGTCGGAGGCTTTCCGCTCAACATGGTAGGTTTACAGTCCGAGCGCCATATTATGATGACAGCGGTCGGAGTTAAAACTGCGTGGGCATTCGGACGTGGTTCTGAGCCGTCGGTGCATTGGAAAGACAGCATAATCCATTAATGACGGCGGCTCTGCCATCGGGATTATGATGTCAGTTTCCGACAGCCATTCAAATTCGGCCTTTCGGACATGGAAAGGCTGTTGGAAAGCGACATTGGGGGGCCCTAGCAGGGCCCCCTTTCCCCCTGGCTCTCCACTTAGGGGCCTGGGGGCACCTATGCTGCCACCCTAAACAACCATGCACCGTGTGACAGGCACACAGTGCAGAAATTTTTAAAAACATCCATTTCACTACTGTAGCTTGTGCTGCAGGCCTTTTCCGCTGGCCGCACAAGCTGCCATAATGAAATGGATGTTTCCGACCGCCCTATGGGCGGTTGCATCCAAATTGGGATGTCGGAGCCACCGACCTATGGTCAGGCGGTTCCAGACCGAAACAGTGTCCCGTCATCGTAATCAGCCCCTTGGTGTCAAATTCAAATGGGAGGGTCACAGGGTTTATCCCGGAAGATTCTTACCTATAATGGACTTATGCAAGGTTGCTTGTTGGCCCCCCCTATTGTTTTCTCTGTATATGTTTAATCTCCCAGGCACTTTAAATTGCAAAAGGGGTGACCCGCCCAGAAGTGGTGCTTTGTCCATTGGCTCTTTATTATACGCTGATGATGTAGTCATCATAGATTTAACACCAATTGGTTTGCAGCGCCGTCTGGATGCATTGGTACAGTATGCAGAAGTCCATTTTTTAACGATGAATATTGCCAAAATCAAAGTCCTAATCTTCCGTAAGAAAGGGTGTATGCTAAATTGGAACTTTAACTGGCATTTGGGTTCTGAGGAACTTGAAATTGTAGATTTTTATCGCTATCTTGGAAAGTTATTCTCTAAGAATGGGTGGGATACTGATCATATTAAGCTCTGTGTGAGCAGGGCCCTCTCTGAGGCTAACGCCCAGCACAAGTTTTATAAAACCTGTGGGAGACGTCATTTTGGGCAAATTTTGACTGTTTACAGGGTTAAAATCCCCCCTTCCTTCTGTTATGATTCTGAAGTATTGGGCATGAGTTATTGGCACGCTTTTGAGGGGATTGAAGGTAGAATCTTTCATCAGATATGCAACTTGAACACACTCGCAGCCCCTCACGCTCTGCGACTGAAGTTTGGTTTAGTATCTTCCGTTTCTCTCTCATTGGCCACTGTTCTAAGGTTGGGAAACTCGCTGATGAGTGGTGAGAAGGGTACATTAAGGGCAGCCTAGAAGGTTGAAATGTTTTCCATTATGAAAGAACGGGCCCGTTTTTCAGGTCTTTTGAGTGGGCTAACGAACTTTTGGGTTTGATCTGAATGTAACCGGTGTGTGTCCAAGTCTACTCTGAAGAGCCTGATCAAGGGTTCTATGTCTCAGGTAAGCTTGGGCAGAGATATTGCGCTATGTCAGTTAAATCCACATAATCAGGTGGTGCGAGAGAGCAATCTAGGAAGTAAACCTCAGCTGTATTTATTATGGAATCTACCTCATGGGATCAGAAGGTTGATTATTTTGTTGAGATTGGATTTGCTCCCATTATGTGTGATCAGGGGCATTTGGGACAAAATCCCTAAAAAGTTAGAAGATGTGAGCTGTGTCAGCTACACATTCAGAACTTTAATCATGTATTATTCGTGTGTCCTGTGTTACAAAATATTCATCGCCACCTTTTAAGGCCAATATTCATGAAACATAATATACATTCTGCTGTGAAGACCCACAGTTTTATAAAATCACCTGTGAACAAAAGGATATGTAATAAGATCTATCAATTTTTCAAATCCTGTTTGAATATCTATTAGGGCCCTGGGGTAGGACGGGTGGGTGTCTAACTAAATTCTTTTGCAAGTCCTTTGTAGATCATTTACTATGCCTTGGGACTTTGGTGGTTGGTGTATAAGTATTATGGTAGTGTCTTCCCTGAATAGTAGATTTGTGTTGAGATCCATTTATACATGCTTATTATTTTGTTTAGAAGCTTGATGTACTATGTTGAAGGTGCATTTCTTGGTCATATCTTTAGATATGTACTTTTGGTGTATTTTTAATGTTTGTATGCATGCTGCTATTTGATAAGGTTGCAATTATAATAATGTATAACATTTAATTCATTGCATATTTTACAATCCATATGTTTAAAGCGCATGTTGCACTTTTTATAGGCTTAAAAGGGAAGCTTTTGAATATGTTTTTATATGTTATATTTGTTTTTTCCATTTCTTTTGGGCATTGTACAATGGCTATTTTTCATTCTTTTTTTCTTTTAGGTATAATGTAATGGTTATTTAATGTTGTTTCATAATGATGAATTTATTAGATTAGGGGTTTTATATCTTTTAATCGCTGTCTTTTATAAGTATTATGTTCTGCTGTTTTATTATTGCTTTTTGTTATGTGGACCTCCACTGGAGTTCCATATCATAATAAATAAATAAATGGAAATAATTTTATCACTCTGCACTTGTGGCGGTACTCTGCACATAAAAAGATAGGCTGTCCTATATTTTTATAAGCGGAGTTCTCCAGCCTGACTCTGTGAATAAAGCTCAGCTTTTGGTGGGTGGGGGTGATTTATCCAGTTGTGTAGTAACTGGAAAACAAATAGAACCAATCCAGATTCCCTCAAATCCCATCCCTTGTGTCAGCATATTATTAAGGAGGAGGATTCTTATACAGAGGGGATGCAGGGTTTTACTGAGTTCTGGGAGGTGGTGGCAGGCTGTAATTGGCAATGTCATATGGAAAAAAGGATGAGGATGTTATTTTATTTAACAGTTAGGGGTTAATGCTTCACTGGGGTCTGATATTTTATGAGACAGATGGCAATGTGGTCACCTCTTGTATTGAGTAGGTACCAGCGGCTGCTTTTGTCACATGTTGGAGGGCAGCAGTAAGCAGTACCGGTTGGTATGAAGTCAAATTGAAGACTTAATCGCATGCATTCAACTTTGGTATCACTACAACACTGGAGAAAATGAGGTGACATGCTAAAAGTTAGATTGCATGCATTCTAGCCATAGTAATGGGTGTAGGCACATTATTGTATTATTTGAACACACATTTGACCATGAACTTACACAGCCCTTGTTTTTTTTAAAAATATTTTTTTATTGGTTTTTTCCCCTTTTTATGCAAGGAATATATGACTCATCTTATACAATCACAAATAAGGTCATCAGACATAATACAAATACAGATAAAGCAGCAGAAGCAGGCATCAAAAAACTAGTCAATATGTATCCACATATCGAAAAGCCAAATTATATAAGCATACCAAATAAGAAAATTTCTGCCAAAAAACAGTAACTGTCCATTATTAGGCATTACATCCAGTCAGTGACAGCGGCCCAGATCTTAGCTCCCATTGCACTCTTCCTTCTCCCCTTAGTCTTATATATGGCTGATTCCAAGTTATACATAGCAAGTAATCTTGCCCGCCAACTCGAGAAAGACGGAGGATCAGGATTTATCCAATCCTTCGTAATACATGCGCGCACCACTGCCATACAGATAAACAAAAAAGATGCCATTGCATTGGATCTTGTATAAGCCGAGGTATCTGAATTAAGACCAATCAAAACCAATTCCCCAGTTATGCACACTGATGACCCCATTATTAGTCCTAAAAATCGCTCAATAGACAAAAATAATTCAGCTAATTTGGGGCATGAAAAGAACATATGGACTGCATCTGCTGCAAATAAGCCACATCTATTACATTTGGTCCCAGCAGATGTCCCCCATTTAGAGATCTTTCTTGGGGTATAGTACAAATCATATATGGCCATATAGTGCTGGGTACGCATCCTCCCAGTCATCAGAACTTGGTTCGCAAGATTTAAAGATTCTATGACGTTAATTCCCTCTTGACCTAGCTTCGTTACCCACTTATCTTGACATACCTCAACATCGTCTGGAAGTACATCAATCAATTGAGAATAAAATTGACCGATAGGTGTTTTTTTTTTGCATCCTTTCAATAAGAGGGAACTTTCTCAATTGAAGTTCCAAACCAGGGCCTAACGAGTTCAAATAGCTACCAATTTGGAGGTATTTAAAAAATTCATGTTTGGCCAGACCATATTTTGTTTGTAACTCGGCAAATGATACCAACTGTCCATCATCATACAAATCCCCTAAGCATTGAATTCCTTTTAAGCGCCATCTATTAGACGTTTGGTCTCGAAAAATCAATGGGAGTAACCCGGTGGCTGAAAATGGGGTATATGCGTTTAACTTCGAAACCCCAAGTTGCCACTGATTTCCAAACAAAGTATGCGGCTTTAAGGATTTTAAATTTAGTTTTCTTAAAGTAACTGGGTTCTAAAACTTTAACCAGACAACCATTGGCCTCATCACCCAGCCCAAACTCATAGATTGGAGGACTATGACAAGGCAAGATCTTAGCCCGATCCCCCACTACCAAAGGACTAATGAATTGCAAAGCCGCTGCCCAATAATAAAACATAAAATAGGGCATACCCCAGCCACCACGATTTTTCGGCAATACCATATTTTTATAGGCCCTTCTCTGACGTCTATAGCCCCATAAGAATCTAGAGCTGATCCTCTCTAGCCTCTTAAAACACAAAACTGGAAATTCAAGTGGGATTGTTCTAAACATATAAAGAAACTTAGGCAAAACTAGCATTTTTAAAACGTTAGATCTTCCATAAAGGGATAATGCAAATGATCCATCCTCTCCAGCATTGAGTTCACTTTGATGAGCACAGGATTCATATTTAGCTCTGGGATCTTACTGATTGGTGAAGAAATTTTAATTCCTAAATAGGTGACTTCAGAAGCAGTTGTTATATTATCAGGAGGTTCCCCACCAATAAATAGAATCTGTGTTTTGGAGATATTTAACTTTTACCCCGAAAAGAGCCCAAACTTAGATGCCAATCCGTCAATTGCCGGTATTGCGGTGACAATGTCTCTGGTAACAACAACAATGTCATCCGCGTATGCCAGAGCTCTATAATCAATATGCCGCAATTGGACCGGTTTAATGTTGATAGCCTGATTTAACTTATCCAAAAAAAAATCGATATATAAAGCAAATAATAAGGGTGAACACGGGCATCCTTGCCGTGTGCCGCGACTAATTGTAAACAAGCCCGACTCTTGGCCAGCTATTCGAATACAGGCTACTGGGAACACGTATAATGACTTCAGCGCCTGCTGAATCACAGGGCCAAAGCCCTTCAGCCTTAAGACCTCCCACATGTATGGCCAGGAAACCCTGTCGAATGCCTTCTCGGCATCCAACAGGGTTATCCCCATTGTAGAATTGGTTGCTTGTGCCCAATCCACAAATGATATTAGACGCCGAACATGATCTGCGGTATCGCGCCCAGGAATAAATCCATTTTGGAATTGTGAAACCAACGTAGAAATGATCCCCGATAGGCGTGCTGCTAGTATTTTAGAATAAACTTTGCTATCAGAGTTAATTAGCGAGATGGGTCTGTAGGATGACGGCAGTAAGGCAGGCTTGTCTTTTTTTTTAAAAACCGTAATAGTGGATTTCCGCCAGGACAGTGGCGCAATCCCCTTTTGTGCGGACAAAAAGGTCGACATGACTTCCTCTTTCAGCACATGCCGGAAAGTTCTGTAAAATTCAAGCGGAATGCCATCCGGCCCCACCGCCTTGCCAACAGCCAATGATGTAATTGCTGCCTCCACTTCCTCCCAGGTGATATCGAGGTCTAATTTTTCCATTTGCTCATGTGTCACCTTAGAAATTTCGATATCGCCACAAAACTCCGCTACTTTATCTTCAACTCCCAAAATATCCTCATCCGTATACAATTGACTATAAAATTTGCCAAAGACCTCTAACACTTCGGCTGGCTTGTCCCGAATTTGCCCCTGCTCATCCTGAATGTTATTAATCCTTTTGGCAACCTCTTTTTGGTGTAGTCTTTTGGCCAGTATTCGGCCAGAATTTTCACCCACCTCATATATCTCGGAACTATATACTGCGATTTGCGCTGCCAGCTTTGTAGCAAAATTTTGGTATAGCCTCATTTTTTGAATAGCCAAATCGCTTGAAATCTGGTCAGAGTCCTGGCCATTGCTAACTGCCACCATAAACTCATTTTCTAACAACCGCAGTTTATTCATTTCGTCCAAAAATTCTACCCGTAGTTTGCGTTGTTTATTAACAGAATAGCTTAACGTCTCCCCACGAACACCTGACTTAAAAGCATCCCACACCATGTGGACGGAGGCAGACCCACGATTATTTTTAAAAAATTCCACTATCCATTTACACATTTGTTCGCAATAGGCGGAGTCAGCCAATAACTTACGTTCAAAAGTCCAGGCCCTTATGGGAGATCTATAGCTAATTTCTAATTCTAACATAATAGGATTATGATCAGAAATTATTTTAGGTTGAATATCAATCCTGGCTTTACTAGCAAGCTCTGCAGTTACAAAAAAATAGTCTAAACGCACATGCTTTCGATGAGGTGCGGAGTAAAAGGTATTCCCTGGGGCACCCTTTCCTTTCAACCACCATACATCTACCAGCCCAAATTCCTTAGCAAGACCCCTGGTAGCATTAAAGGCTTTATTTTTCTTCCCGTCATAAAGATGGTTGCTTGATATATCGACATTCCCTGCTAAATGGAGATTGAAATCCCCACATAAAATCAAGGGAGATGGCCAATCGGCTAGCTCAATACTAAGCTCATTCATCATTTCAGGGTCATCTAAATTCGGACCGTAAATTGAACAAATAGTCGTGGAAAGACCCTCTATCAATAACTCAATGATCACCCATCGGCCACAAAGATCTTCTTTTACACGCTTACACTCCCCCCACCCAAATCTTTTCAAAATTGCCACCCCTCTCGTTGTTGACCCTTGACGTGTGCAGCCCACAAGGTCCAAGCCCAAATCCTTTAACCACCTCCTGTTATTCCATGCAATATGAGTCTCCTGTACACAAAGCAGGTCCACCCTCATTGATTTAAGAATCTGGGCCATAATCCCTCTTTTTTTCCTATCATTCAGGCCACATATGTTCCATGTGCAAACAGAAAATTTACCCATCCTCAAACAAAGAACATTTTAACATAACTGAATCACTTTGCCATTCCCTTACCACCAAACTTCCTAATAATATTGATACGAGTAATACATTTGTGCCACCTTCATTCGCCCACTCCTTGCTGCAGCTCCAATACAAAAACCCATCTATACTGTTCCTTGCCCCACCACCCCACCCACCCTCACCACCCTTATCACCCCCAGGACCCTCCCCCCCACCCATACACCCACCCAAATGAGGCAGAGGGACTGAATGGTCCCTATTAGCGATGGAGAGAAAGGGTTAAATGCCCTCCACTGGCCCCCCCAACCCCCCGGCATAAAGAAAAAGAAAGAAAAGGAAAGCTGTCTAAATTGCCTAAATTACCTATACTACAGCCATCCCCCTAAATTGTGCCCAGAAAATCCTTTGCAGCAATATCAGAAATGAAAAATAGCGTTTTATCCTTATAGATAATTTTAAGCTTTGAAGGATTTAGTAAATAGGCCTGTGCCCCTTTTGCTTGAAACAGCGGAATCAATTGACGCAAATGCCACCTCTGCTGAACTGTGGCTTGACAGTAATCAGGGCGTACAAAGAAATCACATCCCTTCCCCCTTCTCTTACGGTCTGGCCTTGCTAAGTCGTACAAAGATTCACGGAGTAAAAAATTATTTAAGCAAATCAGTATGGCTCTGGGTTTACCATCCGCCCCCTGGTGCCACCCCGCATATGGAAAGGAAATCTATGGACCCGCTGCAGCTCAAGTTCCCACTTCCATTGATGCAGTTCAGGAAAGGCTTCCGAGAACAGGTCGATAATAAATTGACGAATGTCTTTCCCTTCCGTTCCTTCCGGAACGCCTAGTACTCGCAAATTGTTCCTCCTTGATCTGTTTTCTAAATCAATTAGCTTCCAATTTATATCGTCCCGAAGAGAATGTAAGGAAGATACATCCGTTTTCTGCTGCACAATTTCATCCTCAATTAGGGAGATTCTGCCCTCCGCTTCCCCAATCCTGGCCGACATCTCCGTGCAAGTCTTAACGACGCGGCGGACCGTATTCTGGAGCTTGCGGACTGCACCCTGCATCCGCAGGCCTTCTGCTTTTGTCTCCTCGCGATGTGACATTATAGCTTGATATATAGTGGCTAAAGTAACCTCGTTCTCTATCAGTTCACCAGGACAGATAGTTCCTCCATGTACACCAGCAGAGCCCCCCCTACTGTTGCTCAGCCCCCGGAGATGTGGTAAAAAAGTATGATTCAGCATAGGGGACCCATCGTTGCCTAGTCCATCCCTAGGCAGTGAATTAGATAGATCCTTTGCTTCCTTTGCCTTTCGCACAGTACTTCTTTCCCCAGAAGTTAGCAAAGTGTTTTCCTCTTCATCCGGTGGAGCTGAGCTAGTCAGACTTCTGTCATCTGCCCAGTCACCTTCAACACTCTCAATCTCCGAGGTATTAGATACGTCTGACATAGAATAGAAATTTCCACCTGAATGCCCGGAGTCCGCCTCTATTATCGCGTCTCTGCTAGATCTTTCGCTACTGGTCACAGACCCCTGATGTATTTCGCCAAGACTCATATTATTAGCCACTGTTGAAGATAGGGCACTCTGGGAATTGGTTAGACCCCCTAATGTCAACTGGGGGGAGGCAGCATTCTCTGCAGCAATTTCTAACGCTTCATCCACGCACGTATTACCCGCCTCAACTTCTCCCAATTCTTGCACAGTTTCCTGTTCTTTTGACACAGAAGATGCATTCAGGCTTGTCAAGGGCACGAGAGTATTTGTTACTAATTCAGGTGTGCCACAAACTTTATCATGCAATTTGTCAACTTGCAGGGTGGCTGTTACGCTCTTCGCTTGCTCAGCGGCCGGGGTCTTACCTTTAACTGGCGTTTTTTTTTTTAAATCCCAGGAATCTTTACATTGGCCCCAGCAACATCATTAATCCGGGTAGCCCCCGGAGAGGAAATCGGATTCTCCTGCAAAGCACCAGGGGCTCCAAGGACGTCGATAACTGCAATATCTGCACTTTCCGCAGGAAAGCCCCCGACATGACCAGGGGCAAACACTGTAGCGGCAGCTGCTGCCCGAGTCTTTGGGCCCTTCGCGTTGGCGCTGGCGTTCTTGGGACCCATCCTACTCCAGCCCAGGTCTTCCAGAAGGCCCGAGTCTGCTGAGCCACAGCCGCGATTCTCTCCACTCGATACCGAGCGCCAGCCGCAGCCCTGCTCCGCCAATCTCCACGGTGAGCCACAAAGCCCCAAACGCGCCGGCGACCTTGTTGATACAAATGTATCAGTAATAAAAACATCCCCAGGTACTTTAAGCCACGTTCCGCAAAAGGCTTCACTTCGACAGCTTCAGCAGCTACCGGAGGAGTAGGGAGGATTAATAGCGGAGAGCATTCTTAGCCTGCCTCACTCGGACACGGGCGTGTCCGCCATCTTGCCTCTACACAGCCCTTGGAGAAGAAGTGTGTTCAAGTTACCAGTAAAAGAAAGCTCAGTATTGATAACAGTGTGTATTACTCCAAGCTTTCAAAATAATTTTTTAGATGAGGTTTTTTTCACAAGTTGCATTGAAATAATAGGCCATTTTAAGCATAAGTGCCATCTACATAAATGGTATGCAATGCATCTGTAATGGTGTTTTGATTTGTGGATTGTGTAGCTTTGGGCGCCTCTCAAGGGGCAGCTGTCACAGCATCAAGGCTAATATACTTTCTCTGCTGAAAATCAATCTGCTTATTGCCCAGTTATATTCTTGTGTCAACAGGTATGAACCTTTTCTTGATTCTAATATGTTATTGTGTGGTGCATTTTGTTTTCTATTCAGTTGTTCAGTGAGAATGTGCCTGCTGCATTGTTCAGAACATTGCTTTGATACTCATTTGGGCCATTTTTTGTGTTCACAGTACTGATATTTATGTATAAAATGACTTAAATTACACAAATAATGAAATAGGATAAATAAATAATTAAATAAATATAACATTGACCTATCACTGAAAAATGCAATAAACAAGTGCAACATTATTGCCCAAATTCTAATCAATGACATATAATTAATTAATATTAATGGACAACTGTAAATCTAATAATCAAGTGGGTTCCCAAAGAATTGATAAGAGCGTAACACTTTATGAATTTTATTTATAGAAAGACTAGAAGATTGTCAAATTAAAATAATCCAGACAGCCAAATGTCGACAAAGAGCAATTTTGCATCCTTCCAATTAGATTAAATTTATTTGAAATCAGATGATAAGACAAGAATCTTATGATAAATAAGCAATGAACACAACAAGGCACATAATATAAGACAATTATTTGATAGGGTTGGTTATTGGAAAGAGACAGGAATTTAGTAAAAAGACCACAGACCTCAGACCAAAATTTAACAATAGCAGGACAATCAAAAAATAAAGGTTTAGGGAAGCTCTATTTGCTTTGCCAACATAATAAACTGACCAAAGGTTTGACTTCAAATATTTTACAAAGAGTCTACAAGCAATCTTATAAGGCAAATAAATTTGATTGGTAAAGAGAGACAAAAAGACAACCAAAGATATTGAAGTCCCTTTTTGCTATCATTCCTCTACAATCAATAACTTAGCTTATTCAATATTCCACTATTATATAATGGAAAGTAATTTATAAGTATGTACGTTAGAGTTTTTCAATAAAGTTTAGGCATAATATGACCTTTTATATTAAACAAAAAATATAATTCTATTTTTGATTGTACGTAAGGCATTTGAAACTACACTGAAAATTGTGTTACATGAATGTTTATGCTCGTAGTATTCAAAGGTTTAAAGCTTAAATTTGTTTTGTATTTCTACAAAAGACAAAAAACATATTGCTTTGACAAATGTTGTCCAAAAAGGAAATACCACCTTGAATCCAAGAATTTCATAGCCTGGTAATATTAAGCTTAATTGAAGGTTGTACGATAAAGAAATATGTTGCTAATTTGGGTATTTGATTTTTGTTTATTGGAGGAGATGGAATAATTCTGTAATTGTTGGAAATATTCAAAAGGATTAGTCCTGGGAAAAGTCTAACCCAATTGTATTCAATTTGAACCCATTTGGAAGAAAACATAGGACCAACTTTCTGAAACCGTAATGAACCACAATGAACCCTGTGTGATTATAAATGCTTTTATGGAATTTACCAAAATATGATAATCCCATACTTTCAGTAGCTATGCCAACTTCAAATTTATTATAGCTGATTATGTTTGTTTTGTTATTCCAAATAAATGTAGAAATTATCAATCTATCTTTTTATATAGAATATCATTGGAAAGTGTATATGAAGTTCAAACAATTTGTACAATATTTGTAGAGCAATGGTCATTTTAATAGATCCAATTTCCCCCATCAATCTGAGTATAACTATGACCATTTATCAATTTGTTCTTTAGTTTTAATAATAATATAATCACAGTTGAGTTCCATAGTTCTCTTGATACAATTTGAAAGAACAACCCCAAGGTATTTGATTTTTTCTCAAAACCAAATTATAGTAGTATTCTAATGATATCTGGTGTACAAAGGACATTTAGGAGAAAATCAGTTTTATTAATGTTACGGGTATATCCGGAAACTTTAGCATAGCTATGTACTAGACATACGATATGATATGATAGGTGGAATAGAAACATCATGATCACTAATAAATAAGAGATGATAATTACTATAAGCAGAAGCTTTGAGAACCATGAGCCTGATGAACAAAGGGTCTTAGCATTCGAAAATCTTTAGATTCGCTAAAGAGGTTTTGCAAATGCTAAACCCTTTCTTTCTGAATCACTAATTAGGTTTAGGAATTATTTTAAAATCACTATTTGGAAGGGGTGTGTTTTGGGTGTCCCTTCCAAATAGAGATTCTGACCCTGGTGTGTCAATGTTTTGCAATCGTAATCTGATTGCAGAACTTTTAAAAGTTACTGGCTCCCAAGTTGGGGGTTGTACTTGATTTGCAGAGTGGAATAGGTCACCTTTGGACCCTCCCCTTTGCAAATCTTGAAAAAGGTTTCAGGGAGAGTAAGCAGTAGACCATGGGACCTCTGTCAACTCTCAGTGAAACTTTTTATAAGACAAACATTATTTGGGTATTTGGCTTTATCAATGTGTTTTTTAACCATGTTGTACAGCAGCATGGCTGCAGTGCAGCATGGTTGAAAGTAAAAACAAAAGTGCTATGATGCGGCCAGCATTGATTGCATCATAATTTGTTTTGTTACTTTGAGCCATGGTGCACAGCAGCCGCAGGTGGGATTTATGAGCTTTGCCAGTGCTTATTCTTCATTGTCACATATGAGAGCACTTTGAAATAAATGAGCTCAGGGTGTGTGCTGTAGAAAAATGTCTCTTGTGTTTGATTCAACAGATGATAATGTTGTCATGTATAACAACAATCTTAGCCACATAGATGGTACACATGACAAATAACTTGCTTGTTGGTTCACTAATGGCACTGTCATCATAGATGGGGGGAAGGCATGAATATTTTTAAGTTCATGATTGAAAACTAACTCTCCTAGTAAATGCAACTCATTGCAATGATAGAATCTGATGTTCTAAAGTGCAAATCGTCCACGTATTCGAGAAATACACTTTACATTTTTGTATTGTGAAGAGACATGATCATTTTTTTACATGTTTGTTGCGGGACATCTTTAAACATCATAGTTCTCCTAAAGAAAAGTGGTGCTGGACATATTTTGTGTTTATTTTCCTTTAATTCAGTTAAATACTAAATAAATGCTTGCACATTTGCTTAACATCATTTTGAACATTAGTGCTCAGTCAAGTGTAAGAGCAGCCCAGTGCTGCTATTCACCAGGGGGCCACATGTAAAGATCAGAGGGGTGCATCTGTACATTGAGTATCCCTGCTTTTGGAAGTAGGGAAGAGGTGTGGCGCAGCGGCCAGGGCGACTGAAGCCAGAACACAGGGGCTCACGGTTCGATCCCCTGCGCTGGTGGCAGGTCAGACCAGCACCATGTGACTGTGGGCAATAGCTCGCTTAATCTTCCCGATGGCTCCCGACGCCTTCAAGTAATTGTTCGTGCTTTACAAATACTGGATATATTTCTTTTTATTTATCTGTCAGAAACCTTTTCAGAGGGACACAGGGCAAACAAGAGCTACTGAGCTCAACATTATGGCTTGAGGCCTTTTACGCCTGATGTGTCAGGCCTGAATTACTATGGATCCTGGGCAATTGGGCCAAGTACCCTTCAGCACGTGACTCTAAGTAGTAATGTGGGAAGAGCAGTCCAAGGCTTCTTGAGGGGAGGTAGATACTTGGGGGTGAACACAGGGACACTACTCAGAATACATTAAATAGCAGCAATAAATGACTGTCCAGTCAAATACTTGCTTTTATGAAAAAAGGAGTTTTTATATGAGAACATAAAGTGAAATATGGCATACACAACAATACAAAGAGCCCCCTATGGCCAGGCCTGTATTGTTCAACAGACAGTTCTCTAGGTCCAATTACGCACTCAGTAATGTTAGTGACTGTTTCCCATTCACTTTAGGTGACATTCAGGTTAAGCCCCGCCAGCAGTCTTTGTCTCAGGAGTCACCCTCTGACTCTTTCAAAGTCAAAAGTGTTCCCTTGCCCAAAGCGCTATGCAGCTGAACAAGTTCCCCCTGGGCCATCCAGCCCTATGGTCAATCCTACCCATTCCTGCAGGGATTTCACGATGGGAGTCTCCGGGAGTGTTTCACTCACGGATGTTGCAGAGAGCTGCAGTGGCTGCTGTTGGTGAGTAGCACTCGCGGTTGAGTAGGAGCAGTGACTGGTCCACCACAGCGCTTCCTCTGGTGAGACAGTAAGTTCCTCTGATCCGTACCACAGGTGGGTGGGTTGGTTGATCCGGTTCCGACCTCAGTCTGGTACTCGGGCCCACACAGGTCACCACAATAGCCTCTCCTTCGATGATGGCTTTCACCAGGCAATGGTCTTTGTCCTCTCTGGTGGTCCCCTCCAGCATTCAGGATCACCGACTGTACTCTGCACACAGGTATTGGCCCAATCGGCCCAGCAGTAACTTCCTCTTTAAAGCAGTCCCCTCAGGCATATGGGGTTGGCACCATTACTCTGCACACGGGCTTTGGCTTAATTGGCATGGCAGTAATTATCACAGTGGCCCCCTCTGACATACAGGTTCACTGACTTTACTCTGCAAATGGCCTATGGCCTGATCGGCATGGCAGTAATCTTCAGGGTGCCCCCTCTGGCATATGAGGTCGCTGAATCCACTCCACACACAGGTTAAACCCAACCAGCACAGCAGTGATGCCTAGCATGGCTAACTTAACAGCTGCCACCTCTGGCATCCGAGGTCATCAACAGGCGATGACCGGATTGGTGCAGCAGAAGTCTCCTCACACCTCGCTACAGGGATCCACTCATCAGGATACCCTACTGGACCTTGCTTCCTCCAAGTGCTCTCCTCTTCCTCACAGGGCACACTGGTCTTGGCAAGCAGGCAAGTGCTGGTGCTTCAGGCTCCAGGGGCAGATGGTCTTGGATCTCCCTAGGCGATGTCCCCTCACCTAATTGGGAGACTGGCAGGCCTTGGTCTCCAGCCCTGGTCAGAATTCTTGCAGAGCTTCTCCTCCTCACACAGCTCGTCTGCCTGGTTGACAGTTGACAATTCTGGGGGCCTCGAGCTCCCCTTCATATAGTCCATTTTCAACACCAATTGTGATTTAGTGTCTAAGTCCCTGTAGTTTGCGTTGGGGGTCAGCTTTCTTTTGAAGTTCCCTCTACCTTGTCCTTCCTCCAGAAAGCAGTCTGCCACAGCAGGAGCAACTCCAAATCTGATAGCCCCACAACACAGGCCAGGAGATTAACTAGAGGTTAACACCTGGATATCAGCCACAGTGATATGTGCATCAAAAGGTTAGTGCAAACCCTAGCCCTACTCTTTGTGATTCTCCTATCAGCGGCATCTCCTTCCTGAGATGTACCCAGGCCCTTCCTAGTGACCTCCCCCTGAATCAAAATGCACCCTTTGAAGTGTACTGAAGAGACTGGCTCTCCTTCCTCCAGTGTGTATCCCACCCAACTCACAGGAATGCAGCAATCCACAAATTTATCTAGGGGAATTCCTTTACCTCCTCATGCTCTTACAGTCACCCCGGAGTCCCCCAAAATGAAACCCAGAATCTTCTATGGATTGTACCACTCACAGTGACACATACACACAGCACACACATGCAACCACACACTCACTGCACAGCTCTACATACTAACTTGATGTAGGCCAAGGGTGAGTTAAGCACACAGCAGTGGAATTTTACATGATTGAGCCTGTAGGCCTCACTCCAGTGACAGAGGTAAAAAGGGCTGTTCACTTCTACTGATCACTATATGTTATGCTGCCACCACAGTGCTGTTGTTACTTAACTCCAGGCAAAGGCAGTAGCCATTCACCACTATAAGGGTAGAGCTTTGACCACCTCCTCCCAGTATAATAAGACCATGATCCGTAAGACAAGCCTAATGTCATGTCACACATTCATGATCTGTATTCGCTCATGACAACAAAAATCAGAACCCGGTATCCAGGCATCATTGCAGCGGGGGCACTGAGGGCAGGGGTACACATCCATCACCATGTAAGGGACTTTTCCGTCTCAACTGTACTGAAGCCAGGGGTGGCAGCATTGCAGGCCCACACGTCTCCATGCCAAGTACAGTATCATATGATCACAGGCTCAGAAGGGGCCCATGCATCTATTTTTACAGAACTTGTGCTGTCTGTAACACATGCAAAAAAGCATTGGCAAAGCCAGTAGGTGTGGTATAGGCTGTTGATTTTTGGCTTTGCTAATGTTTGTGAATGGGTTATGTAAAACTTTACAGAAGGACTACTTTTGTGTGTAAGTGCAAGCTGTGAAATGTACCCTGCTGTTCTAAATTGGAAGTAGTGAAAGGTATCAGAGAAACAAATATCCGATCATGGTCTAAGGAGTTTGACAAGCACTGGCAAAGCCAATAAGTCTGGTGTTGGTGGCTGTGTTCATGCTTTTTAAATTCTTATTTGCCTTGTCATGCTTTTTGAAAAACTTTATTGTTGGGGAAGCTGCGATTCCTAAAACAAAGCACTGGCTTGCAGCAAAAAATCACTCATTCCCATAGCAGTCCTGAGCTCTAAAGGAAACCACTTTGTGGGTGGATGCACTCCTTGCGAAAGAGCACAATGTTGTCACTCACAATAAAGTTAGCAAATGGCTGTAGTCCACTGACCCATTGCCCCATGCTGCGTACTGTGGTGGGTGGAACAAATATGTGAATGACATGTTAACAGCCCAATGGATGATGAAGCTGGCTGATAGCCCTTATAAATAAGTTTATTATATTTATAATTTTATTAAAATTAAAAGGTCTTGACCAACACAAGACATTAAAATGGATGCAAGGAAGTCATCTGCATCTGTGAAAAGTCACTGAAGATGTTCATGATACGACCCCAGCAGACCGATAGTGCAGAAAGCAGGAGTATGGATCAAGCACAAGAAGGTTGCTTGTGCCAAGACTGCTGCAAAGTTTCAGCTTGTACGAAATCTCACTGTGCTGGCTATGTTAGTAGCCATTATCATCAGCAGTGGAAGTGTGAGATTCCAGTTCCGTGAAAGCATCAGACATGGCTGCTGTGGAGAGTGCCCATGGCAAGACAACTTATGATGGCAAATCAATAGCCAAAATGGCCATATATATTGTGCAGTTACATGACCAGCCAATGTTTCCCCAACCGTTTTTTCAAGCCTAGGCCTTTGCCTGACTCCCTCCCCCCATCTTTTGATTACAAGATCAATGGTGTGGAGAGTAACTGTAGCAAGGAAGGTGTCTTGGATAGTCCAGTTTTAGAAACACATTCACCTACAGCGAAGTTTATCTGGAGGTATAAGAAAGCCGGAAGTGAAGGCCCTGAACGAGCATTGAAGCAGTCCTGAGCCATCACTGTATCTCCCTAATGCCTTTAAACTAATCGTCTATGACCCACTCAACACCTGACTACACAAAACAGGGCAAAGCCAATTAAGTGCAAGAATTGCAGGTTGTGGGGAATTGGTGCCATTGGCAAAGCTTACTGGGGGCCTGCTGAGCCCTAGTCAAACCAAACATTGGCTATAATCAAATATCTTTTTTGGTTTCAAAACGCACACATTGCCAAAATATCAAGTTGGACAACTCAGTGCAGTTACCAGCTAAGTATGGTATGATCATTAGAAATACCATAAAGGGACCTGGTGAGCTGCTCAAAGATGCCAGATTATGGAAAACCATAACCTACACATATATCTCTCATACCTTTTCATCCACCACACTACTGAGCTCTGCATCTGATGACACAATCACTGCACCTCGGTGATCATCACACACAACATGGAAACACTTACCACTTAGGATCAAAAAAGAAACAAACAAAGAAAACACCCTCCTTTCAACCACACACCCTACGCGGAGCAAATGCCGCCTATGTAGGTAAGCACTTCAGTGCCCCACATGGGGGAAGTAAGCACTAATGCAATCCAACTCAAGGGCATTGCCAGTTGACAAATTTTTCCACACTGTTACCGTTCCTTTTCAGAGTAGAAGTACTCCCAGCCTCGAGGGAGTAAGGCAGTACAGGATACCTGGACCAAGTATTGGAAAGAGGCAAGATATTTTCTTTAAAGCCTCAGGTACTGTATTGGGAGGGGCAGAGGCAAAGTTAGAGGACAAGATAAAGCTATACAAAGCTGATTCTTGGTTTTTTCATGCATAGAATTCAGGGATAGTTGTGTTGACACCAAGCATTGTCCCAGGAAGGTAAAGGCATCACAGTGCTTATAAATTGGGAGAAGGAAGACTTGGAATTTTATTGCGATTGACTGGATTTATTCAGAGATAACTGACTGATATAGACTAAGAAATATCCTGCTTGACCCCTTAAAGGAAATAATTTGCCTGAAATAAATGGTAGAGAAGACTTTCTTGTATGCTGCAAGAGTGAAGAATCGTGACTCCCTTTCTGAGTGGTGTACTGTAGTGGGGTTTCTAACACATAAGTATATCTATGGCACAAAGCCACCTGTGAGTATCTTGGCATTGAACAACAGATGCTAATTGCTACCCAACTGAATGGTATTTATTCCTTGACCTTGGTGAATGAAAAGATGAGAGGACTTGCTGGGATGTATATCTTTGAACATGGAGTCAAACACAAATCACTGTATAAGTCAATGAGCCATTATACCCAGATGGTCCCAGTGAACAGCATCAATAGCTCTTCAAAAAAAAATCTATTTTATTTTTTACATTTCCTAAAGATAACATTGAATGCCTTCTTCATACTGTGATGGAGTTTTTTGTTGAATTTATCTTTTAAATCCCCTTATCCATTTTTCTGTATGATTTATTTTTGCAGCATTTTTCTTATAATCCTTTTGCTTGAATGGCATGGTTTGGACATTTTAAGTGCTTTATATCTAACCAATATTGTAATTTGGTGGGTGGTGCTTATACGACATACAGTTTCACTGAGCAACACCTTAATGCTTGTGTTCAGCTACCAATGGTGAACCAGGGATTCTGCAGAGAAATTTACCTCTGTGGGTCAGATTGTTTCGGCCTTCTGAGAGTTCAATCACTGCTTTCAACATGACTGTGGACTCTCTCTCTCTTAAAGCCTACTACTCAATTCCCATAAGCCTCCATTAGCAAAAAAGATTTTTTGAGGGAAGAATCACCACAAACTTGCATCGAGAGGATCGAGCCCATGACTAAACCATTTAGGGGTTGTTATTGCAACCTTTTTTTATTTTCGTTAACAAGACCATTTTCAATCCTTTTAAATTCTTTAGTCTTTAATTGAACAATCTGATCCTACTTGGCTTTTTTAATACACACTTATATACACCCGTCCCAGGGCTTCTGTTTCTACCCTGCCATTCCTGGTCACACCTCTTGTTGCCAGTGTAATTTGCTCACCTCCGTTTACTTTTTAGGAGGTCCTTGCAATTTTCTACAGAGCCACTGACATCTCTAAATTCTATTTCAAGCCTCTTTGTGTCCACCACTATGGAATGGTAAATTTTAAAATGCCAGACAGCTGACAGATCAAGACATATGTTCATACATGCATGTTGAGGCGTACCAGCTCATACAACATCATGCCGGGACTTAAGTTAAAGAATGACCACTGCGATACTACATGCACATACATGCATATGCCATGACTCATGCACACTGTTAGGCCTGAAAGCCTTAGGGTGGTCTTCCCTCCAACTTTTTGCCTACCTCCTCCACTTTTCTGACCTCGTTTTTAGTGGCTTTAGGACTATGGGCACTTTACTACTGCTAACCAGTGCTAAAGTGCTTAACTCTCTCCCATATACATGGTAATATTGGCTCATCCCCAATTGGCATATTTAATTTACTTATAAGTCACTAGTAAAGTGGCCTACACGTGCCCAGGGCATGTAAATTAAATGTTACTAGTGGACTTGCAGCACTTTTTGTGCTACCCAATTAAGTAGCCCTCTAACCATGGCTCAGGCTTCCCATTGCAGAGCATGTGTGTGCAGTTTACACTTCCATTACGACCAGGTAAGATAAACCTCTTGCCAGGCCCAAACCTTCCCTTTTTGTACATATAAGTCACCCCTAAAGTAGCCCCAGAACAACCAACAGGGCAGGGTGCAATGTATTTAAAAGGTAGGACATGTACTTTTAAGTTTTACATGACCTGGTAGTGAAAAACGGTCAAATTTGTTTTTCACTACTGCAAGGCATATCTTTCCCTTGGGCTAACATTGGGATTATCTTATTACATGTTTTAAGTGCAACTCCCAATTGTGAAGAGATAGAGGGGCATATTTACAAGGGGAAATCGCCACCAGAATGTCACTTTTAGCGATGTTCTGGTGGCGATATTCCCTTCTCCATATTTACAAAGCTGCGTTAAGCCACTTTTTGGGCTTAATGCCACCTTGTAAATAAGGCCCCTTTACACGCATCACTTAGCGTGAAAGGGGCATGCAATGGGTGTTGCTGTGGACGTTGCACCGCAACACCCATTGCTTTTGATGCTGCCTCAATTTACAAGGAGGTGTAAATCTGAGGCAGCACCAAAAACTACTGCCATGCAGAGCAGGCGCTAGAATGCCGATACAAGGAGAACAACCTTTATTTCTCCTCGTTTTTGCTTTTTCTATGTGTGCTGCCTTCTGCAGCACCCATGGAAAGAGTAAAATGCCATTAATGATTGTTTACGTGCAGGAAGGTATCCCTTCCTGCACATAAACAATCATTAGATAATGACAATTTGCTACTTCTATGTGTGCTACATTCTGCAGTACACATAGAAGTAACAAATAGCCATTAGTTATTGTTTATGTGCAGGAAGGTACACATTCATGTACATAAACAATCATTTCCTACAATGCAGGCACCCTTGCACTATGGTGCAAGGGTGCCTGCGTTGGCGCTAGGCAGCTAAATTTAGCGCCAGCACTAGGGAAAACACAGGGGTGCACCGTATTTTTGTGAACACGGCGCATTCCTGCGTTTTGAAAACGTCGGAGCACGGAGCTGCCAATTTTAGCGCAGCTCCGCACTCTGACATTTTCTCATAAATGTGCCCCAGACTTTCCAAATTTGGTGTCTCTGGAATCACAATTTAAAATCACAACTTAAGGTGGAGTTCGGATTTTAAATTGCAGTTCTGCAAAGGCCACTTTTAGAAAGTTATTCAGCTCAAAAGGACAACCCCTTGTGGGCTTGGGTAACTATAGTTAGGTAAGTGAAGGTCCCAACAAAGGATTTACTTAAAAGCACTCTTCTCAATAAATTTGGTATACATTTATGATGTCCAAAAGTGACATCCCAAGTGAATTGAATAATTAGGAAACCAATGTGGGATCACACTGCTTCACCCCCCAGCAGGTTCGCCCCTAAGCATTATGGTGAATGCAGTTCGCCAAGAGTGTGTACTTGCAAAAGTTTTTCGAATATTTCACCAGGTTGGTGCAGATTAGTACTGGCCATCTCTATACACGTGTTTCTGGATTCTTATCCTTCGTCAGTAGAGATTAGGGGTTCAAGTATTTGGGGTTGCTGAGCAGGCTGCCAAAGTGTTCTCGGGTCACAGTACCTCTCAAGGCGCGCAGGTGCCTCTCCACGAGCTCGTCAGCTCAAGTGGCTCGAGGGAGCCTTTTAAACAGGAAACCAATGTGGGATCACACTGCTTCAGCCACCAGCAGGTTCGCCCCTAAGCATTATGACGGATAAAATCCAGAAACACATGTGTCTAGAGATGACAGCACTAATCTGCACCAACTTTGGTGGAACACTCCAGCAAAATACCAAGTAAGCATGCACTACAAACTGCATTTACCAGAATGCTAAGGGGCGAACTGTGCTGGGAGGTCAGCAGTGTGCTCCCACCCCTTCCTGTTTAAAAAGGCTCCCTTGAGCCATTGAGCTGACGAGCTAGTGGAGATGCACTTGTGCGCCTGTGAGAGGTACTGAGACCTGTAAGAATTGTGGCAGCCTGCTCAGCAACCCCACAAGAAAATCGTTTTTGATCTCTACTGATGACGGATAAAATCCAGAAACACATGTGTCTAGAGATGACACCAACTTTGGTGGAACACTCCAGCAAAATACCAAGTAAGCATGCACTACAAACTGCATTTACCAGAATGCTAAGGGGCGAACTGTGCTGGGAGGTCAGCAGTGTGCTCCCACCCCTTCCTGTTTAAAAAGGCTCTCTTGAGCCATTGAGCTGACGAGCTAGTGGAGATGCACCTGTGCGCCTGTGAGAGGTACTGAGACCTGTAAGAATTGTGGCAGCCTGCTCAACAACCCCACAAGAAAATCGTTTTTGATCTCTACTGATGGCGGATAAAATCCAGAAACACATGTGTCTAGAGATGACAGCACTAATCTGCACCAACTTTGGTGGAACACTCCAGCAAAATACCAAGTAAGCATGCACTACAAACTGCATTTACCAGAATGCTAAGGGGCGAACTGTGCTGGGAGGTCAGCAGTGTGCTCCCACCCCTTCCTGTTTAAAAAGGCTCCCTTGAGCCATTGAGCTGACGAGCTAGTGGAGATGCACCTGTGTGCCTGTGAGAGGTACTGAGACCTGTAAGAATTGTGGCAGCCTGCTCAGCAACCCCACAAGAAAATCGTTTTTGATCTCTACTGATGGCGGATAAAATCCAGAAACACATGTGTCTAGAGATGACAGCACTAATCTGCACCAACTTTGGTGGAACACTCCAGCAAAATACCAAGTAAGCATGCACTACAAACTGCATTTACCAGAATGCTAAGGGGCGAAATGTGCTGGGAGATCAGCAGTGTGCTCCCACCCCTTCCTGTTTAAAAAGGCTCCCTTGAGCCATTGAGCTGACGAGCTAGTGGAGATGCACCTGTGCGCCTGTGAGAGGTACTGAGACCTGTAAGAATTGTGGCAGCCTGCTCAGCAACCCCACAAGAAAATCGTTTTTGATCTCTACTGATGACGGATAAAATCCAGAAACACATGTGTCTAGAGATGACAGCACTAATCTGCACCAACTTTGGTGGAACACTCCAGCAAAATACCAAGTAAGCATGCACTACAAACTGCAATTACCAGAATGCTAAGGGGCGAACTGTGCTGGGAGGTCAGCAGTGTGCTTCCACCCCTTCCTGTTTAAAAAGGCTCCCTTGAGCCATTGAGCTGACGAGCTAGTGGAGATGCACCTGTGTGCCTGTGAGAGGTACTGAGACCTGTAAGAATTGTGGCAGCCTGCTCAGCAACCCCACAAGAAAATCGTTTTTGATCTCTACTGATGACGGATAAAATCCAGAAACACATGTGTCTAGAGATGACAGCACTAATCTGCACCAACTTTGGTGGAACACTCCAGCAAAATACCAAGTAAGCATGCACTACAAACTTCATTTACCAGAATGCTAAGGGGCGAACTGTGCTGGGAGGTCAGCAGTGTGCTTCCACCCCTTCCTGTTTAAAAAGGCTCCCTTGAGCCATTGAGCTGACGAGCTAGTGGAGATGCACCTGTGTGCCTGTGAGAGGTACTGAGACCTGTAAGAATTGTGGCAGCCTGCTCAGCAACCCCACAAGAAAATCGTTTTTGATCTCTACTGATGACGGATAAAATCCAGAAACACATGTGTCTAGAGATGACAGCACTAATATGCACCAACTTTGGTGGAACACTCCAGCAAAATACCAAGTAAGCATGCACTACAAACTGCATTTACCAGAATGCTAAGGGGCGAACTGTGCTGGGAGGTCAGCAGTGTGCTCCCACCCCTTCCTGTTTAAAAAGGCTCCCTTGAGCCATTGAGCTGACGAGCTAGTGGAGATGCACCTGTGCGCCTGTGAGAGGTACTGAGACCTGTAAGAATTGTGGCAGCCTGCTCAGCAACCCCACAAGAAAATCGTTTTTGATCTCTACTGATGACGGATAAAATCCAGAAACACATGTGTCTAGAGATGACAGCACTAATCTGCACCAACTTTGGTGGAACACTCCAGCAAAATACCAAGTAAGCATGCACTACAAACTGCATTTACCAGAATGCTAAGGGGCGAACTGTGCTGGGAGGTCAGCAGTGTGCTCCCACCCCTTCCTGTTTAAAAAGGCTCCCTTGAGCCATTGAGCTGACGAGCTAGTGGAGATGCACCTGTGCGCCTGTGAGAGGTACTGAGACCTGTAAGAATTGTGGCAGCCTGCTCAGCAACCCCACAAGAAAATCGTTTTTGATCTCTACTGATGACGGATAAAATCCAGAAACACATGTGTCTAGAGATGACAGCACTAATCTGCACCAACTTTGGTGGAACACTCCAGCAAAATACCAAGTAAGCATGCACTACAAACTGCATTTACCAGAATGCTAAGGGGCGAACTGTGCTGGGAGGTCAGCAGTGTGCTCCCACCCCTTCCTGTTTAAAAAGGCTCCCTTGAGCCATTGAGCTGACGAGCTAGTGGAGATGCACCTGTGCGCCTGTGAGAGGTACTGAGACCTGTAAGAATTGTGGCAGCCTGCTCAGCAACCCCACAAGAAAATCGTTTTTGATCTCTACTGATGACGGATAAAATCCAGAAACACATGTGTCTAGAGATGACAGCACTAATCTGCACCAACTTTGGTGGAACACTCCAGCAAAATACCAAGTAAGCATGCACTACAAACTGCATTTACCAGAATGCTAAGGGGCGAACTGTGCTGGGAGGTCAGCAGTGTGCTCCCACCCCTTCCTGTTTAAAAAGGCTCCCTTGAGCCATTGAGCTGACGAGCTAGTGGAGATGCACCTGTGCGCCTGTGAGAGGTACTGAGACCTGTAAGAATTGTGGCAGCCTTCTCAGCAACCCCACAAGAAAATCGTTTTTGATCTCTACTGATGACGGATAAAATCCAGAAACACATGTGTCTAGAGATGACAGCACTAATCTGCACCAACTTTGGTGGAACACTCCAGCAAAATACCAAGTAAGCATGCACTACAAACTGCATTTACCAGAATGCTAAGGGGCGAACTGTGCTGGGAGGTCAGCAGTGTGCTCCCACCCCTTCCTGAATTGAATAATTATTTGACTTATGTGCAGTAATTGAAAATGAACTAAATCTAAATGCAGGTGTATAGGTTTTCAAAATTATATTTCAAAAGGAACACATGTTAAACAAATATTCATAGGGGATCAAAATGTAAATCTCAATGTACATTGACAATGTTTGTCATTATGCAATTAAAGTCTTGTCTAACATATGTCGATGTACATAATGCTCCCTTTCAAATATACAAATAGAGACTGTCTTTACAGAAACACAAGACTCTTTGCAGCTGTTAACAATTTTAACAAAGAAAGTTGGGTTGTGCGTCGATGTTTCTGTCTCGGTTGTCGTACATTCTACAGGACTATGCCTTTTAATGAAAATGAAGGACCCCCTCTAAGAACCATATTAAGCTGGGGCTGAATTTGCACAATGCTTGAAGGTTGCGTATTATAGACTCCTTAAGGGTTTGGTACTCATTAAGTGATTTTGGTCACTTGCTCCACTTAGTGATGGTCACTGGTGTCTGATGTAGAGCAATCAGTATATTTTTCAAAATCTAGGTGAAAAATCTGCAGACTTTATGTGGGCAAACATGTCCCAAGATAGAAGCAATGAAAATGTCTTCCTTCCTCAAACATTCTCAAATGTTAGAGTAAATCTCTTGTTGGCACCTTCACGCACCTAACTTTTAGGAAGTTGGCATTTTCCTACTTTAGCCTTATGGTGCCTTCTGCCTGTCTCTGATACACATCTGGGGAGGGTGACAGCTGGGCTTTGTGTATTCCCCATAGACAGTCAAACACAATGGGAGCTTAGGTGTGACTTGATTGGTCATTTCCCCACATCAAAGGCACAACTGGGTATAAGTACTGGATCTCTGATACCCCCACTTTAGTATACTTTTGGACCTGTGAAGACTCTGCCAGGAAGAAGGACTGCTGTGCTGCTGAAGGACTGCCACTCTGCTGGACTGTTATTCTGCTGGACTCCTGCCTTGCTGTGTTTCCCTGCTGCCTGCTGTTCCCCTGCCTGGGTGAGAAGGACTGGACCTGCACCACTTGAACCCACAGTGACTCCAAGGTCTAGCTGGGTGGCCTCCTGATCTGAAGTCTCAGGGAGATAAAAGACTTTCAACCTGCTTCTGCACTTGCACTCTGCTAACTGTGAGTCGAAGTGGCACCAACCCAGTCCTGGACCCTTGGAAGAGAGGCCTAAGGTGCTTACTTCAGCAAAACCCATACATCCTCTATCGAACTGGTGCAACAGCGCCGTTGCGTGGAATAAAACCAACGCATTGATCCTGTTGCATAACCAGAACCGACACATCGCTCTCAGTGCATGGATCGGACCTAACGCATTGCCTTCCTTACCTCCACTGCACAAGGTCACCACATCTCCGTCGACAGCATCCACGACGACAACTCTGAATCTCTGCATCGCATATATTTACTCATTGGAGCCGACGCATCATCACTGCTGCACGGATCAGGACCGGGGAATCACCTTCACTGTGTGGATCTACACCAACGCATCGCTTTGGCTGTGGCCAGCACCTTCAACACCAACGGATCGCTTCAGCTGCGGCCTGCATCTTTGACACCGATGCATTGCTTCGGCTGAGACCCTGCATTGACGCAGCCAGGATCATGATGCTTTGGTTCAGCCGGCTTCACTGGGCCCCTGTATCTGGCCCGCTCTCTATCGTGGTTGGCTTGAACTTTTGACTTTGTCTCAGTCCGGCATGACCAGATAAGCTCTTGTTGCTTCTAAGCACTATTTCCAGTTTATTCTTTAAAAATTCATATCTCAAGTTCTACTTATTGGATGTTTGTCGTTTTGGTCTTGTTTTATTTATTAAATGAAGTTCTATTTTTATTTTTTTGTGATGATTGCACTGTTTTACTGTTTGAATTGTTGCCCAAATGCTTTACACATTGCCTCTAAGTTAAGCTTGACTGCTCTGTGCCAAGCTACCAGAGGGTGAGCACAGTTTAATTTAGAGTTTGCCTGCTTCTTGCCCTGACTAGGATTGTGGTTGCTGCATGACTGCGGCTCACAACCCAGAAAACCTACAACCCAATTTCTAACATACACACATACATCATATCACGCTGGCGCCATAAACCAAAATGCCCACTCTGTAATGACACATGCGAGCATGAATAGTGTTCAAGCACAAGCAAGTGTAATCATGCTGGGGACAGATTTTTTTTTTTTTTTTTTTGCTAATGCTGTTCAGCATTTACAAAAAGCAACTGTTTTTCTTTTTACCTATGCTGTTCAGCATTGACAACGGCCATTGGTTAAACGCCAAAAGGGCAGCTAAAGTTTTTCAAAAGCGAGACCTATTGACTTTGTTAAAGCTTGTTTTTCCTGAATTGTATTTATGTCCTAAGTCGATGTAAAACATTTGGATCCCACTTGGGCCAAGTCCGTACCGGAGCCAACCCTAAAATAACTCAATAAAATCCCAAGTAATATGGTGCAGTGGTAGGATTATCACAGATACAACCATAGCAGATCCTCAAGCTCTGCACAATTATGTGCATATTTTGCGAGGTATGAAAGTAGCTCTGTTTGTATTAAATGGAATGGTCTGAATCTAAATGCATGTAGAATCAAATGATGCAGGAGTGTAATATGAGTCAATGTGACACCGTAAAAATATTCAGCGATATGTAAAGGGGCCCGAAAACACAGCTAATGTCAGAAATGCCTCTTTTTAAGATTCCTCGCTCTTGTTCAATAGCTTAAACTGTCAGAGCGCGGAGCTGTGTTAAAAAGAGTCCCAGAGAATCAAAAGGTTTGTATCTTAGCAACTCTGTCAGCAGATTTAAATTGCTGCATCTCGGGGCTGCTCCACACTTATTTATAGGCGAGATTTGTAAACATCTGTAGGAGTGTCACGTGCCTTCTGTTGCAATGCAGAGAGAGGGCAAGAATTAGATAAAGGGTAGGAAATGTGAAAAGCAAATTAAAGTACCAAAGTGGTTGGGCTACTCTGCGACACACTTAATAAAAATACCTTTTAAAAAAAGAGGGCTTACTAATATGAGTGTTGTCCTTTCCTAGCAGTGTAAATAGCCAATTCTATTATTATTATTCTATTATTAACTAATACAGTGATTTTCGGTTTGTTGGCATGAAAAAAGAGGAGGTTGAGTCAGCCGTACTGGCGACTGAGGCCTACCATTCCTACATCTGCAAAAGGTTCAGTAACCCATTGCGTTTAGCTGCTCACCCACTATTTATTTCTCCCTGTGGGGCTGAAAATCCAGAACCAGCACACCAGCTGCCAATTTTTTCTTGTCTGTTGATAATTTCCTTAATTTGTGCTTTTTGGCAGAGTTTGTGGGGCCTTTAATCCGTTCAAACTGAAGATCTGGTGCTTCTCAGGAACACCTCTGGGGTGTCCTAAGAATGGGGTGGAAATCCATTGCTCTCCATCTTGTTGTCTCAAGGAGTGCTGACCCTTTCCCCCTTTGCACAAACCCTAGCTGGTGGCATCTGATTCTTGTTTTTGGGCTGCACCATGTCACACTGGGATGATGCCTACTGGCTTCTCTGTGTAAATGAAGTCCAGAAGCGTAGAGTCCCTTTGTGTTTATTTTTTTTAGTAAGTACAATGTTTGTGAACGTTATGGACTGTCATTTCTGCTGCAATATTTTGCAATATTAGGCTAAAGATGTGTAGTAAATGATAGGGTCACGCAAAGATGATTGCGTACATTTACTTCATTATAAGAATGGCATCTACAAGATGGAAGATGAGTGCTACACAGAGAGGACTATCCTACCCCACACTTCACAAAGACTACCACTACAGGAGCCCCCCTTGGTCGAGAATGTTCAGAGACTATGTTCTGAGGAGAACAAGTTTGAGTCGGTCTTGTTTTGAACCTTAGGACTTAACTGATTACTGACTGGTAGTGTGTATCTGCCCCCCTGCCTCAATATGTACTGAAGCTACTTGCAGGTCACTGATAATTTTTTTAACTTTGAGCTTTGCATACAATGTTGCATTAGGGCATCCAGAGTAGAGTCAGCAAGCTCCCCACTTCCTCTTGGCTAATACCAAGCTTGAAAGCCCAGTTGAAGCTGATGTAGCACGATTTATCAAAATCGTAAAACAGGACACATTGACAAATTAAGGACACGGAAAGCTGAAAGTACACTTTGCACTCGTTAGACACAGTGACACATGAAAATGAAACAAGTATAGTAGAAGCACTGTAAACGTGTGCTTTAAAACGTAAATGAAGTTAATCGAAAACTGACCAGAAAAGAGAAGTGGCTGGTTACAAAGAATTCTGATAAAAAATTGGTTTCCGAGCTTTATGAAATGTTGCGCCAAGCAGTCCCTATACAACCTACCACCAGTCAGAGTCGATGGGAAAAGGTACTCGGGAGGGAATTATCAAGAAAGGAATGCGGAGAGATTTATTATAGGGCCAAACATACAGCATGGAATACGGCCAGCAAAGAAACGGCTTTCAAAATAGCTACATACTGGTACCTAACCCCTGTGCGTATCAATAAAGGGAACCCAAACCGTAGTTCCACGTGCTGGAGAGGGTGTGGGGAGGAGGGCACCTTGTTGCACTTATTGTGGAATTGCCCACATTTGTCAACGTATTGGCCCAAAATACTAGATGAAATAGATTTACGGTTTGAAACACAGATCCCACGATTTCCGACATACATTGTCCTTGGACTTCCTAACCCCTTAATGTTCCCATTGAAATCTCGCAAATGGAAACAAATGGGCTTGGCCCTCGGGCTGCATTTCAAACTATTTTGGCACATTGGGGAACGCAAGTAACACCCACGTATTTAGGCTGGCTTCATAGAATGTGGTATACTTTGGGGATGGAACGCATACATGCCTCACTGACAAACTCTGAATCGGCATTTAAAGAGATATGGAAACCACTCCTTACTCTATTGTCAGCGGAATTCCATGAAATTACGTGCCCGAGATACCTCCGGCTTCACCGGATAACAAACACAGGAGACCCCAAGATACAGAATGAATGCTGAGCTAGGAAGAAAGTGGTAAGCCAGATCCATAACAGAAACAGACAATAAAAGCGCCAGAAGGGGGAGGAGGGGGAGGGGCGGGGAATTGTTTGAATATTGATTTTATTCTATTCTTCTGTTCCTGTTAAGTATGTCTTTAATATAAGATGTTTCCCACAAATACCATGTGCATCAGAGCAGAAGATACCTGTAATGAGTAGACATAGATTGTACTAAAGAATGTTTTAAGTATGAGGGTGAGTACAAGGTATGGTGATGTTGTCATAAGCTGATGTTATGTTGATGACATTAATAAAAACAGAGTTAAACCTAAAACGTAAATGAAGAAAACATGCATATAAGACAATACTAATACATATAAATGAAGTTGCACTAATACATTTCTTATGCATATGTTGCTTATTAACGTATACTGATGACATTTTGATGTTAAGTGAAGTGGCCTAGTGTTTTTGATGCTTTTTGTTATCGTGCATCATTTAGAAAAGTTGGTGCAAAAACATGTAGAAATTAAGTACAAGCGTGAAACTTTGCATAATCATACCAGAGATTATAAAGATTATAAAAAGGACAAAATGTTGTATGTACTATGAATTTAGAAAAATATGCACTTATATGAGTATTGTGAACATTTGTGGTATTAGGGTATTTCTAACGTTAGCTATTTCCATGTAATAATGACTGGCGAACATTCTACATAATCTTTTTGCGAATTGATTTAATTTTACTATATGTTATATTGATTTAGAATGTATTTTCATTTAAATGTGTGATTCTTACTTAAAGGCCTTTTTAAAATGCTTCTTTCTAATACCGACCTTTCCCCTGATGTAATGCAATGGTTCACTTTCTACAAGTAAAATGTTGCTTTATTTGTCCAGTACATGTGTCATCGCGACATTCCTGAACGTTTCAATGTTCACAGTGAAATATTCCTGTGGGAGCAGTATTGCAGCTGTTACTTTAGATAGCTACTTTGTATTTCTTTTCCACCAATGTTAGGCCTATTTTGACTTTCGAATCTCTTGTTTCTCACGACTACCATGGGAAAGCTTCTAAATGTTTCAAGTATCTCAGGTGACATCACATGATTCAGACCATACAATGGTCTTTCGATGGTGGTGTGATGCCACCTCACTGGGGCGATCTTGAAAACTTTATAAAAGAAGAAACCCCAAAGTAGGGACAACGCAGACGCCATTGAATTTTGCTTCTCAATGCACTGCCATTCCTATTTTCCTTTTTGAGACCCAGATGCTATCCCAGTCGATTTTTGAACTATCTTGTACTTTTGGACTGCCAGGTTGAGGCTACAGTCGGTAGCTGATAGACTGAACCTTCTTTGCCAAACCGTTTCCATTTTTCATTCTTAATGGACTTTAATTTTGAACCTGTTTCCCATCTCTGTAGGACTTAAGCTGGTAGACAACGAACTATCCTTCTGCCTTGATGGTGGTAGGACTTTGTAACTATGTAGTTGATTCTGATATAACCATCTGATAAATCCTGCTTAAATAGTTGGCATTGTTATACAAGCTGTGATATTCCTAACTGAACTTCTCAAGAAATTACTTGTGGCAATGAACCTTGAATCTTTAATACAAAAACAAAATGAATCAAATATCTGTCTGAGTCTACTGTTGAACCCTAATGGTTCTTCAATTGAATCTGTGCTGTTTACTAATGACTTAATGTGTTATAGGGAGAATCATCGAGCTCTGACAGAACATCAGGTGTTATCCTAACTTGACTTAACTTAACTTCTTTAGGAGGTTGGGCTTTCCTGTTGCTATCCTTTATTTCTACAGCATGCTTTTGAGAGTGGTGTACCTAAATCTGATTTCAAATTTGTGAGCTGGCTGTCAATTAATGGTCCTCTTTTGACAGCTAAGATGGTTTTTGGTTACCCCAATTTCCACCCCTCCTATCGGCGGAGAAATATTCATCAGAGGATCATTGCCTCTGTGGTAAATTGGAGTGCTGTAAACTATCTAATCGTAAAGGGCCCAGTATGGTTAGAGTAGTAAATGAGAGTAAGTGTATAATAATATTTTTACCACTCTTGCGCTGCATCAAATCTTTGCCGGCATACCTTGTTGCTGCTGACCTTGCCCTGCATTAACCTCTCCAGCCAGCCCAAGGAGACCAAAGACATTCCCCAGAGTCTTGAAATTCTCTCTACCACCTGTCAGGAAATCTGAGATAGGCTGCTGGCTGAAGAAGTGACCTCAAAGACCCTTATGTTTGTGTACATCACCAAAGCACATAAAATGTGATACCAGAGATGGAGTGAGCTGGCTGAGAAATCAACCACCACATATGAATGTGACATGAATGGTGACTCTACCAGGTGCAAACATTCAGCAGTTCACCAAGATCTTTTGCTTTTTATGATAATTTTTGTCTCTAAGAGGGGCAGTGGGCCCGCATCTGGCGGACTAGCCAGCTACCTGGATTCAGAGAGCCTTGTAGTCTAAGGACAACCCTTGGGTCGTTCTGCCCTTTGATCACATGCATGAATTGTGACACAATGTCCTTATTCTGTTCAGTTTCAGGTGTACTATAACTTGAATTGCTATTGCTTTTATGGGTTGCTAACCTTAACCATTACCGTCTTTCTATAAAGAAACCATTTTGCATAGAGATTGTGCACTTTACCTCTGTGGTAAAGTGTGTGTGTTCTTGTCTTTAAACATGGAAAAATTGGCATATACATCATTGGCACATTTAATTTACTTATAAGTCCCTGGTATGTGAAATTACCTGTACTAAGGGTCTGCATATTGAATGCTACTAGTGGGCTGCAGCACTCATTGTGCCTTCCACCAATGTAACTCCCTAAACATGTATCAGGTATGCCATTGTAGCCTGAAGTGTAGATTTAAACTATAATTTTTACCTGGCAAAATAAACCTTTTGCCAGGCCTAAACCTTCCTTTATAATACTTATATGTCACTCCTAGGGTAGTCCGTAAATGCTCATAGGGCAGGGTGCATGGTATTTAAAAAGTAGGACATGTATCTTTAATATTTGTTTTTGTCCTGGCAGTGAAAAACTTCATGTTTCACTGTAGCAAGGCTAGCCTCCTATAGACTAACACTTGTTTACCTTCTTCCACTCATTTTAATTGTCATTTACAATCGCTTTTAATGGTAAAGTAAGATTCTGAATTATTATTTTGGAAATTGCACTTTTAGAAGGTTGACATTTCCCTGTCTAAAGTTTTTAGGGACTTTCTGTGAGTGGCCAGCTGCCCCTGGTTTGTTGCTGGCTCCCCCACTGGGAAATGAGTATTGGAGCCAGAGAATAGACAAAGGGTCTGGGTGTAGAGGGCAGTGTGTCTACCTGACAGGATGGCCAGGGAGAAGCTGTACCCTGCCCTGATTTTACTTATAAGGAATTTTCCCCAGCACAGACAAAGGAACCTAATATCCAGCCTGCTCATGCCTTTTGTTTCACTAGCCAGGCTGGAGCCAAACCCAGGAAAGAAGCAAGAACTGACTAGAACCGTATTAGGGGGTAGGCAAAGGATTGTCCCTCACCCACAGGCTGGCACTAGGTTTTATAACCTGTAATCAGAACACTCCTGGACTTGGGAAGATTCAGAAGAAGGACCACCCTGCTGTCTGAAGAAGGAAGACTGGACCTGCTTGCCTTCAAACCAGGACCCCATAAGTGACTCCAAGGGTCAGTTGGTTGACCTTCTATTAAAGCTACAGGGACACAACACGCAGCAAGAGGCCTTTTCTTATAGCTGCCCAGCTGATCAGGAATGGACCGTGCTGTGGCTACTATCTGCCACCATGTGAGTCTCCAAGTGCCTCCCCTGAGGTCATGAGGGGGCTTTAGAAGTGTACTCCTGTGGCAGATTGAGACTTAAAGAACTAAAGTCTGAAGGTAAATTCTTTGACCAGGACAAACCTGGTTGGTGTATCTGACCTGTGCTCTCTTGTAGTTAGAGTCAAATTGTGTCTAGGTCCTGTCCTACCATGACCATTGACTATTATTGGTACTTTTTGCTTCATGGTGCTATTTGGCTTTACAGTTCAGGCTGGACTGTTCCCATGAGGAACAGGGTCAAGACTGATTTGCATATGGCTGGGTCTGAACTGGGATGGCGAAGTGAGCTAAAGAACGATGATGGATTAAACCCAGATCTGTGACTGAGGAGGGTGAGTGTCTGAAAAGTTTCAGCGCTCCGTTCATCATCTCCTTGTATTTGCTTTGTTCGCCCTAAGTTGGCAGGGTATGCCCAGACGTGGGTCCTTTGCTCACTTTGCCACTGGATTCAGGTTAGCCTGGCTGATGAGGGGTGAAACCCGGAAACCGGTCCCAGGATGCTTGTTTCTAGTCCAGGGAAGACATGGCTTGGCAGTTCGGACTGGACTGTTCCCATGAGGAACAGGGTCAAGACTGGTTTGCATATGGCTTGGTCTGAACTGGGATGGTGAAGTAAGCTAAAGAACTATGATGGATTAAACCCAGATCTGTGACTGGGGGTGAGTGTCTGAAAAGTTTCAGCGCTCCGTTCATCATCTCCTTGTATTTGCTTTGCTCGCCCTAAGTTGGCAGGGTATGCCCAGACGTAAGTCCCTTGCTCACTTTGCCACTGGATTCAGACTAGCCTGGCTGATGAGGGGTGAAACCCAGAAACCGGTCCCAAGATCGCAACTATTATACCTCAATTCAGGTACCTGTGTGTCTCACAACCTGCAGTGTGATTTAATTCCACCCATATCTTCAGGCTGCAGCACGTGTGGCTGGGGGGGCCCAAGTACTCACAACAATACTCTGTGTTTGAACAGAGAAGAAGTAGGACAGACTAAGCCTAAAGCCACCAATCCACTGTTTGATAACAATTTGGTTAGCACTCAGACTTGTACTCTTACTAATAAGAACTCTGCTTCTACCAGGTGTATTTTACTTAACACCAGGTCTATGGTGAAACACAAACTTGATTTGGAGTGTATGATTCATGTAGAAAATCCTGATCTTGTATTTCTCACCGAAACATGGGCAAACGAATACAGTGATCCCGACTGGCACATGGCTGTACCAGTCGGTTATGTCGTTTCAAACTCGGACAGAATGGGGGCAAAGGGTGGTGGAATTGCGATTATTCATCGACTTCAGTACATAGTTAGGTTTAATTCTGAATCGAATCTAGACGCTGAAGCAATGTCCTTTATTATAAAACTTAACAACCTAGAAGTACTTTCTGGGTTGTTGATTTATCGACCACCTGGCCCTAGATCATCTTTTGTATCTTCCCTCCAGACTTATCTGGAATCATGCTTAGACTCGCTCTCTTACACCATACTGGGTGATTTTAATTTTCATTTGGAAGCTAATAACAACCCAGACTCTTTTAATCTACTAGATAAATTATCTAGTTTTGGACTTAACCAAATTGTCTGTGAACCTACACACTTAGCAGGACATACATTGGACGGCATCTTTACCAATAACTCTTCTATTCAAATTAAGTCTGTATGTCCTTTACCCTGGTCTGATCACTTTGCTGTGCATTTTAACATCACTCAAGCAAATTTGAAAGGTGGTCGTAGAAATAGATCTGCGACCGTTAAACATCGGGCCTGGAAATCAGTGAGCATGACTGATTTAAAGTCAGCACTAAGTGAAAGGCCTCTAATTCCTACTGATTCCAATCAAGCGGCCTCAGTGTTTCACAACTGGCTAAACAGAGCTGCCAATATCGTCGCTCCGGAAGTGATAAAGCACGCTCGACGGTGTAAGGTATCGTCCCCCTGGTATTCGGCAGACCTTAAAATAGCTAAAATTAAGTGCAGGCAAAAAGAGCGTATGTGGAGACTCCACTAAGGTAGCTCTCATAGGAAAGACTACTGTGTTGCGTTAGAAGAATACAAAAGTGCTATCACACAGGCCAAAACGGCCTACTACACTTCTAAGATTCAAGGAGCAACAAATTCAGCAAAAGAACTGTTCCAAACTGTATCCTCTCTATTAAAGTGCCCACAGGATGTTACCTTTACTCCTGACCAGAAGTTTGTAGACAAGATGGCTGGTCACTTTCAAAATAAGGTCCAAACTGTTTACAATCATCTCCTAAATGCAGATAAGGTTATAGCGAGTGATGTCTCAGCCCAGCTGGAGACCATGTCCTCCCACTGTGATTTATCGCACTTCTCACTGTTGGGAGTCGGAACAGTGGCTGACCTGCTGATAAAAACCAAGTCGGGCTCTCCTCTAGATCCTTGTCCCCCTCATATACTACATCTAGTTTCCGAGGAGATAAGCATCCCACTATCCCCTATACTTAACCAAAGCATTTCATCAGGAGTATTTCCAACCATCTGGAAAAAAGCCTGCATTCGTCCTCTCCTCAAAAAACCTAAGTTGGGTCCCCTGGACGAGAAAAACTATCGTCCCATCTCGTGTCTACCTCTACCTGCTAAAATCCTTGAGAAAGCCATGAATGTGGAATTAACATCGTATCTAGAGAATAACAACATTCTGGATGCTACTCAACATGGTTTCAGATCATCACACTCTACTGAGACGGCATTGATTATGGCAGTGGAGGAGATACGTAAGGTGATGGACGGAGGAGGAGGGGCTCTAATGGTCCTGCTTGATCTGACAGCAGCCTTCGATACCGTGAACCACGAGGTATTAATACGAAGGCTACGGGATATAGGTATCAAAGGCAAAGCTCTTGCCCTCCTTTCCTCCTTCCTATCGTCCAGGAAACAAGCGATATTTTGGGATGGATACCAGTCCGAGGAATTCACACTCCCCGGGGGAGTCCCACAGGGCTCGGCCCTATCCCCTACTCTTTTTAATATATATGTAGCTCCTCTGGCTAGACTGATTGAAAGCTACGGCTTTAGGCTGGTGTCTTATGCTGATGACACGCAGCTTATAGTGTCAATAACACAGCCCGTGGATGCTGTGGCAATCCACTTCAGCAACTGCATCTCGGCCCTGATGACTTGGATGAGTGTTAACTTTTTAAAGCTTAATGTAGATAAAACCGAGGTGATTGAGTTTGGTCAGAAAATCTCGGTATGGAATCAACTGTGGTGGCCACATGTAGCCGGTCCATGTCCGGCCCCTGTCAAAAAAGTCAGGAATTTAGGCCTTATGGTAGATAACGACCTTACCTGGGCTCCCCAGATTAACCAAGTCTCATCAGCCTGTTTTTTTATGCTGAAAGGTTTGAGGAAGATTCTTCCTTTCATTCCGCTCTCCCTGAGGAAAACAGTGGCAGGGGCTACGATTCTATCTAGAATCGATTATTGCAACGATCTCTATTTAGGAGCAAATGCTGCGCAATTCTCTAAATTGCAGTCAATTCAGAATGCAGCAGCGAGAGTATTGCTTAATCTTCCCAAACACCATCCTACATCAACCGGCATAAAACAACTTCACTGGCTTCCAGTACGACAACGGGTTGACTTTAAGTCCCTGTGCATGGTACACAAAGCCCTGTTTGGTGGAGGATCTAAGGATGTGCAAACTTTGTTTTCTCGTTACGTTCCCACACGAGCGTTAAGATCAGCATCACTTGATCTCCTACAACTCCCCAGGATTAAGAGCGTAAGGTGTGGAGGTAAACGCTTCTCTTTCCTGGCTTCCAAACTCTGGAACTCTCTGCCCACACACCTGAGGTGTCTGCCTAATAGATCGGTCTTTAGGAAGAAAGTTAAAACTTGGCTCTTTTCACAACCCTGAATGTGTTGGCCTGGGGCATTACATATCACTCAGCGCCAAGACGCCTCGGCATTAGTGCGCTTTATAAATACTTTTCAGTCAGTCAGTCAGTCAGATGCTTGTTTCCGGTTCAGGGAAGACCTTGCATGGCATTTCGGGCTGGATTGTTCCCATGAGGAACAGGGTCAAGACTGATTTGCATATGGCTGGGTCTGCACTGGGGTGTTGAAGTGAGTAAAAGGACGATGATGGATTAAACCCAGATCTGTGACTAGGGGTGAGTGTCTGAAAAGTTTCAGCACTCCGTTCATCATCTCCTTCTGTTTGCTATTTTTACTCCAACCTTTAAAAATTCATAACTCGGCTTACCCTTACTGGATTTTTGTCTTTATGGTGTCATTTTGGTTATAAATGTATACTATATTTTCCCAAGCCATTTTGAGATTTTTATTGTTTTGCAATTCAACTTTATTACTGTTTTAGTATTGCATAAATGCTTTACACATTGCCTCTAGGTTAAGCCTGACTGCTTTGTGCTAAGCTACCAGAAGGTTAAGCACAGGTTTATTTGGTGAATATTGTTGTTCATTCTAATAAGGACCCTGATTATTATTTGAGGTGGGTTCTAACACCACTGAACTAAAACCCCAATTTCTTACAATCACAGTATATTATGTTTCTGTACTGCATTATTTATCTGATTTTCAATTCTGGTGTGTTCTGAACTTCATAAATGTTAGAACTGTGTTTTGCGGTTGAAGAACTTGAGAACATCATGAACCTTTTTAAGGAGACCCTTAATTATGTTGCTGTATTGCTTTATCACTGTATGTTGTGTATTGTCTACTGTTGGAACCTCTTGTTTTAATTGTAAATATGTATGTGCCAAAATATGGTTAAGGTGTCTTACTACATTCACATTATAATACTACTATGTTAATTGTTCTATACTGTGTTATAGTGTACTATACCTAGACTTGCCCTACACCACCTACCTTCCCTGAGCTAGGGCTCGTCTACACTTCAGGTGTACCCGAAAATTCACAGAAGATTAATCAGGCCTTCTTGTGCCAGGGGCGCAATCCTGACAAACATCAGGCTGGCTAAATGACCTCTGTGAATAGGGTAAAGACTGATTTGTATATTGCTGTGTCCAAACTGGAATGGCATGGTCAGCATAGAAAGCATGGCTCTAGGCCCTGACCTCTGTACTGGGCGTGAGTGTTTGAAATTGTTCAGCAGTCCATCCACCAATTATTATTTTTGCATTTGTCCCCCTAAGTGGGAAGGGTATGCCCAGACATGGGTCCTGTGCTTGCCATGCCACTGGAGTCAAGTTATCCTGGCTGATGAGGGGTGATACCCTGAAATAGGTCCTATGATTCTTGTTTCCAGCCAGGGGGAGAAAGTGGCCTGCCAGTTTGGGCTGGACTGTTCCCATGGCGAGCAGGGTCAAGACTGAGTTTCATATGGCTGGGTCCAAACTGGAATGGCATGGTGAGCAAAAAAAACTGATGGCATTAGGCCTAGATCTCTGTACTGTGGGTGAGTGTTTGACATTGTTCAGCATTCTGTCCATCAATTGTTATTTTTGCATTTGTTGCCCTAAGTGGGAAGGGTATGCCCAGACGTGGGTCTCGTGCTTGCCATGCCGCTGGAATGAAGCTATTCTGCGTGATGAGGGGTGATACCCCAAAACCAGTCCGAGGATGCTTATTTCCGGCCCGGGGAAGACCTGGCATGGCAGTTCGGGCTGGACTGTTCCCCTGGGGAGCAGGGTCAAGACTGATTTGCATATGGTTGCGTCCAACCTAGAATGGCATGGTGAGCTAAAAAACGATCGATTTAAGCCCAGATCTCTGTACTAGGGGTGAGTGTTTGACATTGTTCAGCATTCCGTCCATCCATTGGTATTTTTGCATTAGCTGTTGACAGACCTCAGGTATTCACAAAAAAGAATGAAAAGGTATTATGTAGAAAGGGACTTTCGTCTCTGTCCCTCTGCTGATCTTTTTTTTGTATGGGCATTTGATTGGACACCAGTTGTGTCATCACGCACATTAAGTAAGTCCATTGCTCGTAACTAATACAGAACTTGTTAACATAGACCCCATGTCAAATACAGTAGTAAGGACATTTTCATTGTGTAATCCTGCAGCAAAGACAGTTGGAATTGTGATCCCCATGACAAACGCCATAGTAATGGATGTTATATTAAACATGGGAAAACATCTTATACATATTGTTTGCTCAGGAGGAGTTAGAGAGGCCTGATTTTTATGGTGTACAATTCCAATGTTATGTTTAGTATTTAGTTGTTTGTGAATTAAAATACTTTTAAAAATAAAAGTACTAGCAGGACAGTAATTTAGTAAGTGTTCTTCTGTATTTTGTAGAGTTCAGATTTACTAACCCACACCACATTCATGAGTAAGCATCAGTTCCATGAAGGTCAATTGCTAATGGAGTGTACTTGGTGCTCAGATTGGGTCCAACTATCAAAACTGTAGCTCAGTAACCCCTAATTGCCCTGGGATATCCCTGAGCCAGTTCCCACATTCTCACATGAACTGTAATCAGGGTGCATTATTATTTTGCACTGCCCAGAAGAAACCAACCCTGTTGCTGATATGTCGCTCATTGGTCTCTGTTGTTGCACCACAAACCCAAATAGCTGCAGTGATGCTAGCCTCTGAAAAAGTAGCATCAGTGCATTGTGCTGCTTGTGCCAGCAGCCTCAGGACAAGTACAGCACGGCATGATGCGCTGTTGATTCCTTTTTCCAAAAATGGCGCTGTGTCCAAATGTAATGCTGCAGCAGTGTGTGGAATGAACTGGTAGGCATTGTGTCTTGCAGTATACAAACAGCTGAGCCAAGTGGTATGCTCCCAGCAACTTCCCCATTGGTTTTCGTATTATGTATTATTTCGACTGCTGCTTAGCTCCTCCCAGTGCTGCCACCTCTCCATCCCAGTGGGCAATGATGGCAATGGGTGGGGGAGTCAATGCTGAAATATGCTGGTTTATCTTGTGCACAAGTATTGCGCTCTTCGGTGCACACTCAAGTATATTCTCCTCAGCCCTTGCGCAGTATAGTGAACCTGTCTGATGGCAAGCCATCTGCACCATTTAAGCTCACTGTACCACAAATGTGCCCTGTGAGCGAAAGCTCTTTGCTTCATATCAACACACTATGGGCCTGATTTGGATGTCGGTCGGAAAGCCTCCATCTGCTGGTCGGAGGCTAGGCTTTCCGACCGACATTCATGGTTTAAACTCCGACTGCCTTATTACAAAGAAGGCGGTCAGAGTTTAAACCAGCCGGTCAATCCATCTGGCTTCCGACAGGCTCAAAGAGCCCGGTGGCCAGTCGGAAAGCCTCCATCTGCTGGTCGGAGGCTAGGCTTTCCGACTGACATTCATGGTTTAAACTCCGACTGCCTTATTACAAAGAAGGCGGTCAGAGTTTAAACCAGCCGGTCAATCCATCTGGCTTCCGACAGGCTCAAAGAGCCCGGTGGCCAGTCAGAAACCGATCATAATCCCTTACGGAATGCATTTCCGACGTCGGGATTATGAAGTCGGTTTCTGACAGGCTTTCCATGTCGGGCTTTCCGACATAGAAAACCTGTCACAAAGCGACTTTGGGGGCCCCTAGCAGGGTCCCCTTCTCTCTGCGGCCTACGGTTGTGGGCCGGGGAGGCCCTATGGTGCCTCCCTGTAAATCCCTGCACCATGTGGCAAGCACCGTGAGGTGCCTGCCACACGGTGCAGGGATTTACAGTAACTCCCAATTCTCTAATGGAGCTAGTGCTGCAGCCTGTTTCCAATCGCCGCACAAGCTCCCATAGGGAAATGGGAGTTTGCGACCACACCATGTGCTGTTGAATCGTAATTGTGGTTTGAGACCACCGACCCAAGATCGGTCGGTTCCAAAACCGCAGAGATGTAGGTCGGAGGCAACTCCGACCGACATCATAATCAGGCCCTGTGTGTCTGAATGCAGTGGAGCTGGAGTGGCAGGGTTGATGCACTGAGAGTCAGATGAAGTAGGGACATATGAACCTAGAAGGTGCTGGGGAGCTGTTCATGTGATGTTAAAACCAGTGTCCTGGAGCAGATGCTCACTGTCTGTGAGCACTAGGAAGTATGATGGGAAGGGGCTGAGCATCTATTCACTGGTTTAACAGTGAACACAACTGGATATGGAGGGTCAATGTGGTTGTTTACTGAGGGTGGCCTGCCATTGGGCTCCCAGAAAGTGTTATTGAAATTAAATAAATGAAGTGCCTCAGTCATTAATGCTCCTTGCTCCAATCTTTGAGTTGAGATACTCATTATGGAAAGCAGACCATCACGGCTCACCACTGGAGCAATCATTCCAAAAGGAATAATTGCTGTAGCATTGTTTCGAGATTAATTTGCTTCCTTCATTAAATAAGTACACATGGACTGATTCACAAAGGTAAACTTCCACTTTTGTGTAAGTTTATGTTTGTTTGCTATTCACAAAGGTACTTTACTAAAGTGGAGTCTCCGCACATATAAAGATTGGACTGTCCTATCTTTTTATGTGCGGAGACTCTGCAGTAGTAAAGATTCTACTCATAAAATACTTTTGTGAATAGCAAACAATCATAATCCTCCACAAAAGTGAAAGTTTACCTTTGTGAATCAGGCCCTATGTGTGTCTTCAGTTATGCCATGAATAAAATCATGAGGGGAACTTTTAGAGAGCTCATGGTGGAAACAAAAAGCACTCTGAATACCAGCAGCACTTGCCCCCTCACAGGGTGGCAGTCCATAATAATGGAAGCACTCACATACCCTTCATGCAGAACCGTCACACCCTACTGGTAGCATTCGTACACTTCTCACATGTAGTCTTGTTCTACAGATAGCATTCACACACATCAGAGTAGTGTTCACACTACCAGAAGCTGGTGAACACCCTTCACAGAATAGTAGCCACACACTAGTAAAAGCACTCACATCCCTCACAGAGTTGCAGTTTAACTCTACTGATAGATCTTACATACTACAAACACACTAGCAGTCACACTACCAGCACCACTTTTCCATCACTCACAACACCATAAGCACTCTCACACCCCACACACGCCAGCAAGAAAGCTTGAAGATCTAGCTGATAACAAAGTAAAATAGTTGACTACGTTGTGTGTCAGTGGATGAGGATGTGGGTGAATACATGAATAAGTTAACTGGTGAATAAATAGATGTAAGAGTGAATGAATGGAAGGATAATTATTGAGAGAGGAAAGTGACTGAAGGATGAGTGACTCCATGGATGGAATTGCCCAAGCACTTTCAGATATAATCTAGGCTGTGTGGCTTCGCCGGTGCTTACATGAAATGTGCACTAATGAGAAATGATTTGAATAACTTAAATGCGTTGAAAGATATAAAATCATCAAATAAAAAATTGCAAACAATGTTAAAAAAGTGAAATTATGCAACAGTTTTTGTGTACAAATTTGACAAAATCCATCATCGCTATCAAGATGAAAGAGGATAGAGCATCTAAATGAAACTTCAAATAATTGAAAAATATTAAATATCTTGCGTTCAATTCAAAATGAAATAACAATAGAAATTTAGTGCAAAAATAATATTACTTACTGTGTTACTGTGTCCACTTAATGGCTTGTGATATTAAACAAAGTTGATTCATGTAAAATGGTAAACATTTGCAATGTGCCAAAGGATAAAATTAACATTCCGTATTTGATTGCAAAAGATTTAAATATTTGCCAATAATGATTACTGCTTTATCCAGTTAGCAAGATCGAATATTGTTGTAATTTATATCATCACATCAATTGATGTATTTGATAAAGCCTCTGAAGAAAGAGAAATGAAATATCTTATTGATATCAGTGCCATAGAATGTGTTTCATTTCATAAGCTTCTACATTTGATATGTAGCCTCAATTTAGATTGAATGAGCAAGAGGCTTAACTAAAGCAATGATAGGAGGCAAGACAGAAACTATAAATCAAAGGCTGGCTTAGCAATTATATAAAGTCTGGGGACCATAACTGTCTCAAAGTGAAAAGAATTGATTCACTAAAAGACATGCAGTTCTTCTCAAAGGTTGGCAAAGTCGAGAAAATATCATAATTTACACTTGATTATTTTTCCTGAACTATTTTTGTGCAAAACATAGACCATTTATTGCATTAATTAATTTTGAAAAATATGTTTTGCTTGTGAAATCTATGGATGCAAAAAAATATCTATTTCGTCTTGGTTTGTCTAGAACGATCTTTTTAAACATGTCTTGCAGGCGTAAAAGTAGTGAAAACAGAACTGGAAAAACAATGTATTACACCTGGGAAGGGTCATAAGCTCTGCACAAATGCTGGCACAAAGAATATAAATAACTCGCCAGTCCCATTCCGTGCCATATTTCAATAATTGCACAAAATGTGCAAGTGATAAAAAACGTTGGCATATTTTGCACATCTAAACTTAAGTTGCTATTTTTAGTAAAATGCTGACTGTTATAATATGCAGTCGCGCTTCGGCTCCAACTCATTATTTTCATTCTAAAGCAAAATTTACAATGCATTTTTCAAATTTAAATCTCTTCATACCAAAGATTGACGCTGTTTATGGATTTAACACCAATAAACTAATAGCATATTTTCAAACTACACATTTTCAATGTTAAATCTGTAAGAAGAACGGTGCTTTGGTATATGTTTCAACCACAGTAGTTTCTTTTATGGAATCTTCATTAGGTTAATGATATGACATAGAACACAAAGAAGTACATTTGAACAAGGATATAGATATGAATTATTGTGAATTATATATTGGTAAACGTACCATTATGTATGTGCTCTTACTGGCCACCCCACCAAAGGCAGAGAATGGTGCCCGACGCTTGAAGAGTTAAAGGCACCAAATATCTTATTTAAAAGAGGGGAGTATTAAGGTTTGCTAGACTGGGGGCAAAGGACAAACCCACTATCGTACCTCCCACTTATATGAACCTGCTATCTTCAGATTGGAAAAAGTTGTTGGTTAATGCCAACTCAACAATTGCATTAGAAATACATTTGGTGTGGAATATTGAATTCCTCTAAAAATCATGACAACCTGGAGCTCCATATGTGATATTCATGTCATAAATGTTCAGCTTCCCAGATTATGTATTAGTTTATACACCAAAGTGGCTGATTGAATAATCGTGATATGGTCAATAGACAGAAACTGGGGGCCCCAATAGATCACCCATGTGCTTCAGCAAATATGCATCCTGCATCGTGAATAACATCTACCTCTGAGACCACAACAAGTTCATCATAAGAAATGCTTCAGTACTGACCGTAATACCTTCTGCAGCATTGAACATGAGAGATTTCTATTTTGGGCTTTCAAGCTGAGAGGTTCCCTGAAGAGCTAAAAGTCAACATGGATCATGCAATGCACTTTTCGGCATACACATTGGTGATCTCATATAAGTACACTCTGCTTATCTTAGGTTATGCCTCTTCTACTAATACAGCAACACTGTTGGGGAACAGAAATCTTGGTACCACATCAGCATGTAAAACACCATTTGAGTCCAGTGATATGGTTAACACATACTGAAAATCCTTCTGTTCATCAAATTCCCTTTGGTTTTGGTTGTAATGATGGAGAATCCACTACTGTTAGCAGATTCACAAGCTGAGGCAAGCTAGACATAAACAATGTCTCATTCACATAGATTAGAACACTTTGGGGCATATTTACAATGAAAGTGGCGGAGTGCCGCATTAAGCCAAGAAGGTTAACGCAGCGCTCCGTCACTTTCGAAACGCAGGGATGCGCCCTATTCACAAGAATGTGGTGCACCCCTGGTTTCTACCTGCGCTGGCGCTAAGTTTAAGACGTGGATCACTGTGCCACTGGATTCAAGCTTTCCTGGCTGATAAGGGGTGAAACCCCAAAACCGGTCCTACGATGCTTGTTTCTTGTCCAGGGAGGACCGGGCCTGGCAGTTCGGGCTGGACTGTTCCCATGAGGCACAGGGTCAAGACTGATTTACATATGGCCAGGTCTAAACTGGGGTGGCATGGTGAGCAAAAGAATGATGGATTTAACCCAGATCTCTTGACTGGGGGTGAATGTTTTGATTTGTTCTGCATTCCATCCATCAACTGTGTGTCTTTTGCTTTCTCGGCCTAAGTGCGCCGGGTATGCCCAGACGTGGGTCCCAGGCTCACTGTGCCACTGGATTCAAGCTATCCTGGCCGATGAGGGGTAAAACCCCGAAACCAGTCCTGGGATGATTGTTTCCAGTCCAGGGAGGACCTAGCTTGGCAGTTCAAGCTGGACTGTTCACATGAGGCACAGGGTCAAGACTGATTTGCATATTGCCAGGTCTAAACTGGGGTGGCATGGTGAGCAAAAGAATGATGGATTTAACCCAGATCTCTTGACTGGGGGTGAATGTTTTGATTTGTTCTGCATTCTGTCCATCAACTGTGTGTCTTTTGCTTTCTTACCCTAAGTGCGCTGGGTATGCCCAGATGTGGGTCCCGGGCTCACTGTGCAACTGGATTCAAGCTATCCTGGCTGATGAGGGGTGAAACCCAGAAACTAGTCCTAGGATGCTTGTATCTGGTTCAGAGAGGACCTGGCTTGGCAGTTTGGGCTGTACTGTTCCCATGAGGCACAGGGTCAAGACTGATTTGCATATGGCCAGGTCTAAACTGGGGTGGCATGGTGCGCAAAATAATGATGGATTTAGCCCAGATCTCATGACTGGGGGTGAATGTTTTGATTTGTTCTGCATTCCATCCATCAACTGTGTGTCTTTTGCTTTCTCGCCCTAAGTGCACCGGGTATGCCCAGACGTGGGTCCCGGGCTCACTGTGCCACTGGATTCAAGCTATCCCGGCTGATGAGGGGTGAAACCCTGAAACCGGTCCTACGATGCTTGTTTCCAGTCCAGGGAGGACTTGGCTTGTAAGTTCGGGCTGGACTGTTCCCATGAGGCACAGGGTCAAGACTGGTTTGCATATGGACAGGTCTAAACTGGGGTGGCATGGTGAGCAAAAGAATGATGGATTTAACCTAGATCTCTTGACTGGGGGTGAATGTTTTGATTTGTTCTGCATTCTGTCCATCAACTGTGTGTCTTTTGCTTTCTTGCCCTAAGTGAGCCGGGTATGCCCAGATGTGGGTCCCAGGCTCACTGTGCAACTGGATTCAAGCTATCCTGGCTGATGAGGGGTGAAATCCCAAAACTAGTCCTAGGATGCTTGTATCCGGTTCAGAGAGGACCTGGTTTGGCAGTTCGGGCTGTACTGTTCCCATGAGGCACAGGGTCAAGACTGATTTGCATATGGCCAGGTCTAAACTGGGGTGGCATGGTGAGCAAAAGAATGATGGATTTAGCCCAGATCTCATGACTGGAGGTGAATGTTTTGATTTGTTCTGCATTCCATCCATCAACTGTGTGTCTTTTGCTTTCTCGCCCTAAGTGCGCCGGGTGTGCCCAGACGTTGTTCCCAGGCTCACTGTGCCACTGGATTCAAGCTATCCAGGCTGATGAGGGGTGAAACCCTGAAACCGGTCCTAGGATGCTTGTTTCCAGTCTAGGGAGGACCTGGCTTGACAGTTCGGGCTGGACTGTTCCCATGAGGCACAGGGTCAAGACTGGTTTGCATATGGCCGGGTCTAAACTGGGGTGGCATGGTGAGCAAGAGAATGATGGATTTAACCCAGATCTCTAGACTGGGGGTGAACGTTTTGATTTGTTCTGCATTCCGTCCATCAACTGTGTGTCTTTTGCTTTCTCGCCCTAAGTGCGCCGGGTATGCCCAGATGTGGGTCCCGGGCTCACTGTGCAACTGGATTCAAGCTATCCTGGCTGATGAGGGGTGAAACCCCGAAACTAGTCCTAGGATGCCTGTATCCAGTTCAGAGAGGACCTGGCTTCGCAGTTCGGGCTGTACTGTTCCCATGAAGCATAGGGTCAAGACTGATTTGCATATGGCCAGGTCTAAACTGGGGTGGCATGGTGAGAAAAAGAATGATGGATTTAACCCAGATCTCTTGACTGGGGGTGAATGTTTTGATTTGTTCTGCATTCCGTCCATCAACTGTCTGTCTTTAGCACCAACGCAGGCACCCTGCACCATAGTGCAAGGGTGCCTGCATTGAGGGAACGATTGTTTATATGTAGGAAGGTGTCCCTTCTGCACTTAAACAATCACCATGGTGATTTGTAACTTCTATGTGTGTTGCATTGTGCAGCACACATAGAAGTTGCAAGTCGTAATTTTGCTAATGATTGTTTATGTGCAGGAAGGGACACCTTCCTACACATAAATAATCATACATGGCAATTTGCTGTTTCTATGTGTGCCGCACAATGCAGCACACATAGAAACAGCAAAAAGTAAGAGAAATAAAGCATTTCACCTCATTTCGCTATGTTAAGAACAGGTTGTCCCTGGTATTACTTTTTGCACTGCCTCCTATTTACGCCACCCTTGTAAATAGGGGGCAGCACCAAAATCAATGCGTGTTGTGGCGGAACACCCACTGCAACACCCATTGCCCACCACTTTCACGCTAAGTATAGCGTGAAAGGGTGCCATATTTACAAGGCTGCGTTAAGCCACATTGAGTAGCTTAAGGCCGCCTTTTAAATAAAGCAAAGCCCCTATCGCCACAGGAATGTCAGAAAAAGTGATCTTCCTGTGGTGATAGGGGCTTTTAATTATGCCCCTTTGACTCTTTGCTGAACTCAGTTTTGATTTTTTCTTTCTAATAAAACAAATTTTGTGTAGCAGGATAGCAAGTGAAATTCCTCCCTTGCTTTTCTTTTAAATCTGAAAGGACCACACGTGAATAAATGAGGACATTACCTAAGGAATGTATGCAGGCAAAATATGGCAGGCACTCTTGGTTGTATAGGATGCGTACGAAATTGAGCTATTGGTTGAGGGGGTGAAGCCCTTTTCAAGCAACAACCACACTTCTTTTTCTGGGTGAACTACAAAAGTCACTAAATTACCCTGTGCTTAAACCTCCGGTATCATGGCATAAAAATAATCAGGCTTAACTTAGGGGCAATGTGCAAAGTATTTATGGAGCACTTGTTGGAAATGGCCCTTTTTGCAGGGTCACCCCTAAACTTTTTGCCTTCCTCCTGTAGTTTTTCTGACCTGCTTTTGTTGGTTTTATGGCTCTGGGCACTTTATCACTGCTGATCAGTGCTAAAGTGCATATGCTCTCCCTTTGTAAATATGACTATGTGAATTGGTACATCCATGATTGGCTTATTTGGGTTATCTGTTAGTCCCTTGTAGAGTGGCCTGTGTGTGCCCAGGGCTGGTAAACCAAATGCTGCTGGTGGGCCTGCAGCGCTGGTTTGCGCCACCCACAGAAGCAGCTTGTAAAGTGTGTCTCAGACCTGCCACTGCAGAGTCTGTGTGCAGTCCAGAACTGCCATCTTAGCTGTGAAGTGCACCCACTTCCCAGCCCCTGAACCTTCCCTTGGCACCATGTAAGTCACCCCTATGGCAGGGTGCATTGTATGTGTAAGGTAGGACATGCCTTGGTGTGTGTAGCATGTCCTGGTAGTAAATTACACCCAATTTCGTTTTTCACTACTGTAAGGCTACCTGTTCCTCATAGGCCAGAATGGGCAGTTTGACTATTCCATGCTATAGTCCTAACTGACCCCAGGAACATGGTAGAAAAACGAATTTAGTATGCCTGAGCTCAGAATATTAAAATACATCTTTTAGTGAAGTGTATTTTTATATTCTGTGTTTGAAAATACCACTTTTAGAAAGTAGGTATTTTCTTGCCTAAGCCTTCCAGTGTGCTCTGCTGTTATGTGTATTGGCTGTCTGGTTTTGGAGGGACAGGGCAGGCTGAGTCAAACCTGGGTTGAATAGAGAGGTCTCCTTCCTGAGTGAGGGGAGGGGCAGCTGCTTGACCTGAATGGGGCTGTGCCTGGCAAGGTGAATGCTGGTTCCACCTCCTGCTGTGTGTCTGATAGCAGGCCCCTTTTCTGAAAGAGAAGATGCAGAACTGGTTCTGGCTGGGTTCAGTGCCTGGTAGCTTGGAAGAACAAAGACTTTTGGGGTATAAATAGTTGTGCCCACACCCCTACAATTTGTATTGCCCCTGGATCTCAAGACCAACCTCTGTCCGTGGAACTGAAGGAAGCTGCAGGAGAGGACTGTCCTTGTGTTGTGTGCTGTTCCCTGGATTGGCCTGCAGTAGTTGTCATTGGACTGGAAAGAAGAGGGAAAAGGAACTGTAAGAGAATTTTTTAATCTTGAACCTGCAATCACCCAAGGGCTAGAGAGAGAACTAGCCTCCTGACTGAAGTCTCAGGCCCAGTAGACTTCATTTCGTCGCTAAAGCCTGTTAGCGAGCCGCCGCAGCCGAGGAGCGTCAAGAAATCCGTCGCACGGCTGCCGCTGAGTGCTCGCTGACCAAATCATCGCACCGCACGCTTACTGATCGCCATTTTGTCGCTAACGCCCGTTAGCGAGCTGCCGCAGCCGAAGAGCGCTCGGAAATCCATTGCGCCGCTGCCGCTGAGTGCTCGCTGCCCAAAGTCATCGCCCCGCACGTTTGCAGACCTTGGAACCATCGCTATCGCCCGTTTGCGAGCCGCCGCAGCCGAAAAGCGCTCGGAAATCCATCGCGCTGCTGCCGCTGAGTGCTCGCTGACCTGATCATCGCCGCGCACGTTTGCGGGCCTCGAAACCATCGCTAAGGTCTGTTTGCGAGCCGCCGCGACCAAGAGCGTGAGGAAAAACATCGCTATCACGCCTTAGCAGCATTTTTGTGGATTATTAACACCAACACCCAGGAACTGTGAGTAAAAGGGTCGCAGAGACCACTGCCCTGAACTTTGCATTCCCCAATTGAACTATTTTTGCAACATCAAGAGAGTATTATTTTTGTACAGTATTGTGGCTTTCTCGTTATTTGGTCTTGTGATAAACCTATATATAAAGATAACTATTTTTGATAACTACCTGTGTTGTGTCCCTTTGTAGTGTTCCTCACTGTATTACTGTGTATGGTCATAAATGCTTAACACACTGCCTCTGAGATTAGCCTAACTGCTCGTGCTACGTTACCACAGGGTGGAGCAGGGGTTGTCAAAGGGGTGCAACCCTTCACTCTGACTTAGAAAGAAGGGTCCTTGCTTGGACAGTGGCCATCCCCTGCCAACCAGAGACCCCCATTTCTAACAGCACTTAACCAGTAACAAAGTGAAAACACAACACAAGAAAAATCCCACACCAATTTAGAAAAATAGAGAAAAATTAAATAAATTATTTGACACCAAAACATCAAAAGCCTTATCAGTAGAACCGGAGATATGCAATTTAATAGATTAAAGGTAAGTATATCACCTAAAAGCACAAAAATCCACACCAGGTGAAAGTCATAAGTTCTGGCCAACCACGATGGAGCGGGGGCTAGATACAGAGACCAGGTTTGTCCTGCTCAAAAAGTTGCCTTCTCAAATTCTGATGTGAAGTGTCCAGTTTGCAGTGGAGGAGGCTACGAGGACTAGGGAGAGCATTGCAGATTGTCATTGCTGTAGCCTGTGGATCTTTTCAGTTGTCTTGGATGGTAATTGCTGGAGCTACGCATTGTCATTTTCCGCTGGCTGTGGATGCTGTATAGTGAAGTGCAGATCTCACATTGCTGGTTGTTGCTGCCAGTCGCTCTAGCACAAAGTGTCAGGTTCACCGGAGCTTTGCAGTAGCAGTCGTCACAGATGACAATATCTTGGTGCAAACAGGCCCGTTCACATTTGCGATGAGCCCAAAACTTCAGGACTTCGCGTTCTTCTTCAGAGGATTGCACTCTGATGCCAACCAAGGGCCCAGTTCCTAGGAAGGTGCCTCTTGGGGATTAGTGACTCACTCATGCAGAGGCCAGCAAGGCTCAGGCAGGTCCAGTTGCTCTCCTAGGCAGGTCCAGTTGCAGCTGGTTAGTTGGGCAGTTGCAGGGAAGCCTCTGCAGCTTATTATGTCTCTGTGAACAGACAGTCAGTCAGCTGACACATGGAGTCACATCAGGTAGCCTGGGATGAAGGGAGCAGGTCCAGTCTTCCTTTTCCGACAGCTGGGAAGGCCTCAGGCAGCAGGGCAGTCCTCTGGCAGCAGTGCAGTGCTTCTTCTGCAGTATACACAAGACCAGGAGTGTACTGAAGAGTTGGTCTCAGGGTCCAATATTTATACCTTGTGCCAATTTGAAGTGGGAGAAACTTCTGGACTTCCTCCAACATCTGGTTCTGGAATATTGTTCCTTCCCCTGCCCAGGCCCCAAGATGTCTGGGGTGTCAAAAGGCTAGTATGCAGTCTTTTTTGAGTGTGCTGAGGCAGCTTCTTTGAAGTGCAAGTGATGTAGGTGACAGCTCTGCCCCTCCCATCAGGGCACGTTGGCCCATCCTGCCAACACCCAGTCCCCCTTTGTAATATTGTCTGGGAGGAATACACAAAGGCCAACTGCCAACTACACATAGTCACGTGATCTGGATACAGGCTGCAGGCACCAAATGGTTAGGACAAAAAAATGACTATTTTGTAAAAGTTTTTTGAAAAAAGAAGATCTGATCACCTTATATTGGTTCCTGCTATTTATTTCAGCAGATTAAGGGCCAATGGAAATGTTTCTTTCTCTTGGTCCTGGCTATTTCTTTGCCATTACTTCAACAATTTTTGCACGTTTTTCATAACATTTAAATGCTTGCCTAAACATGGAACGATACACCTAATAATCATAACAAATCAAAACATAAGATGAAATAATTGCTTTGATCTTATGTTTTTATCTGTTATGATTATTAAGTGTATCGTTCCATGTTTAGGCAAGCATTTAAATGTTACGAAAAACGTGCAAAAATTGTTGAAGTAATGGCAAAGAAATAGCCAGGACCAAGAGAAAGAAACATTTCCATTGGCCCTTAATCTGCTGAAATAAATAGCAGGAACCAAAATAAGGTGGTCAGATCTTCTTTTTCCAAAAAGCGTTTCCTACGTCCTATCTGGCCATCAAAATTGGGTGTAACCCCGTATCACAATACTATTTTGTAAAAGTGGCATCTTCAGAATTGTGACCTAAAATCCAACTCTGAAATTAAAGGGGTTTAAATGGTAATTTCTTAGACACCAAACAGGATATTTTTACCTGTTCTTATTAAATGTAATAAAGTAACCAGATGTTATCCCATGTTATCCTATGAGAAAGGTAGGTCTTGCGGTAGTGAAAAACAAATTTAAGAGTTTTTGACTATTAGGACATGTAAAACTTAAAACTACATGTTCAACAATTTAAATACAATGTGCCCTGCCCTACAGGCAATTTAGGGCCTACCCAGGGGTGACTTATATGTATTAAAAAGGAAGGTTTAGGCCTGGCAAAAGGTTTATTTTGCCAAGTTTAAAACTGCACACCCAGGCTGCAATGGCAGGCCTGAGACATGTTTGAAAGGGGCTACGTAAGTGGGTGGCACAATAATTACTCCAAGTCCACTAGTAGCATTTAATTTACAGGCCCTGGGTACAAGTATTTCCACTTTAACTGGGGCTTACACATAAATTAAAAGTGTCAATTGGGTGTTAGTCAATGCCACCTTGTTTACAGGAGAGAGCACTTTAGCACTGGTTAGCAGTGGTAAAGTGCACAGAGTCCTAAAAGCCAACAAAACAGGTTCAGAAAACAGAAGGTATGAAGGGAAAAAATTTGGGGGTGACCCTGCAGAGAAGGTCAATTCAAACAGGATGCATTCCCCAGTATGAACTAAAAGGTTGGAATTTTGGTTTCACAGGTACTAAGCATCAAATGACCAAATCCGCTGCATTAGGAATGAAGGAATATGGTGACGTCCTTTTGATATATTTTAGTCAACATACTGAGCAAGAGGGGCATGATTTCTGGCTACCTCCATCCACTTTTAACCAGAATAATACTTTTCATTCCCTATGTATAGGCTAAGATGCAGAAACATGTTGACACATGACGACAATATTGATATAGGACAGCGTTTCCCAAACTGTGAGTCGCGACCCACTGGTAGGTCACCAGCTGATTTCTGGTGGGTCGTGAAAGAGCAGTAAATAAAGATGCCTTTAGATTTTGTATTTATCTTGTTGCATTTCCTGTGCTTCAAACACAGAGCACAAATGTCAGGCTATGTCTACTGACAAATTGCTGCTTATTATTTTGGCAAGAAATTGGGGTTTACTTTTCTTTCTCTGACTGCAAAGTGAGATGAGTTTTTAAAGTAAACTATGTGTCAGTCTTGCTGGGGTACATAGAGTGTGAAAGTAAAGGTCATAGGATGTCATTTTTTTGTAACACACAACAAAATTTAAATGCCTGTAAATTAACTGTTCACATATTTCACAATATATCAGCAGATAGGAATGCAAAAATGAAGCATAATCTTTTGCAATTCTGGAGTGTGATGGAAGAAATTAATTTAATAGGATCAAACCAACTCAAGGCCCCTTATTTGCTGGTGTGCAAATGATAAACACTCACTGAAACCCGATTTTCACACATTATCATTTGTGTGCTATATAGTTTTACCAGTAAAACTGTATGTCTGCAAATTTACTAACCATTTCAAGTGAAATGTGCTGTCTGTAAATGACAGTGCAGTACTACACAATGTTTTAGTAATATATTTGAGACAGGGTGCTCCAAAATGCTCCACCAGGTACATACTACACCCTTACCCCTCTCCTGCTGAATATATTTGCTAGACTTTGTGTGAACCTAGGATTTTCCACAACCCCATGACATCAGTGATGTAGCATTGGTTTCAGCACCCACACTGTGAAAATTGCTCTAGCACCACCTTCGCCAAGGTGCTAAACTATGTCCTGAAGCCCAATTTTCAAACAACCCCTTGCAAGCATTTCCAAGCAAGACTTTGGGCGAACCTTCCAGTGTTATTGTTGCTGTTACTTCACAAAGTCATTTAACGTAATCTGGTGCTCATGTAAAGTGCTCCAATATATATGTGTGTGTGTATGAATATATATATATATATATATATATATATATATATATATACAAACAAGAGCTCCTTCCGGAAACACAGGGACCCAAGAGAAGTGGCACACACGCCGGCAGAGCGTACCGGCAATTAACAGCACATGCAATCCAAAGATGAGTGTGCTCTCAGGAAACCAGAGTCCACGACACGGTAATTTGGCAAAGCGTTTATTTACACGACGTGTTTCGACTGCAGCCGCAGTCTTGGTCATATATATATTACCTACTGGCAGTCGCCAGTAGGTAGTTAGTTAGGACCTAGTTTCCATAGGAAAAGCGTTTTTTGATTTGCCAATATCTTTGGCGCCATTTGACGAATCTTCGTGTAATTTTCAAAACTAATGGGGTGGACCGGTCAGCTCCTGTTTTGATAGTTTCGGGGTGTTTCGTCAAGCGGGGGACGAGAAAAAAGGGGGGTCCCAAAACGCGTTTTCCCCATGTTAATTTCCATAGGAATTTTGAAACAGGTTACAGCCCGAACTGCTGAACTGCTGAACGGAATTACACCAAATTTGGCAAAAAGGTAGGTCTTGGTCTAGAAAGCGTGCTTTTTTTTAAATGGTGTAAATCCGTTCAGTAGTTTCTAAGAAATTAAAAATTAAAAAAATATCGATATCTGGGGGGAGTCTAACCACACATCTCATCATGAGATCTGATTGGCTGTCAGCACTCCAAACCAGGAAGTGTTGGCAGCCATCTTGTGACTCGGTAACCGAGTCACAAGAAAACAGTGAAAAAAATTTAAAAAACAAGAAAAGGGGGCAGGGTAAAAACACCCTGACCCCCTAGGCCTGCTCAGGGGGACCCAGCACTCTGCAAATGCGCCTCCTGGCACACTATGGGTTGGGGTATAAAGTCCACTTTACTCCTGAGGGGCTTTAGGGGCCAAGAAGCCCTCCTGGTACCTCCTGTAAGTCCTTCGCAGCGGAATTCCTGAGCGCTGGTCGGAGGCCCAGCCCCCTTTCTCCACCACTCTGCAAATGCGACTAGTAGTTAAAGAAGCATTTGCAATGTAATAGGTTTCGCATTTGCGAGAGTTACAGCTATTGGCGTTGTAAATGTAAAAGATTTTTACTAATGTTTTTTGGAGTGGAGTGCATGTACGTTGTGTGTAGTGGAATTATGTGGTATGTTGTGCAGTGAAATTATGTGGATAGAAAGTATGTGGTATTTAGTGTATAGGAATTATGTAGAGTGAGATTATGTGTTAAAGTGAGTAATTATGTGGTATGGTAGTCAGTGTTGGGGAGTGGTAACCTCAGGTTTAGTCTTCCTCGTCTCTATAGAATTTAAACTATAAATTCAATGAGACAAAAAAAGAAGGAACCACTGGAATTATGCAACTGTTTGGCTGCCCTGATTTTCGCATAATTGTCCATTTTCCGCATAATCCATCATCTGCTGTATAATCTGCAGACTTGAACAAAAAAAATCTTGTTTCTAGCTCAAAGAGCTCAAACGTTACCAAAAATGCAGCGACAAGTGTTACAGTGTGGTGGAAGGTCCTTTGCAAAGCTGGAATGGTCAACTGTTACTTATTGCTAAATGTGGGTGTTAAATTGGCACTAATGGTGTGCAAATCACTCTTGCTTCTTTCTGCGCTTCTCTTGCCTCTTTCTGCGCTTCTCTTGCCTCTGTCTGCACTTCTCTTGCCTCTTTGTGCATCTCTCTTGCCTCTTTCAGCATCTCACTTGCCTCTTTTGTACCTCCCTTGCCTCTTTCTGCATGTTGCTTGCCTCTTTCTGTACCTCTTTTACCTCTTTCTGCACCTCACTTGCCTCTTTCTGCACTTCTCTTGCCTCTATCTGCACTTCTCTTGCCTCTTTCTGCACTTCTCTTGCCTTTTTCTGCACTTCTCTTCCTTCTTTCTGCACTTCACTTGCTTCTTTCTGCACTTCTCTTGCTTCTTTCTGCGCTTCTCTTGCCTCTTTCTGCACTTCTCTTGAGTCTTTCTGCACTTCTCTTGCTTCTTTCTGCACTTCTCTTGGCTCTTTCTGCAACTTCTATTTCCTCTTTCTGCACTTCTGTTCCTTCTTTCGGCGCTTCTCTTGCCTTTTTGTGCGCATCTCTTGCCTATTTCTGCACTTCTCTTGCCTCTTTCTGCACATTTCTTACTCTTTCTGTGCTTCTCTTGTTTTTTTCTGCACTTCTCTTGCCTATTTCTGTACTTTTCTTGCCTCTTTCTGCACCTCACTTGCCTCTTTCTGCAGTTCTCCTGCCTCTATCTGTACCTCACTCTCTTCTTTCTGCACCTCTCTTGCCTCTTTCTGCATTTCTCTTTCTCTTCTCTGCACTTCTCTTGCCTCTTTCTGTACTTTTCTTGCCTCTTTCTGCACCTCACTTGCCTCTTTCTGCAGTTCTCCTGCCTCTATCTGTACCTCACTCTCTTCTTTCTGCGCCTCTCTTGCCTCTTTCTGCATTTCTCTTTCTCTTCTCTGCACTTCTCTTGCCTCTTTCTGCACTACTTTTGCCTCATTTTGTACTTCTCTTGCTTCTGTATGCACCTCTCCTGCCTTTTTCTGCACCTTACTTGCCTCTTTCTCTACCTCTATTGCCTCTTTCTGCACCTCACCTGCCTCTCTCTGCACTTCTTTTGCCTCTTTCTGCACTTCTCTTGCCTCTTTCTGCACTTCTCTTGCCTCTTCCTTTAACTCTTTTGCCTCTTTCTGCACCTCACTTGCCTCTTTCTGCAGTTCTCTTGCCTCTATCTGTACCTCACTCTCTTCTTTCTGCACCTCTCTTGCCTCTTTCTGCACTTCTCTTTCTCTTTTCTGCACCTCAATCTCTTCTTTCTGCACCTCTCTTGCCTATTTCTGCACCTTACTTGCCTCTTTCTGTACCTCTCTTGCCTCTTTCTGCACCTCACTTACCTCTTTCTGCACTTCTTTTGCCTCTTTCTGCACTTCTCTTGCCTCTTTCTTCATTTCTCTTGCTTCTTTCTGCACTTCTCTTGGCTCTTTCTGTACTTCTATTTCCTCTTTCTGCACTTCTCTTTCTTCTTTCTGCACTTCTTTTGCCTCTTTCTGCACTTCTCTTCTTCTTTTTGCGCTTCTCTTCCCTCTTTCTGCACTTCTCTTTCCTCTCTCTGTAGCTCACTTGCCTCTTTCTGCGCTTCTTTTGCCTCTTTCTTCACTTCTCTTGCTTCTTTCGGCACTTCTCTTGGCTCTTTCTGCACTTCTATTTCCTCTTTTTGTACTTCTCTTGCTTCTTTCTGCAACTCTCTTGCCTCCTTCTGCACCTAACTTGCCTCTTTCTGTACCTCTCTTGCCTCTTTCTGCATCTCACTTGCCTCTTTCTGCACTTCATTTGCCTCTTTCTGCACTTCTCTTACCTCTTTCTGCACTTCTCTTGCTTCTTTCTGCACTTCTCTTGGCTCTTTCTGTACTTCCATTTCCTCTTTCTGCACTTCTCTTGCTTCTTTCTACACATCTCTTGCCTCTTTCTGCACTTCTCTTCCCTCTTTTTGCGCTTCTCTTCCCTCTTTCTGCACTTCTCTTTCCTCTTTCTACACTTTTATTGCCCCTTTCTGCACTTCTCTTGCCTCTTTCTGTACTACTGTTGCCACTTTCTGCACCTCACTTGCCTCTTTCTGCACTTCTCTTGCCTCTTTCTGCACTTCTCTTGCCTCTTTCTGCACTTCTCTTCCCTCTTTCTGCACTTCACTTGCCTATTTATGCACCTTACTTGCATCTTTCTGTACCTCTCTTGCCTCTTTCTGCACCTCACTTGCCTCTTTCTGCACTTCTTTTGCCTCTTTCTGCACTTCTCTTGGCTCTTTCTGCACTTCTCTTGCTTCTTTCTGCACTTCTCTTGCCTCTTTCTACACCTCACTTGCCTCTTTCTGTACCCCTCTTGCCTCTTTCTGCACCTCACTTGCCTCTTCCTGCACTTTTCTTGCCTCTTTCTGCACTTCTCTTGCCTCTTTCTGCAGTTCTCTTGTCTCTTTCTGTACCTCTCCTGTGTCCTGACCCCACGCTGATATTGCCCAACACTGCAGGAGCGAAGATATTCCCAATCCGCTACCCCTGCCCTGGCAGCCACCACCTATTTATATACAAGAAGATGGCTGCCACAGACACCGGGAGAAGGTGGGGGAAAACAAGGATAACACAAGGGGACGTCACTCTAGCACGACACTTCCCTCCGGCTGTGGCTGGTGAGAAAAAGGCCCATCTACCCTATAGTGAAACAAAAGGCAGAAATACAGATTAGCCTCAAATGCGACTTACTCACTCACACACATGATCAGGCACAACTTAGCGCAGGCATAAACTGGCTCTTACCCATATTGAGAGAAAAGGGATGTTGTCTCATTAGTAGGACTTGATGTTCACGAAGCTTGAATAACACAGGAGTAGCGAAGTCCTGAATTCCTAACTCCAACGTGTTATCCTTATTTTCTTATATGAACAACACCTTCATAAATCAATGGTTTAATATCCATAGGGGTAAAAAAGTCAGGCACCGACATAAAAAAAAACCCGTACCACACAAAAAAGGATACCCATTAAAGAAAAAAGGATCTGTATCCGTAATCAGACCTTGAAAAGAAATCAGCCCAAAAGAGTTCCACAATGACCTCGATAGGTCGCAAAAAGTCCAGGAAATGAAACGGGAAAGAACAGGCGCGCGGCCGCGCACCCGCTCCGGCAATCCCAAACACCGGCAGACACACAACAATCCCAAGAAGCTGGAAGGCCACAATACCGGGGCTAAGCAGGAGAGGGAGGAAAACGAATGAAACCGTAATCCCAGGACAGCACCTCCCGTAATCCGGGGGCAAAAGTCCCACGTAGAGGAGCAGAAGAGAAACGACTTCACTGAGCAGAAGACCGTCGGCGAAGTCCTTCCGGGTAGCCAGGACCGGAAGCGAAACCAAGCGATGACTCCCTGCAGGCGGCCACATTTTATGCATCAGCCGAAGTGCCAAAACCACGCACGCCAGTCGTCCTGATCATGCATGCAGAGAGAGAAAAAAGGTAGGAAAGAGAGAAACCCTCCTTATTTCCTAACATCCTGCCTCTTTCTGTACCTCACTTGCCTCTTTCTGCACTTCTCTTGTTTCTTTCTGCACCTCTCTTGCCTATTTCTGCACCTTACTTGCCTATTTCTGTACCACTCGTGCCTCTTTCTACACCTCACTTCCCTCTTTCTGCACTTCTCTTGCCCCTTTCTGCATTTCTCGTGCCTCTTTCTTCTTTCTGCACTTCTTTTGCCTCTTTCTGCACTTCTCTTCCTCTTTTTGCGCTTCTCTTCCCTCTTTCTGCACTTCTCTTGGCTCTTTCGGTACTTCTATTTCCTCTTTATGCACTTCTCTTTCCTCTTTCTGTACCTCACTTGCCTCTTTCTGCACTTCTTTTGCCTCTTTCTCCACCTTACTTGCCTCCTTCTGTACCTCTCTTGCCTTTTTCTGCATCTCTCTTGCCTCTTTCTGCACTTTGTTTGCCTCTTTCTGTACTTCTCTTACCTCTTTCTGCACTTCTCTTGCTTCTTTCTGCACTTCTCTTGGCTCTTTCTGTACTTCTACTTCCTCTTTCTGTACTTCTCTTGCTTATTTCTGCACATCTCTTGCCTCTTTCTGCCCTTCTCTTCCCTCTTTTTGCGCTTCTCTTCCCTCTTTCTGCACTTCTCTTTCCTCTTTCTGCACTTCTATTGCCTCTTTCTGCATTTCTCTTCCTTCTTTCTGCACTTCTCTTGGCTCTTTCTGTACTACTGTTGCTACTTTCTGCACCTCACTTGCCTCTTTCTGCACTTCTCTTGCCTCTATCTGCACTTCTCTTGCCTCTTTCTGCACTTCTCTTCCCTCTTTCTGCACATTTCTTATACTTTCTGCACTTCTGTTGCTTCTTTCTGCACTTCTCTTGCCTCTTTCTGCACCCCTATTGCTTCATTCTGCACTTTCCATGCTTCTTTCTGCATTTGTCTTGCTTCTTTCTGCACCCCTGTTGTCTCTTTCTGCACTCGTCTTCCCTCTTTCTCTACCTTTCTTGCCTGTTTCTGCATCTCACTTGCCTCTTTCTGCACTTTTCTTGCTTCTTTTTACACCTCTGTTGCTTCTTTCAGCAATTCTCTTGCCTCTTTCTGCAGTTCTCTTGCCTGTTTCTGCACCCCTCTTGCCTGTTTCTGCACCTGTCTTCCCTCGTTGTGCAACTCTCTAGCCTCTTTTTACACCTCTCTTCCCTCTTTCTGCACTTCTCTTAACTCTTTCTGCACCCTTCGCACCTCTTTCAGCACCTCTGTTGCTTCTTTCTGCACTTCTCTTCCTTCTTTCTGCACCCCTCCTGCTCTTTCTGTACCCCTCTTGCCTCTGTCTGCACCTCTCCTACCTATTTCTGCACCCCTCTTGCCTCTTTTTGCACCTCTGTTGGTTCTTTCTGCACTTTTCTTGCTTCTTTCTGCACTGCTCTTTCTTCTTTCTGCACCTCTTGTGCAAATTTCTGTATCCCTCTTACCTCTTTCTGCACCCCTGTTCCCTCTTTCTGTACCTTTCTTGCCTCTTTGTGCACCTCTCTTGCCTCTTTCGGCACCTCTGTTTCTGCACTTCTCTTGCCTCTTTCTGTACCCCTCTTGCCTCTTTAAGCACCTCTGTTGCTTCTTCCTGCACTTCTCTTGCTTCTTTCTCCACCCCACTTGCCTCTTTCTGTACCCCTCCTGCCTCTTTCTGTACCCCTCTTGCCTCTTTCTGCACCTCTCCTACCTATTTCTGCACCCCTCTTGCCTCTTTTTGCACCTCTGCTGGTTCTTTCTGCACTTCTCTTGCTTCTTTCTGCACCTCCTTTGCAAATGTCTGCATCCCTCATGCCTCTTTCTGCACCCCTCTTTCCTATTTCTCCACCTCTCTTCCTTCTTTCTGCCCTTTTCTTGCTTCTTTCTGCACTGCTCTTGCTTCTTTCTGTACTGCTCTTGCTTCTTTCTGCACTTCTCTTGCCTCTTTCTGTACCCCTCTTGCCTCTTTAAGCACCTCTGTTGCTTCTTTCTGCATTTCTCTTGCTTCTTTCTCCACTCCTCTTGCCTCTTTCTCTACCCCTTTTGCCTCTTTGTGCACCTCTCTTGACTCTTTCTGCACCTCTCTTGCCTTTTTCTGCAGTTCTCTTGCCTCTTTCTGCACCTCTGTTGGTTCTTTCTGCACTGCTCTTGCTTCTTTCTCCACCCCTCTTGCCTCTTTCTGTACCCCTCCTGCCTCTTACTGTACCCCTCTTGACTCTTTCTGCACCTCTCCTACCTATTTCTGCATCCCTCTTGCCTCTTTTTGCACCTCTGTTGGTTCTTTCTGCACTTCTCTTGCTTCTTTCTGTACCTCTTTTGCAAATGTCTGCATCCCTCATGCCTCTTTCTGCACCCCTCTTCCCTATTTCTCCACCTCTCTTCCTTCTTTCTGCCCTTTTCTTGCTTCTTTCTGCACTGCTCTTGCTTCTTTCTGCACTTCTCTTGCCTCTTTCTGTACCCCTCTTGCCTCTTTAAGCACCTCTGTTGCTTCTTTCTGCACTTCTCTTGCTTCTTTCTCCACCCCTCTTGCCTCTTTCTGTACCCCTTTTGCCTCTTTGTGCACCTCTCTTGACAGTTTCTGCACCTCTCTTGCCTTTTTCTGCAGATCTCTTGCCACTTTCTGCACCTTTGTTGGTTCTTTCTGCACCGCTCTTGCTTCTTTTTGCACCTCTGTTGCAAATTTCTGCATCCCTCTTGCCTCTTTATGTACCCCTCTTCCCTCTTTCTGCACCTCTCTTGCCTTTTTCTGCAGTTCTCTTGCCTCTTTCTGCACCTCTGTTGGTTCTTTCTGCACTGCTCTTGCTTCTTTTTGCACCTCTGTTGCAAATTTCTGCATCCCTCTTGCCTCTTTCTGTACCCCTCTTCCCTCTTTCTGCACCTCTCTTGCCTCTGTCTGCACACCTGTTCCCTCTTTCTGCACCCCTTTTACCTGTTTCTGCAACTCTCTTGCCTCTTTCTGCACATCTCTTGCCTCTTTTTGCACTTCTCTTGCATCTTTCTGCACAAGTCTTGCTTTTTTCTGTACATCTCTTGCCTTTTTGTGTGCATCGCTTGCCTGTTTCTACATTTCTTTTGCCTCATTCTCCACTTCTCATGCATGTTTCTGCACTTCTCTTGCCTCTTTCTGCACATTTCTTACTCTTTCTGCACCTCACTTGCCTCTTTCTGCAGTTCTCTTGCCTCTTTCTGCACTTCTCTTGACTCTTTCTGCACTTCTCTTCCCTCTTTCTGCACTTCACTTGCTTCTTTCTGTACTTCTCTTGCTTCTTTCTGCGCTTCTCTTGCCTCTTTCTGCACTTCTCTTCCGTCTTTCTGCACTTCTCTTGCTTATTTCTGCACTTCTCTTGGTTCTTTCTGCACTTCTATTTCCTCTATCTGCAATTCTGTTCCTTCTTTCGGTGCTTCTCTTGCCTTTTTGCGTGCATCTCTTGCCTGTTTCTGCACTTCTTTTGCCTCTTTCCCCACTTCTCTTGCCTCTATCTGCACTTCTCTTGCCTCTTTCTGCACATTTCTTACACTTTCTGTGCTTCTCTTGTTTTTTTCTGCACTTCTCTTGCCTCTTTCTGTACTTTTCTTGACTCTTTCTGCACCTCACTTGCCTCTTTCTGCAGTTCTCTTGCCTCTGTCTGCACCTCACTCTCTTCTTTCTGCACCTCTCTTGCCTCTTTCTGCATTTCTCTTTCTCTTTTCTGCACTTTTCATGCTTCTTTCTGCACCTCTCTTGCCACTTTATGCGCTTCTCTTGCCTCTTTCTGCACTTCTCTTCCTTTTTTCTGTGCTTCTTTTGCCTCTTTTTGCACTTCTCTTGCTTCTGTCTGCACCTCTCTTGCCTTTTTCTGCACCTTACTTGCCTTTTCTGCACTTCGCTTGCCTCTCTCTGCACTTCTTTTGCCTCTTTCTGCACTTCTCTTGCCTCTTTCTGCACTTCTCTTGTCTCTTCCTGTAACTCTTTTGCCTCTTTCTGCACCTCACTTGCCTCTTTCTGCAGTTCTCTTGCCTCTATCTGCACCTCACTCTCTTCTTTCTGCACCTCTCTTGCCTCTTTCTGCACTTCTCTTTCTCTTTTCTGCACCTCACTCTCTTCTTTCTGCACCTCTCTTGCCTATTTCTGTACCTTACCTGCCTCTTTCTGTACCTCTCTTGCCTCTTTCTGCACCTCAATTGCCTCTTTCTGCACTTCTTTTGCCTCTTTCTGCATTTCTCTTGCCTCTTTCTTCACTTCTCTTGCTTCTTTCTGCACTTCTCTTGGCTCTTTCTGTACTTCTATTTCCTCTTTCTGCACTTCTCTTTCTTCTTTCTGCACTTCTTTTGCCTCTTTCTGCACTTCTATTCCCTCTTTTTGTGCTTCTCTTCCCTCTTTCTGTACTTCTCTTTCCTCTTTCTGTACCTCACTTGCCTCTTTCTGCACTTCTTTTGCCTCTTTCTTCACTTCTCTTGCTTCTTTCTGCACTTCTCTTGGCTCTTTCTGCACTTCTATTTCCTCTTTTTGCACTTTTCTTGCTTCTTTCTGCAACTCTCTTGCCTCTTTCTGCATCTCACTTGCCTCTTTCTGCACTTCATTTGCCTCTTTCTGCACTTCTCTTATCTATTTCTGCACTTCTCTTGCTTCTTTCTGCACTTCTCTTGGCTCTTTCTGTACTTCTATTTCCTCTTTCTGCACTTCTCTTGCTTCTTTCTGCACATCTCTTGCCTCTTTCTGCACTTCTCTTCCCTCTTTTTTCGCTTCTCTTCCCTCTTTCTGAACTTCTCTTTCCTCTTTCTGCACTTCTATTGCCTCTTTCTGCACTTCACTTGCCTATTTGTGCACCTTACTTGCCTCTTTCTGCACTTCTCTTGCCTCTTTCTGCACATTTCTTACTCTTTCTGCACCCCTGTTGCTTCTTTCTGCACTTCTCTTGCCTCTTTCTGCACCCCTATTGCTTCATTCTGCACTTTCCATGCTTCTTTCTGCATCTGTCTTGCTTCTTTCTGCACCCCTGTTGTCTCTTTCTGCACTTGTCTTCCCTCTTTCTCTACCTGTCTTGCCTGTTTCTGCATCTCACTTGCCTCTTTCTGCACTTTTCTTGCTTCTTTCTACACCTCTGTTGCTTCTTTCAGCAATTCTCTTGCCTCTTTCTGCAGTTCTCTTGCCTGTTTCTGCACCCCTCTTGCCTGTTTCTGCACCCGTCTTCCCTCTTTGTGCAACTCTCTAGCCTCTTTCTACACCTCTCTTCCCTCTTTCTGCACTTTTCTTGACTCTTTATGCACTCTTCGCACCTCTTTCAGCACCTCTGTTGCTTCTTTCTGCACTTCTCTTCCTTCTTTCTGCACCCCTCCTGCCTCTTTCTGCACCTCTCCTACCTATTTCTGCACCCCTCTTGCCTCTTTTTGCACCTCTGTTGGTTCTTTCTGCACTTCTCTTGCTTCTTTCTGCACCTCTTTTGCAAATGTCTGCATCCCTCATGCCTCTTCTGCACCTCTCTTCCCTATTTCTCCACCTCTCTTCCTTCTTTCTGCACTTTTCTTGCTTCTTTCTGCACTGCTCTTGCTTCTTTCTGCACCTCTCATGCAAATTTATGTATCCCTCTTACCTCTTTCTGCACCCCTGTTCCCTCTTTCTGTACCTTTCTTGCCTCTTTGTGCATCTCTCTTGCCTCTTTCGGCACCTCTGTTGCTTCTTTCTGCACTTCTGTTGCCTCTTTCTGTACCCCTCTTGCCTGTTTAAGCACCTCTGTTGCTTCTTTCTGCATTTCTCTTGCTTCTTTCTCCACCCCTCTTGCCTCTTTCTGTAACCCTTTTGCATCTTTGTGCACCTCTCTTGACTCTTTCTGCACCTCTCTTGCCTTTTTCTGCAGTTCTCTTGCCTCTTTCTGCACCTCTGTTGGTTCTTTCTGCACTGCTCTTGCTTCTTTTTGCACCTCTGTTGCAAATTTCTGCATCCCTCTTGCCTCTTTCTGTACCCCTCTTCCCTCTTTCTGCACCTCTCTTGCCTCTGTCTGCACACCTGTTCCCTCTTTCTGCACCCATTTTACCTGTTTCTGCAACTCTCTTGCCTCTTTCTGCAGTTCTCTTGCCTCCTTCTGCACCTCACTTGCCTCTTTCTGCACTTCTCTTGTTTCTTTCTGCACCCTTCTTCCTTTTTCTGCATATCTCTTCCCTCTTTCTGCACTTCTCTTGCCTCTTTCTGCACAAGTCTTGCTTTTTTCTGCACATTTCTTGCCTTTTTGTGCACATCTCTTGCCTGTTTCTGCATTTCTTTTGCCTCATTCTCCACTTCTCTTGCATGTTTCTGCACTTCTCCTGCCTCTTTCTGCACATTTCTTACTCTTTCCGCACATCACTTGCCTCTTTCTGCACTTCTCTTGCCTCTTTCTGCACTTCTCTTGCCTCTTTCTGCACTTCTCTTCCCTCTTTCTGCAATTCTCTTGCTTCTTTCTGCATTTCTCTTGGCTCTTTCTGCACTTCTATTTCCTCTTTCTGCACTTCTGTTCCTTCGTTCGGTGCTTCTCTTGCCTTTTTGTGTGCATGTCTTGCCTGTTTCTGCTCTTCTTTTGCCTCTTTCCCCACTTCTCTTGCCTCTTTCTGCACTTCTCTTGCCTCTTTCTGCACATTTCTTACTCTTTCTGTGCTTCTCTTGTTTTTTTCTGCACTTCTCTTGCCTCTTTCTGTATTTTTCTTGCCTCTTTCTGCACCTCACTTGCCTCTTTCTGCAGTTCTCCTGCCATTATCTGCACCTCACTCTCTTCTTTCTGCACCTCTCTTGCCTCTTTCTGCATTTCTCTTTCTCTTTTCTTCACTTTTCATGCTTCTTTCTGCACCTCTCTTGCCTCTTTCTGCATTTCTCTTGCCTCTTTCTGCACTTCTCTTCCCTCTTTCTGTGCTTCTTTTGCCTCTTTTTGCACTTCTCTTGCTTCTGTCTGCACCTCTCTTGCCTTTTTCTGCACCTTACTTGCCTCTTTCTCTACCTCTCTTGCCTCTTTCTGCACCCCACTTGCCTCTCTCTGCACTTCTTTTGCCTCTTTCTGCACTTCTCTTGCCTCTTTCTGCACTTCTCTTGCTTTTTCCTGTAACTCTTTTGCCTCTTTCTGTACCTCACTTGCCTTTTTCTGCAGTTCTCTTGCCTCTATCCTCACCTCACTCTCTTCTTTCTGCACCTCTCTTGCCTCTTTCTGCACTTCTCTTTCTCTTTTCCGTACCTCACTCTCTTCTTTCTGTACCTCTCTTGCCTATTTCTGCACCTTACCTGCCTCTTTCTGTACCTCTCTTGCCTCTTTCTGCACCTCACTTGCCTTTCTGCACTTCTTTCGCCTCTTTCTTAACTTCTCTTGCTTCTTTCTGCACTTCTCTTGGCTCTTTCTGCACTTCTATTTCCTCTTTTTGCAGTTCTCTTGCTTCTTTCTGCAACTCTTGTGCCTCTTTCTGCACCTTACTTACCTCTTTCGTACCTCTCTTGCCGCTTTCTGCATCTCACTTGCCTCTTTCTTCACTTCATTTGCCTCTTTCTGACCTTCTCTTACCTCTTTCTGCACTTCTCTTGCTTCTTTCTGCACTTCTCTTGGCTCTTTCTGTATTTCTATTTCCTCTTTCTGTACTTCTCTTGCTTCTTTCTGCACATCTCTTGCCTCTTTCTGCACTTCTCTTCCCTCTTTTTGTGCTTCTCTTCCCTCTTTCTGCACTTCTCTTTCCTCTTTCTGCACTTCTATTGCCTCTTTCTGCACTTCACTTGCCTATTTGTGCATCTTACTTGCCTCTTTCTGTACCTCTTTTGCCTCTTTCTGCACTTCTCTTGCTTCTTTCTGCACCTCTCTTGCCTTTTATGCACTTCTCTTTCCTCTTTCTGCACTTCTATTGCCTCTTTCTGCACTTCACTTGCCTATTTGTGCATCTTACTTGCCTCTTTCTGTACCTCTTTTGCCTCTTTCTGCACTTCTCTTGCTTCTTTCTGCACCTCTCTTGCCTTTTATGCACCTCACTTGCCTCTTTTTGTACCTCTCCTGCCTCTTTCTGTACATCTCTTGCCTCTTTCTGCATCTCACTTGCCTCTTCCTGCACTTCTCTTGCCTCTTTCTGCACTTCTCTTGCCTCTTTCTGCACTTCTCTTGGCTCTCTCTGCAGTTCTCTTGTCTCTTTCTGTACCTCTCCTGCCTCTTACTGTATCTCACTTGCCTCTTTCTGCACTTCTCTTGTTTCTTTCTGCACCTCTCTTGCCTATTTCTGCACCTTACTTGCCTCTTTCTGCACTTCTCTTGCCTCTTTCTGCACTTCTCTTGTCTCTTCCTGTAACTCTTTTGCCTCTTTCTGCACCTCACTTGCCTCTTTCTGCAGTTCTCTTGCCTCTATCTGCACCTCACTCTCTTCTTTCTGCACCTCTCTTGCCTCTTTCTGCACTTCTCTTTCTCTTTTCTGCACCTCACTCTCTTCTTTCTGCACCTCTCTTGCCTATTTCTGTACCTTACCTGCCTCTTTATGTACCTCTCTTGCCTCTTTCTGCACCTCAATTGCCTCTTTCTGCACTTCTTTTGCCTCTTTCTGCATTTCTCTTGCCTCTTTCTTCACTTCTCTTGCTTCTTTCTGCACTTCTCTTGGCTCTTTCTGTACTTCTATTTCCTCTTTCTGCACTTCTCTTTCTTCTTTCTGCACTTCTTTTGCCTCTTTCTGCACTTCTATTCCCTCTTTTTGTGCTTCTCTTCCCTCTTTCTGTACTTCTCTTTCCTCTTTCTGTACCTCACTTGCCTCTTTCTGCACTTCTTTTGCCTCTTTCTTCACTTCTCTTGCTTCTTTCTGCACTTCTCTTGGCTCTTTCTGCACTTCTATTTCCTCTTTTTGCACTTTTCTTGCTTCTTTCTGCAACTCTCTTGCCTCTTTCTGCATCTCACTTGCCTCTTTCTGCACTTCATTTGCCTCTTTCTGCACTTCTCTTATCTATTTCTGCACTTCTCTTGCTTCTTTCTGCACTTCTCTTGGCTCTTTCTGTACTTCTATTTCCTCTTTCTGCACTTCTCTTGCTTCTTTCTGCACATCTCTTGCCTCTTTCTGCACTTCTCTTCCCTCTTTTTTCGCTTCTCTTCCCTCTTTCTGAACTTCTCTTTCCTCTTTCTGCACTTCTATTGCCTCTTTCTGCACTTCACTTGCCTATTTGTGCACCTTACTTGCCTCTTTCTGCACTTCTCTTGCCTCTTTCTGCACATGTCTTACTCTTTCTGCACCCCTGTTGCTTCTTTCTGCACATCTCTTGCCTCTTTCTGCACCCCTATTGCTTCATTCTGCACTTTCCATGCTTCTTTCTGCATCTGTCTTGCTTCTTTCTGCACCCCTGTTGTCTCTTTCTGCACTTGTCTTCCCTCTTTCTCTACCTGTCTTGCCTGTTTCTGCATCTCACTTGCCTCTTTCTGCACTTTTCTTGCTTCTTTCTACACCTCTGTTGCTTCTTTCAGCAATTCTCTTGCCTCTTTCTGCAGTTCTCTTGCCTGTTTCTGCACCCTCTTGCCTGTTTCTGCACCCGTCTTCCCTCTTTGTGCAACTCTCTAGCCTCTTTCTACACCTCTCTTCCCTCTTTCTGCACTTTTCTTGACTCTTTATGCACTCTTCGCACCTCTTTCAGCACCTCTGTTGCTTCTTTCTGCACTTCTCTTCCTTCTTTCTGCACCCCTCCTGCCTCTTTCTGCACCTCTCCTACCTATTTCTGCACCCCTCTTGCCTCTTTTTGCACCTCTGTTGGTTCTTTCTGCACTTCTCTTGCTTCTTTCTGCACCTCTTTTGCAAATGTCTGCATCCCTCATGCCTCTTCTGCACCTCTCTTCCCTATTTCTCCACCTCTCTTCCTTCTTTCTGCACTTTTCTTGCTTCTTTCTGCACTGCTCTTGCTTCTTTCTGCACCTCTCGTGCAAATTTATGTATCCCTCTTACCTCTTTCTGCACCCCTGTTCCCTCTTTCTGTACCTTTCTTGCCTCTTTGTGCATCTCTCTTGCCTCTTTCGGCACCTCTGTTGCTTCTTTCTGCACTTCTGTTGCCTCTTTCTGTACCCCTCTTGCCTGTTTAAGCACCTCTGTTGCTTCTTTCTGCATTTCTCTTGCTTCTTTCTCCACCCCTCTTGCCTCTTTCTGTAACCCTTTTGCATCTTTTTGCACCTCTCTTGACTCTTTCTGCGCCTCTCTTGCCTTTTTCTGCAGTTCTCTTGCCTCTTTCTGCACCTCTGTTGGTTCTTTCTGCACTGCTCTTGCCTCTTTCTGCACTTCTCTTGCCTCTTTCTGCACTTCTCTTGGCTCTTTCTGCAGTTCTCTTGTCTCTTTCTGTACCTCTCCTGCCTCTTTCTGTATCTCACTTGCCTCTTTCTGCACTTCTCTTGTTTCTTTCTGCACCTCTCTTGCCTATTTCTGCACCTTACTTGCCTCTTTCTGTACCACTCGTGCCTCTTTCTGCACCTCCCTTCCCTCTTTCTTCACTTCTCTTGCCCCTTTCTGCACTTCTCTTGCCTCTTTCTTCACTTCTCTTGCCTCTTTCTGCACGTCTCTTGCCTCTTTCTGCACAAGTCTTGCTTTTTTCTGCACATCTCTTGCCTTTTTGTGCGCATCTCTTGCCAATTTTTGCATTTTTTTTGCCTCATTCTCCACTTCTCTTGCATGTTTCTGCACTTCTCTTGCCTCTTTATGCACATTTCTTACTCTTACTGCACCTCTGTAGCTTCTTTCTGCACTTCTCATGCCTCTTTCTTCACCCCTATTGCTTCATTCTGCACTTTCCATGCTTCTTTCTGCATCTGTCTTGCTTCTTTCTGCACCCCTGTTGTCTCTTTCTGCACTCGTCTTCCCTCTTTCTCTACCTTTCTTGCCTGTTTCTGCATCTCACTTGCCTCTTTCTGCACTTTTCTCGCTTCTTTCTACACCTCTGTTGCTTCTTTCAGCAATTCTCTTGCCTCTTTCTGCAGTTCTCTTGCCTGTTTCTGCACCCCTCTTGCCTCTTTCTGCACCCGTCTTCCCTCTTTGTGCAACTCTCTAGCCTCTTTCTACACCTCTCTTCCCTCTTTCTGCACTTCTCTTGACTCTTTCTGTACCCTTCGGGCCTCTTTCAGCACCTCTGTTGCTTCTTTCTGCACTTCTCTTCCTTCTTTCTGCACCCCTCGTGCCTCTTTCTGTACCCCTCTTGCCTCTTTCTGCACCTCTCCTACCAATTTCTGCACCCCTCTTGCCTCTTTTTGCACCTCTGTTGGTTCTTTCTGCACTTCTCTTGCTTCTTTCTGCACCTCTTTTGCATATGTCTGCATCCCTCATGCCTCTTTCTGCACCCCTCTTCCCTATTTCTCCACCTCTCTTCCTTCTTTCTGCCCTTTTCCTGCTTCTTTCTGCACTGCTCTTGCTTCTTTCTGCACTTCTCTTGCCTCTTTCTGTACCCCTCTTGCCTCTTTAAGCACCTCTGTTGCTTCTTTCTGCACTTCTTTTGCTTTTTTCTCCACCCCTCTTGCCTCTTTCTGTACCCCTTTTGCCTCTTTGTGCACCTCTCTTGACAGTTTCTGTACCTCTCTTGACAGTTTCTGCAGATCTCTTGCCTAGTTCTGCACCTCTGTTGGTTCTTTCTGCACTGCTCTTGCTTCTTTTTGCACCTCTGTTGCAAATTTCTGCATCCCTCTTGCCTCTTTCTGTACCCCTCTTCCCTCTTTCTGCACCTCTCTTGCCTTTTTCTGCAGTTCTCTTGCCTCTTTCTGCACCTCTGTTGGTTCTTTCTGTACTGCTCTTGCTTCTTTTTGTACCTCTGTTGCAAATTTCTGCATCCCTCTTCGCTCTTTCTGTACCTTTCTTCCCTCTTTCTGCACCTCTCTTGCCTCTGTCTGCACACCTGTTCCCTCTTTATGCACCCCTTTTATCTGTTTCTGCAACTCTCTTGCCCCTTTCTGCAGTTCTCTTGCCTCCTTCTGCACCTCACTTGCCTCTTTCTGCACTTCTCTTGCTTCTTTCTGCACCCTTCTTCCTTTTTCTGCACATCTCTTGCCTCTTTCTGCACGTCTCTTGCCTCATTCTGTACCTCACTTGCCTCTTTTTGCACTTCTCTAGTTTCTTTCTGCACCTCTCATGCCTATTTCTGCACCTTACTTGCCTCTTTCTGTACCACTCGTGGCTCTTTCTGCACCTCACTTCCCTCTTTCTGCACTTCTCTTGCCCCTTTCTGCATTTCTTGTGCCTCTTTCTGCACTTCTCTTTCCTCTTTCTGCACTTCTCGTGCCTCTTTCTGCACTTCTCTTCCCTCTTTCTGCACAAGTCTTGCTTTTTTCTGCACATCTCTTGCCTTTTTGTGCGCATCTCTTGCCTGTTTTTGCATTTCTTTTGCCTCATTCTCCACTTCTCTTGCATGTTTCTGCACTTCTCTTGCCTCTTTCTGCACATTTCTTACTCTTTCTGCACCCCTATTGCTTCATTCTGCACTTTCCATGCTTCTTTCTGCATCTGTCTTGCTTCTTTCTGCACCCCTGTTGTCTCTTTCTGCACTCGTCTTCCATCTTTCTCTACGTTTCTTGCCTGTTTCTGCATCTCACTTGCCTCTTTCTGCACTTTTCTTGCTTCTTTCTACACCTCTGTTGCTTCTTTCAGCAATTCTCTTGCCTCTTTCTGCAGTTCTCTTGCCTGTTTCTGCACCCTCTTGCCTCTTTCTGCACCCGTCTTCCCTCTTTGTGCAACTCTCTAGCCTCTTTATACACCTCTCTTCCCTCTTTCTGCACTTCTCTTGACTCTTTCTGTACCCTTCGGGCCTCTTTCAGCACCTCTGTTACTTCTATCTGTACTTCTCTTCCTTCTTCCTGCACCCCTCTTGCCTCTTTCTGTACCCCTCTTGCCTCTTTCTGCACCTCTCCTACCTTTTTCTGTACCCCTCTTGCCTCTTTTTGCACCTCTGTTGGTTCATTCTGCACGGCTTTTGCTTCTTTCTGTACCTCTCTTGCCTCTTTCGGCACCTCTGTTGCTTCTTTCTGCACTTCTCTTGCCTCTTTCTGCACCTTTGACTTAGAGGTAGTTTTAATCCCCCTGCCCTATTATCTACTAGGGCCTTAAGGGGAGTTCATGCCAATCGCAGGGGTACCCCAACCCATAGTATACCCTAGTGTATGTAGGTGTTTTCACTGTATTCTAAGTGTCTTTCAGCATAGCACTGGCTCTGGGCCTGGTTAATCAGAGTCAGTTACCACCAGTACCAGTCAGCAAAAAGTTGTGGGCACAGGATGACTTTGCAACAAGGCCTCTTTCTACACCTCTGTTGGTTCTTTCTGCATATCTCATGCTTCTTTCTGCAACTTTCTTCGTCTTTCTGGACTTCTGCTGCCTCTTTCTGCATTTCTCTTGCTTCTTTCTGCGCTTTTCTTCCTCTTTCTGCACATGTCCTACCTCTTTAGGAATTCTTAGAAATTAACATTTAAAAAACCTTCGAAATTCACTGAAAAAACCATAGGTTTCAGAGACGTTATAGTTTGAAATTATCATTTAAAAAACCTTTGAAATTCACTGAAAAAACCATAGGTTTCAGGGACATTATAGTTAGAAATTAGCATTTAAAAAACCTTAGAAATTCACTGAAAAAAGCACAGGTTTCAGGGACGGTATAGTTAGTTAGACATTTCACTCGTTCAAAACCAGAGAAATTCGGCCGTTATAGTTAGTTCAGCTAACTATAACTTGCGCCCCCGCAATGCACTGCTGATGACGTCACATATTACATCATTCATGACATGGTCAGTGACATCACTGATGACATCACTGATGACATCTCAAATGACATCTCTGATGACATCCACGTGATAATCTGATGCACCTCCTCATACCCTAATATAACCTTTGATACACCCACTCTAAAATACAGACTACCATTTTTGAAACCATAGACACACCAATACCAGTTACTACATACCCACTCACTGATTCCTAGGTCTACACACACATCCACTCATTCACCCATACAGTCACTCATACATGCAGTCACTCATCAATACGGCACTATCATATGCACTCATACACCTATACAGACACTCACACACCGCCACTCATCCATAGAGTTACTCACACACCTAGTCAGTCATGCAAAGAATCAATCAAACTCCCATTTAATCACCTATACAGTTATACACACACCACCTCACTTATTCATACATATACTAACACATACTTATACTCTTATACAATCACTAAGACAAGCACACACTCATCCATACAACCACTCTCACAATCACTCACTCTCACATATAGTCATTAAATACTCCAACACTCACATATACTGCCTTTTACATATGTAGTTACTCACACATGTACCACTGAGACATCCATTCACTCACCAATGCACCCATATACACACTCACCCACCCATACAGTCCATCACAGATGCACTCTTGAAGCCATACACCCAGTGAATCACCCACTCACACATCTATGCACAGAGTCACACACACCCCACCCACGCACACAGACACTCAGGCACCCATACAGATACTCAGACAACCAATCAATAACCCATATAGACACTCATTTAGCTACTCACCAACCCATGCAACCGCTTACACACCAACTGACAGACTGATACAGACATTTACACAGTTCAGTCACTAACCCATGCATTCAGTAAAACACGTTTAATCACTGACTTATACAGACAGTCACGCACCTACTAAATCATCCATTCAGACACTTATACACCCACTCATTCTTCAATACACCTTCGCATATATATATATAAAACATATTTAAGCTTTACAGAAACACACAGTCACTGGATGATGTCATCAGTGATGTCATCAGTGATGTCACTGACCATGTCATGAATGATGTAATATGCGATGTCATCAGCAGTGCATTGCAGGGGCGCGAGTTATAGTTAGCTGAACTAACTGTAACGGCCGAATTTCTCTGGTTTTGAACGAGTGAAATGTCTAACTAACTATAACGTCCCTGAAACCTGTGGTTTTTTCAGTGAATATATATATATATATAAATATATATATATATATTTCAGCTCCCCACAAAGTAGAAACGACCAGCACTCGCGTTACTATAAATCTATTGCAGATTTATTGGCGAAAAGAAATTAACACAACAAACGCGTTTCGGCAATCCTGCCTTCGTCAATGTCAGCGGCGCCATCGTCATAGCGACCTTTAAACACATGATTCTTACATTGATTAGAAAACGGACAAATTCATAATACAAGTCTATGGGCGCCATCTTAGAACATGTTATGGGACACAGTTTTAGACTCTCAAAGCTACATTACTCGTTCAGATACAAAGTTCATTCAGCAAATCATCTCGTAAATGCAATCAAAATCAGAGAGTGTAAATTAAATTGAATTCAAGCACATCCTATGTACAACATTTATATTATATACAGTAACTGCAATATTGCTATGTACATATTTACACTGTAATTATTATGGGGACTGTTCAATTCATTATACTTCTTGCACTAAATGCAATTCTTCGTTGTCTATTTGCGGACCTAACGACTTGATATCGCCCTGGATGGGCTTGTAAATGACTAGTATTATCAAATTTGATAAGATCCGTCTGTAGAGAATAGTTAATCTTACACTCCCCTCTCATAATTCTTACCATGTCGTACACTGTTGTTATACCGCCCTGAATGGGCCTATTGTTGTAAAACAGGATGGCATGCTTACTCCAGTCCCTTCTATACATTCTCGATTGCCCTGACTAGTCTGATAGAGCACTCACGTCCCTAAATGTACAGCGAGTTCCTCCCCACTATTCAAGCCTCCTGGAAATTTGCATTGGAGGTCTATAATGAATCTAGATTCGAGCCTCCTGAGTCTCTTCTCCCTATCCCCTCCTCTAACATCTCTGGGGACATGGTCTAGGCAGTGAAACTGCAGCAACGATCTATCCTTCATATGGTGGCTGGCAAAATGCTGCGCCACCGGATAGTTCGTATCATTGCTGGCAATGGCCCTTTGATGTTCCAGGACCCTCATTTTCACCTGATTGATGGTGCTCCCCACATATCTGAGGTTGCACGGGCAAGTCAGATAATATACCACATATGTGGTACTGCACGTCATAAATTTAGTAATCTTCCTTGCTGTTCTCATCAAGGGCACCTCATATGCCGTGACCCTTTTACTGGTGGCACAAGCCCTGCATTTCCCACAGGGAAAGGAGCCCCGTAGATCGCCCAAACCTTGTTGTTGCTTCACTGCCCCCAAGTGACTTTCTACTAGATGGTCTTTGATGGATCTCGATCTCCTGAAAGTGATACCTGGTCTCTCGGGTAGATCTTTCCCGATGATCACATCTGATTTAACAATGCGCCAGTTCCTGTACATGATTGCCCTTACCTCACTGGCCGCATTCGAATACCGGGTAATCATTCTGAAGTTGTTGGTCTCTACACTTTTTTTACTTTTACTTGCCCCCTGAATGAGGTCAGTTCTTTTCATTGTAAGTGCCTTCAGATGAGCTGCCTGTAGTGTTTTCTTCGAGTAACCTCTCACTCTAAAACGACCCAGGCTCTGAGATGCTGCTTCTAGATAGTCTTCTGGCCTAGAGCTGTTCCTCTTGATCCTCAAGAGCTCCCCATAGGGGATGCTCTGGATCAAGTTGCGCGGGTGGCTACTCGTTCCATGAAGGACCGAGTTGCCCGCTGTCTTTTTTCTATTCAAAGCTGTATGCAATTTGTTGGCACTTACAAAGACTCTTAGGTCCAAGAAGGTTATTTGTGTGGTGCTCATTTCCCCTGTAAACTCCAGGTTGAGATTGTTCTCATTGAGGCTGGAGACATACTGTTTGGCTGATTCCATCGACCCTCTACAAATTATGAAGAGGTCGTCGATGTAGCGTCTCCAACACACAACATGCTCCACCCACTCTTCTGCCGTTTCGGCCCAGGCCACCTGCTTCTCCCACCAGCCAACGAAGAGATTTGCATATATATATATATATATATCTCCCACCAATTGATTCCAACTCACAACACACTCTCGGCCGGTGCTGCCATTCGTGGCAGAATCATGCCCTCGTATACATTAATCATCAAAGGAAAAATATGCCGCACTCCATGAGTTTGCTATTCAAAGCTTATTTAATTACACCACCAATGTTTTTCGACTGTAAAGTCTTGATCACAGTTCGGTGAGTCCTACTTTACTTTTGCTATTTATACAGATATGTCCACTTAGCCAATGATGGAGCATTGTGGGATATGTAGTTTCTTCAATTTGTGAGTTAAAACTAAAAAATAATAAAATAAAAATAATAAACTATCATTTCAAAGCATAATTACGCTCCATTTTTATACTTATTAATTGATCAAGGGAAAGTTAATTACAATTTTATTGTGAATTTACACATTGATGATTCTGCATGTGTCAAACATTATATACCCATTTGTATCATGGTACGACCAAACTTTGGTTATCTAATGCTTAATGCATTAATTTTGTTCATGTGAGTTTGCCACTGGATTGCGGGCTCAGTGCCCTATCTGCAAACAATGTTTGTTTTGCTTATTCATCTGTGTATTAAAGATGTGACATCTCATATGCATACCAATACCAATCACAGGCTGAGTTCCTGTTAAATTTGATCACAAATGGATACATTCTGGGTGTGTTCTCTGCCAACTCATTACAATATATCCTAAACAAGTGTCATTCAAAACCAGTTATACATCAAGGTTAATGATTTTTGGATTCATATCACTGATCTTAATCCACTTTGTTATACATTTCCAAAAGGAGATATTCCACTTGTATCATCCATCGCTTGAGTCATTTCAATTATAAATGTACATATAACTCTTCATCGCCATTCAGACCATTTGGTTGTTTTGTTCTAAATCATATGATCAGACGAGATTCTAAACGTCTGAGTTTAAGTGTTTTGTCACCACCTCTTTCATGCCTTGGTACACAAGCTATGCCGTAGTAAGTCATTGTTTGCCAGTTATACCCTTCATGCGTTTCTAGATGTTTAGCCATGGCATAGTTAGTATCTTTGTTTTGCACAGCTCGAATGTGTTCCAATATTCTTTTCTTTAATGGACATATTGTGCTGCCTATATATTTTTGGCCGCATTTGCATTCGATCATAAATACTACACAGCTTGTATCACATGTGATTTTGTCGTTGATGATGAAGATTTTGCCCATAAAATCCACAATTTCTCAAGGATTTCTGCCAATTCTACATGCCTTACACTTATCACATTTAGTGAAGCCCTTTGATGTTTGTTTAGCCACGACTCAGTTCTTGTCCTCTCAAAGTGACTTTTGCCTAATTTATCTTTAACTGAAGGAGCCTTCCGATATGAGACATCCGGTCTGTCCCCAACTTTATTCCCAATATCAGGGTCCATCTTAAGTATGTCCCAATATTTATTCATGATTTTGATAATTTGATTGTTTGCTTTGCTGTAACTCAAAATTATTCTTATTTTTGATCTTCCTTTTCTGGTCGAACACCCTTCTTATTGTCAATATTCATTAGAGTTTGTATGCGTGGGGTATCTTTCGCTCGCATACGTCCTTTCCTAATATCAGATATCTGATATCCTCTTTGTATGAACTTTTGTTCAGTTTCACATGCTTTATTTTCAAATTCTTTGTCATCAGAACAGTTTTGTCACATTCTTAAGAATTCACCATAAGGAATACTTATTTTTAATGATGGTGGATGAAAACTGGATCCATGTAACAAACTATTCATTGCTGTCGGCTTTTGATAGACAGTTGTCTTGATCTGATTTTCCTCTATATAGATGTTCACATCTACAAATTGCACAGATGTGGTACTGGTATTACAGGTGAATGAAAGACCCACATCATTTTGATTCAATTTGGTGAAGTATTCCATGAAGTCCTCATTGGTACCACTCCAGATTATGTATAAATCATCTATGAAACGTAAGCACAAATTTATTTTCCCAGTATATTGTTCATTTCCCTCTCTCCAAGCCATGGTTTTTCCCCACAAACCCCTGGTGAGATTCGCATAGCTTGGAGAAAAGGAAACTCTCATGGCAGTTCTGCATATCTGAGAGTAGAGTTGATGATCAAACAAAATATATTGTTACGAAGACACAATTCTATGATCTCAATCAGTAATTCTGAGTGTTTATGTATATATATATATATATATGCATGCTGGGAGTTGCAGTTTTCCACTCTGAACTGCCTGAGTGTTTCCGAAGCTAATGAGGTGCAGGTGCGCTCTAACTACTGTGAAGGGAGGAGCGGGACTATTAAAACGAGACTCAATAGTCAACCCAGGTACCCAAGGCATCAGAAGAAGGCTAAGCGCCGAAACTCGTCATGCCCGAAGGGAGAATAAACAGCCTCTAAAAAATGCCCAGTTGTGTCCCTCTCGTCTTCTTTTATGGAGGAGATTTTTGTGATATATATATATATATATGTATGTAGGCCCCTATGTCAAAAATCTACGATCTTACTGTCAGGACAGTACAGACTTTTTAAAATGGGAGAAAGACTTCATGCTTATCACCTTGGACGTGTGTTCATTGTACACATGTATTGACCAGGAACAAGGGGTGAATGCATGTTTATACTGTTTGCAAAGAAGACCTATTGCATTGTATGAGCATACAGTTATGCTCAAACTCATGATGTCTTATTGTCTTAACGAAAATATTTTTCTGTTTGATAAAGTTCTATATTGTCAGAAGTCTGGGACCGCTATGGGTACCTGCTTCGCCCCCAGCCTAGCGAATTTATTCCTGGGCTGGTGGGAGGAGCAGGTAGTCTGGTCTGATGCCAATGATTTATACACCTGTCATATACCTTTATGGCTGAGATATATAGACGACCTCTTCCTCACCTGGGATGGGGGAGAAGATCTAGCCAGGAGCTTCATCTCTAGCTTATCAATCAATAATCTAAATCTCAAATTTACATCGCATATGAGTCGAACACAATGTGATTTTTTGGATATACATGTTATGGTTCAGGGGGATAAATTGGTCACAGAGCTTTTCAGAAAAGAGACTGCAAGCAATAGTATTGTACATGCCTGTAGCCATCATCCCACTTCTCTCCTGAATAGCATCCCTTATGGAGAGCTGTTAAGAGCCCGCAGAAATTGTAGCACTGACTCAAGCTTCTCGAAGGAATCCAGTAACATGGTAAGCAGATTCAGACAGAGAGGTTATTCTGAAAAAGTATTATCTGTGGCTAAGCATAAACTCAACAATGTCAAAAAAACTGAGATCCTCTTTAAAGAACGAGATCTGCTGATACAAAATGAAACAACAACCATTCCCAGAATGATTACCACCTTTAATGATAGAGCTGGCAAGCTCAGGTGGATCATGAAAAAACATTGGAGCCTGATTCGGGCTGATCCTGTGGTAGGCACAAAAGTTGGTGCATCTCCCACTATAACATTCAAGAGAGCACGTTCTTTGAAGGATAAATTGGTCAGTAGCCATTTTCAAAATGAGAATATTGCGGGGTGGTTACAAAGCAGTGAAGGATTTTACAGATGTCAATCTTGTAAAGCCTGCAGATATAGCGTTAACAGCAAGAGCTATAAGCTATCAAATGGAAAAGAAAAACTTATATCTAAATTCATTACTTGCACATCAGATCATGTAGTGTACAGTCTAGAATGTCCCTGTGGGCTCCGCTCTATAGGGAGCACCAAATTGTCCATCAAGAAACTTATTTTAGAACACCAAAGGTCAATAGTAAACCTAGACTTCAGTTACCCCGTGGCACGACATTTCTACCATAAACACATCAGTGATTATACGTTGTTAAAATATACTGGGATTGATCGTATCCTTAAACATATCAGGGGCGGGGACAGGGATAACAGTTGAGGATCTTAGAATCAAGATTTATTATTGACCTCAATACTAAAATACCATTTGGCCTGAATGCAGGGGAGGAGCTGGCCACGCACATAGGGGTATAATTCATCTTACCCTGATACTGAAACTAACTGTTCCTGTTTCTCAGGTTTTCTCCTATGATAAAATGATTATATATTGATTTTTTAATTCACACTGCATTTATATATCACTTTTTTATGTCATACACAAACCATGGTTGGATCATTAGGGGATTTTCTGGCGCAATAGGGATTTTTAAGGGAGATACTGTGTAATTTGATATTCGCAGATGATATGATATTGATATCATGAGGGCATTTGTCCCGTTTAAATGAAGATTTGATTAGTTGGATTTTCTTCCTTATTTTTGTCCCCAATTTGCGTGGTCCTTTGATTTGCCATCCTTGGGAATTGTATATATATGTATATATTAATATATATTATGCATCACTATTTTTATTTTGTTAATAGGATATGTGGTTGTCACATAATTTCACTATTTTATTCAAGGACACTGGGTGGTATTATTCACACCTTGCTTAGCGTCTATGACATCATGTAGAATGTGGCTGTACTATCGGTGGCTATTTAGTGATTAACATTTTTTGATTTGTAAATATAGTTATCGGCGCATTGACATTGTGTATAGAGCTGTAAATATTTGATTATTAGATCTTTTATCTAAGACAAAGTCTCCACTTGGAGTTGATGAGTTCTAGGTTGCGGAAAGAAATGAATTTGTTCCGCTTCATTTTGTAACACATTAACATCGTTGCTCTTGTTTATCATGTTTCCATGGCAATGGATAATTAGAGTGAATGCTATGAGCCGTTTCACTGGTAATGAAAAGTTATTTAGTATCTGTTATTTATGTTGGTTATCTCACTAATTTAGATGCCACTGTGAATGCATAATATCGCATTTATTTAAAATGTTATTTATGATCTGTTACATTTTTAAGTCATTACCGCCATGAAGTATTTTCTTTCTTTCTATTATGACGTATGCGGATATATGGTGCAATACCTCCGATGCCCTTTGAACTTGACAAAGGCCGTTTCGGCTGAAACGCGTTGTTCGGTTTGTTTTTTTCACTCGGAATAAAACAACTGGTGCTAATCTGGTGTGCCGCCTTTCCTTCCTTTGGTTTGGATCTTTCTACATATATGTATGTATATATATATATATATATGGAGAGAGAGAAAGAGACCAAAATGCATCACTTGTGCCTCGTTCTAACACAAAAATTGATATCGGGCCTTACTCCCACATTGTGCTGCAGCAGGGAGTTTTGAATTTGCTAAAGATCACAGGTATCAGCTGCAGGATTTTTCAGAAGCTTTGTGATTTTAGTGAATGGATGCCACACGCCAGCATCCCACACTGAAAAGTATCCCAGCTCCAGCTCAGTTAACCATCTGCCACTTTTATTTTTTGATCAATATCTCGGTCACAGACTGATAAAGGCATGGCGAAGGGCGTGGTCAAGATTGTAGCATTTACAAACAATTGCTGTTAGAGAGGAACCCAAATTTGTACAGAGTATGTTATTTTGGTAATTCATAGCATTTTGAAAGCATGTCTACTATTACATGAACTAACGCCCCACCTCTTGTCTGTTATAGCTATGTGGGTCCTGAAAGTTTGTTTTTCTTAAAATTGGGTTGTGGTTCTAAAACGTTTGGGAAGCACTGGTCTAGGATGATGCCCTCTTGATCAAGTGTTGTGGGGTGTGGTCCTACTGAAGTTTGATCATCCACTATAACACAATTTTAGTTGGCCTTAATTAGGGCAACTAATTCTCAGGCTAGCTGACAACTAAGGGATGACACTGAGGTGCAACACATGAGCATAGCCATCGATCATGAATATGTTCAGGCTCTATACCAGGCTTCTCCAACGAGTAGCTCGTGAGCTGCTGGAAGCTCTCCAGCTACCTAAAAGTAGCTCCCCTCTCTACAGCTCAGTGAACTAAATTAGAAGTTTTTGCTTATTTGAAATAATATATGTATACCAAATTTGGAAAGTGCATGTCTGAAATGAAAATGTGTGTATTTTCAGAATTCATAATGAGGTTTAGAGAAAAACAGTTGAAATGTTATTTTATTTGCATTCCATATTGACAAAACATTTTTTACATTACTGTTGGCAACCGTGCCCGAAGCACAGAGGTGACCTCTGCTAGCAATGTTGCATATTGTGGCCACTTATGCAGTCTTGTCTGATATGGTTAATACTACGGCCATAGGTATCAAGCTAAATTGCAATCGCAAATGCTGAAATTCGCAGAATTTCAGCGTTTGCAATCGCAATTTAGCAGTGTGCAATGTATCACACAAAAACCCACTCGCAAAATAAGGAATTGCAAAATTTGTGATTCCCTATTTTGCGAATGCATTTAAGGAATCGCAAATTGCGATTCCTTAAATGCAATGTAAGAAGCACAAAAAAGTGCGATTTGGCCTTAAGGAATCGCAAATTACCACCAACTTCAAGTTGGTGGTAATTTGCGATTTCTTTGAAAAATGCACTTTTTTTGCATTTTTCAAAGTGCCATGTGGCGCACATACATGCCCTTAGGGCATGTATGTGTGCCACATGTGCACACATGCACATTTCAGGGGTGCAACAGGGTGTCCTTTTGCCTCTAGGCCCATAGGAATGAATGGGAAGGTATTCCTTAATTGCGACTCGCAATTTGCGAGTCGCAATTAAGGAATGTCAGGGAATCGCAAAATATTTGCGAATTTTCATTTACATCTCGTTTTGCGATTCTCAAATAGCGATTATCTAAAAATCGCTATTTGAGAATCGCAAAACGATTGTTTGATACATATGGCCCTACATCTCTAACAATATTTGTAGGTCGTGATAATTTTGATTCAACACTTGTGGCTCTTATTACAGAAACTGTTGGAGGCCCCTGCTCTAGACCATTTGAGTGCCATAGAAGCACGCTTGACGATAAAGCAGACCACATGTTGTGGGTAAGCCTTTGTAACACACACTGAATCTATCAGCCACAGTGCTGATCACACCCAGAGAATGGCACAACTGAGAGTTGCAACTGCACTTACCAAAAGGTACTAGCATAATTCATTGGTATGTCCATTGCCATTACACTAGAGTGTGCTACTACCTTTTACAAAAAACTTTCCTCACCCCCATGCTTTAACATACCATTATGGACGTACCAATGTTAGCAAATTCTTTTTGGGATTGGAATTTGATGTCCAACTAACATTGCAACCCCTTCAAAACCTGCTGCTTACCAGATTGATTTACTATTTACAATTTCAATCTTATGGTGGAGGAAGAGAGAAGAGGAGGGAATAGTTGCCATCTTCTCTTGTAATTTATTTCATGGCAAAACAAACAAAAGGTCCTGATTCCGAATAGATTGGACAAAGGGAGTGGCATTTACCACATTACTAAGTGACGTCAAAGATTAATGACTTGAAGAATCAATATGCTAAAGAAGTATCGTTTAGAAAAGTATAGAGATGGTAAATACCAAGTCACTTATAAACTGCACTGTGCACTTTATTAGAAATTCTTTCCATATAATTGTATTTTGTTATTGCTGCTTTCGTTCAAAAATACATTATATGCAACTGAATTTCGCACCTTATCAGAAATTATTTTGGTATAACTACATAATTCTGTTTTTGCTGCTTCTTGGGTAAAATGGACAGATGATACGTGCAAGACTGTAGCAGGCACTTTTTTAGAAATCACTACGGTTTCACTACCGAATCTTGTTATTGCGACTCCTTGTTCAAAACTGATAGATGATACATTATACAGTGCAGTTTGGATGAGTAAATAACTTAGTAGTCCGAATTGTATATGACTTTTAGGATGCACTGGGTTCTTTACACTCGTCTTTTATCACTCATAGATGCTTAGATAAAACATGGTGGTCTGTCATCCAAATGCCTTGTAAAATTTGTGTTTTATATCTCTTTTAAGATGTACAGCATTGCTGTTTCTTTTTTAATCTTCTAATATTTTAATTAAGTGCAATAATTGAAATGTTTGTTTTGCCTAGTCGGCATAATATCAAACAAAATAAACTTGGACTTGAATTGAACATTACTCCAGCGTGATATATTGACTGGATGTTGTAAATGCCTACCTTTCTTTTCAACATGAGGCATGATGTGGAATTATTACTTAACACATTGAATTCCACGTTTTGTCTTTTTTCAGAGCAGTTTTCCCCTGGTAAATGGTGTTACATTTGACTTGTTGACATCTGCGAAAAGAGAACAGAGAGGGGCAGATTTACTATTTGTTCACGTAGCGCAATGCAGCAACCGCAAATGCTGCGCCACGTGAAAAATAGAGGAGAGCGCCCTATTTACTAAAATATGGCACTCCCCTCTCACTAGTGCCGGCGCTGAAATCAGCTGCCATGCGCCACGGAGACACCCTTGTGCCTTGGTGCAAAGTTGTCTCAGTGAGTCTAGCATAGGTTTTGTACTGGAAGGAACCCTTCCAGTACAAACTACTATACACAGACTCATTTTAACCATTTTCCCACTTTCTATGTGTGCTGTAAAGTGCAGCACACATGCAAAGTCAGAAAAGAAAGGAGAAATGAAAGCATTTCTCCTTCATTGCGCCTACTTGAAAAGGGTGCAGTTTTCTCACACTAAACCCAAACTACTTTATTTAGTAAATTGGGTTTAGCATGAGAATCCTTGGGTGGTTGCATGGGAACGCCCATGAACCACCCTTGGTACGGCCCCATGGCATAAAGTAATGCGAAGCAGCGCTGCTTTGCATTACTTTTCCGTTAATTCCAGCGCTAAACAAGTTTAGCACTGGAAAGTAAATAGAGAAAAAACGATTTTGCACCAATTTGCGTCATTTTTGTGTTACAAACATGGCGCAAAATCTTAGTAACTCTCCCCCAGATGGTACAACAGTTATCTGCAGCTTGAGCCTGATCTCTGTGCAAACTACTGTTTGAACAGCGATCAGAATTTTATTCCATCACCTAATCAGACCCAAGGACATATTTTCAAATGTTGGAAGAATGCTTCCACTCTGTAACAAGGGGATGCTTTTTGCGGTTAACACTTAATTATATTTTTATTTGGCAAAATGTAGACGGTAAAGGAATATTCATGTACTTTAGCTTATGACCCTCCCTGGCCTGTTGTAGTTACCTGCCATGAGACGGTGTCTCTTTTCTCCGTTTGGGACCATAGGGTGTTAGTGGAAACCGTTTGTGGATGATGTAATTCTGTGTGAACTGCACAATTTCGGTCCAGTTTGCTAGATGAATGAGCAACTAAGAAATATATACAGTTCTAAGTAACCATTTAGAAGCCAGGCTGCGTTTAATCGTTGGTATGAGGAGGGGAACATAAAATGTGATTTTAAAAGAAATTACAATAATGTAAACATCGTTGATGTCATTGAAGTGTCACTATGGGCCTCAACTGTGACCATTAGCCTCGAAGATGGTAAAATCATTCCAAGAATACAAGGGTGGCTGGTCCTTATGGGCTCGGGACTCCACTCTCCTTTTCTCTGACAATTTTATATTACACTAGTAGTGAATAATATTATATTATTCATTATTTGTGTAATGAAAACTGGAGCACCAGGAGCTGGAAAAGGAGATTCGTTGGCAGCTGAGGTAAGTAAAAAAATGCTTTTCAATGTATGCAATGTGCTTGTAGGTGAGAGAGTGTTTATGTGACAAAAAATATGTGTATGTGTGAGCATGCATGTTTGTGAGTGAAAGTGAGTGAGTGAGAGATTAGGTGAATGAGAATTAATGAGTATGAATGAGTGTGAAGGAGTGTTAGAGAGAATAAGTGAGAAGGAGTGTCGGTGAGAATGAGAGCGACAGTAAGTGTAACTGTGAGTGAGAATGAGTGAGTCAGAGTGCGTGTGAATGAATGAGCAAGTATAAGTGTGAATGCATGTGAATGAGAAAGTATGAATGGAGGAGAGTAAGAGTGAATATGAGTGAGAGTGAGAAGGAATGAATGAGTGAGTCAGAGTGAGTAAATATAAGTGAGAGTAAGTCAGAACGAGGGAGTCAGAGTAAGCATGAGTGCAAGTCTGAGTGAATGAAAAAGTATGAATGAGTCAGAGTTAGAATGAGTGAGAGGGAGCGAATGAACAGAAATGAGTGACAGCATCAGAGTGAGTGTGAGATAGTAGTAAAGAATGAGTGAGTGTGAATGAGGGAGAATTAATGTAAGTGAGGGAATGTAAATTAGTGTGAGCGAGAATGTAGTCTTATGCTTGTGAATCTGTCACTAGTCCTAATATACTGAGGGTAATTCTTGGTTTCTAAAGTTACCCATGGCAGAGTACTGTTGCTAGCATACTGGTGTCAAGTCTTAGCATGACATACACCTGTGAAAAAATGCTAACACTGGCATACTGGAGGTAATTTTTGTCATTGTGTGCATCCATGGTAAAATTCAGGCACTAGCATTCTAAAGGTAATTCTTGACATATGGTGTACCTGTGGAAATCGCTGATGCTGGCATACTTGAAGAAATTCTTGGCATGGGGGCACTTGTGACAAAATGTTGGTGCTGGTACACTGGCGGTAATTCTTGACATAAGGGAGGACAACTCTGCCATATGATAGGGGGAAGTCATAACAAAATGCTGGTTCTGACAAACTAGAGGTAATTTTTGAAATAAGAATCATCCATGCTATATGGATGGCATTAGGGGCAAAATTATCATACTGCCATATTGTATGCAATTTTTGGCATAAGGGGCACCCATGACAAATGAGGGGTACCTATGGCAAAATGCTGGTCCTGGAACAATGGCGGTAAAATTTAATGAATGGAGGCAATCAAAGCACATATGAAAAAGGTGGCAACTCCTGAGGAACATCAGGTTTTATTGGCTTAGCACACTATGAAATGACTTATATCTAATAACAGCCCTTTCGGAGCATATGGTTTGTTAAATACACTGTTTGACCTATTGTTTTTAAATGGTGTTGTGGAAAGTAGCTTCCCCCCACCAAACCATCCTAGAAGAGGTCTGTCTCACATGCTTAACTCGCACAACTCCAGGCAAGTATTATGCGCCATCACTTTCAAACATCATATCAACAAACTTATATCGGTGGTATCCAAAATAGACGTGTCTGTTTTGTAATATCAATCATGCAGTTATTATGGAACTTCAGTGAGGAACATTATTGTGATGTCATCAGAGTTAAGGTCATGTGACATAACTTCCTGGAAAGATTTTGGGTCAGAAATCATATCTTGTCACTTCCTGTAATGTCATTATTGTCAAAAGTTATGTGATGTTGCTTGTACTACCCCTGGCATTTTGGTGAATTGCCATCCATGGTAAACGTAACTATACATATGATTTCACGTTATTTCTCTGTATCTTTCTTGTCTTATCTCAGCCACACTGCTGCAGAAAGAATTAACATAAAAGTAAGCATGCTGGGCAACACACACAACAGTAAAAATATCAGGCACTCACCCCTCTCGCTTTTTGCAATCTGTACTGCCACTGCCAGCAACTGCTCTTATGGAACTTCTGGAGAATTTTGTGGGATAGTCAGCACCCATGGCACCAGCAAAAAGAAAAGTACTGGATGTACTTAATTAACGAGGTAGCAACATGCAATAGGTCTCGCAGAAATGTCTTTTCAAATCAGACCTTGAGAGAGGAAACGAAAACCAAAAATACAGCTGCAAACTTATGAGATGGGGCATCTGTGAAAGAGATCATTTGGCATGTCCAAGTGAACTGGAATCTGAAGCCAAGTTGACCTCCTGACATTTGATGGCAGATTTCCTCTAAGTAGGTTCTGCTCATTCATGCTCTGCCACTGTATGTTTCTCTTCATGATGAACTTTTGATAGTATAAGGGAGACAGACAAAATGTTCGTACCTAAATACATGACCATGATATAATGGTCAGAAACAAATTAAGATGGAATTTGTAGGTATTCTAAAGGTAAAGCTTCTGCTCGTCATGGTGCACAGCAGTGGAGTTTCAGAACATAGTACCATTTGGCTTGTGGATAGGAGTGAGGCAGCTTCCCACAGTTTTTCCATCATTGGTGCCATGCTTACCTCATACTTAGTTCATATTCTGCGGAATATTTAACTAATTTAGGGTGGCAGTCAAGAAGGGCTTGGATTGCTCCAACTTGTTACTCTTCAGAACACACATTGATTACTTATCAGATATTAGAACATTGGAATGTGGAGCACTCCATTGAAGACAATGGAGTGCTCCGTGCTTCTACGGGCCGGTAAAGGCCCGCAAAGCAACATTCCAATGTTGTTTTCACAAAGGCCTCTCGGAGCCCAGGGGGATTTAAAACCCCTCGAACTCCGAGAGGCTTTTGTTTAATTTGTTAGAACATTCTGCCCTCTAGTGGCAGAATGTTCTAATAGCCTTATAGCCCTTCGTAGCTGGGCTATACCGGCTATTAAAGTCCCACTCCCTTGTTGTAGTCCCTCGCCCTCGGCTCGGGCCTTGAATGCTGGAGCGGGCCTTTAATAGCCGGTATAGCCCTCTACGGGGGGCTATAAGGCTATAATATATAATTGTTTAACACCACGGTGAATGTTCAGCTTCAGTAATTGGAAGGTAACATGCTTGTGCTATATAAAACCCCTTAAGTGAGCCAAATCAGTACTGGACCAGAAAGCTTCCCTTAACATGCAGCTTTAAAGGGTCAAAAGATATTTGTGGCAAAGTTAGCAGATTTGGTGAAGCAAATGAGAGAGAGCATTTTTCCATCTGATGGCCCATATGACATCCTAGAACTCAACTTCAGGAAGTAATATTTCTTTAATCTTTGAGAATTATATCCTCGGGCATACCTGGTTGTCATGGAGGATCCTCAGCCGCATCTCTCTAGCAATAGCTGCCTTCACAGCATACAAAGCAGACAACTTTTATATACATCCCCTTTGTCTCATTAAGGGCTGCAGACAAACGCTAGGTTAGCTGGTAAGTTCAATGCTTTTTTGCTCTTTGAGAATAGGCTTTTTAAGTTTACAAGTCCTCGAGCTGAAACAGAAGAGTTGCAGGATTGAGTGCATGCATATTCCTTCAGACGCTGACTTCTTGGATATTCAGAAGTGCTTATGCTGTTAGGAGTTGCCGCACTCTTGTTTATATCATGTCCAATATAGCAGTATAGGTGAACAATAAAGATCCAATCAAAAGTGCACTAGCAAAGAACAATTCTATTTCCACGTTAAAGGGAAATTGTAGCTTACTTTGACAAGTTTTTCACTTGCCAAGTTATGCTGAGAGCTTCCTCAGAGCCTATAAGTACTTGAGTGGCGGTGCATCAATAAGGAATAGTAGCTCTGGTTCGATTTCTTCTAGTGTCCTTGTTTCCCGTGGTTCATTCCTTGCATTCCCTTGAACATTCCTTTGTATTGATATCTAAAGGAGCTCCAGATTTTGTCAAAGGGCATCCAGTAACTGTTCAAAAATTTGGTAATTATTCCAGCCTCATCACATCAAGAAGGATGGTGGGTTTTTTGCATAAAATATTTGGTTCTCAAGGCTTTATGAGATTTGCAGACAGTTCTGCACATAAGATTCATTCATTCCACCCTGTTCAGCATAGATATGGTCTAGACCAGTGGGTCTTAACCTTTTGACTTCTGTGGACCCCCACTGGATCATTACTGGAATCCAGTGTCCCCCACTGAATATCTGTTAGAATCGAGTCATTATTTGTAGCCTGTGACCCCGGCCTAAGCAACTGCGATGATTTGAACTACAAATCAAGGCACACATTATGACATATTTTATTTAATTCACAAGTATAAAAAAATCACAGTTTTGATTTTAAGGGAAGTCTGGAGCTTTTCTAAATTCAATTAAGGCTACCCATCATTCACACTATATTCTGTTTGATGCACTTGAACTATCTCACAAATCAATCTTAGAATACCAATTTAATTTTTAGCCTCCAATTCCAAATTCCTTATAATTTACAGAAAGTTTTGAAATTTTCTATTCTCAAATTAGCTTTTTTATTTATATGCACTTTATTAATATGTTAATATTAGTTAATTTTCTAAGAAGTCACGGACCCCCCTGAGTAAGCTTTGTGGACCCTCAGGTATTCATAGACCACAGGTTCAGAACTGCTGGTCTAGACCTCCATTAATTTGTTTCCATCAGTACGTTCTCATCTAACTCCAGGTCGTATAGCTCTGCATTCAAATTCTCCCTGTTCGTTGAAACCTTGGTGTTCTGATGTTGAAAGCCACTACTACCGATTCAAGATGCCACCATTCAGACTGAAGTCACTACTACCGCCATAACCGAAGTAGATTCCTTGTAATTGGCATTCCAGTACTTAAAAGGAGTATTGATGTATCCAGAAAGCATATATTAATCATAGAGAGAATGGTCCCTACTGGCTTAATAAATGAAATCTGGTTAGGTCAAGACATTGTACTGAGAGAATCTGTGCTCAACCCCTGGTAGCTATGGCATAAGCAGCAGGAAAACCCCAGAGAATAGTGCGCTAAGTTCAAGCAGTACCAACAATTTCAAATAAAAGAAACCAATAAAATGGTCAAACCAATTTAAAAACACAGAAAAAACTTAATGAGCAAAAAGACACCATGATCATTAAAATAGGATTTTTTATGATTTAAGGAACTCACAAATGTCACCTGCCACACTCAAAGGACCTATTTGCAAATGGCACAAGATAAAATGCACTCTAGTAAGAGAAAAATGTGGTGGATGGTGTGAGTTATGGCATTCATTATATATGTAGCATACCATAAGCATTGCATTTGATCTGTGAGTTTTGGATTGCATGTCTGTTGTCTGAGTTATGGGTTGCAGTTATAACCATAACTTGTGAATTTCAGTGATTTTTGGTATTAATTTACAATTGTAACTCCACTTTAATTGATTTTCAAATGTTTTAAAAACAGATGTGCATCAAAGCATTGTAGTGCCTTGGTCAGGAATGGTAAGTTGGATCCCGAAAAATAGTTGTTCAAATGTTTGGGGGTTTGACTTGACCTATTTTTAGGTCATCGCAAATGATTATGTAAGACATACATGAGTTGATTAGGTTGGTCCAGAATAGCATTAGGAAGCTACTGATTTCTTTGATGATAACATAAAGGCTAAATTGTGTGATATGATCCTATATTGCCCTACATTGGCATCTCAGGTGTCAGAAGAAATTTAAAAACCACTCTGCCTTTGGTTTATGATATATGTATGTGTGTTTGCATTTAGATAGATAGATAGACAGACAGACAGAGAGAGAGATAGATAGATAGATAGAAAGATAGATAGATAGATAGATAGATTTTACACCAAACTTGTCATGAAAGAAGAACATCACCAAGAAAGTGTGCTTTTTTGATTTGATGTTAATCTGTTCAATAGTTTGTAAGAAATGTGCTTTTAACAAAATGTGTTTTGTGTGCATCAAAAACTTACAGTTTAGAGATCTCTTGGTCATTTGAATTCATGAGGTAGAAACTCGAGAGTTCTCTCAGTCACATTTGCATGTTTAAAGAATATGATTGGGAAATCATTTTTTCTTGCATCTTGAAATGTATGATTTTTGTGTATTCCGCATAGAAGGGCAAATATTTACAGAGAGAAGCGGATGCATAATGACCTATCCTATTCACCAGGGGTGTGTAAATATGATCACAAAGGCATGGAAAATTAGATGAAAAATAGTCAAAAATGCACTTAGCTTACAGCAAATTCACAATTTTTTAGAAAGCTCACAGCGATCATTTTGCATTCAGAAACAGGTACCATTTTCATCAGTTCATGAGCTTCGGAGAGGTGAACTTCAGAATTCAAGAGTCATGAAATCTGCAAATATTAAATAAGTATGAGTCCTGTAATAAGGTGCAGCGCCTGGTAGGATGCATTGGCGGTTGGCTACAAGATCTGGCTTTCAGCCAGGCCCTGCAGTGAAGCACAGGAATGCACAGGCAGGTGGGCAGCAGCCAGGCCCTTAATTACCCCCTGTTAAGCACTGTGAAGGCCGTGGCATGGTAAAGACTCATGAGTGATTGGTACAGGGCCTGGCTTCTTGTCAGTCCTTGAATTCCACTGCCGTTATGAAGGGCTGAAGGGCATGAGTGATGACCCTAGATCGGTTGCTAATTTCATTTTTAAAAACACAGTTAAAAAAGTTGTATTTCTGGTAGTGCAAGCACAAACTTTCACATGGGAAAAACTAAGACATTCACTACTAAATACACAGTTATAGAGATGTTTGGGTTCAATATCAAAACCTAAAAACCTCTCCAATGTGGCAGTTATTGCCTGTAATATGGGCCATAACTCATGCCCCCACCATGAAAAACATAACTGGCACCCCAAATGGACTGCCCTTGACCTCACCTATAATATGACAGAAGTCAATTCTGAATTATATTGATTACATCACGAATGAGATTACATATTATATTCCCATTTTACCAGGGACATTGTAAATTACATAACTATTGAAACAGTATACTTTTTTGATCAGGATATATGTTGTTACTTAATGCAGTTGTGTTCTTTAGTTCTGCTGCTTATTGGTACACATTTTGTGAATTCACCAATGGTCCATTCACAGGGCTATTTATTCTAAAATGGACTCTATTACTGGTTATGCATTTTTTATATTACGTTATTTTGAGCTAGCTAACATGAAATTGTACTTTTTTCAACATTGTATTGTTTAGTGAAAATGGTAGCGAGATGCTGGACTATGTTGCTGAGTGGCCTGCAGTAAAAAGAAGAGAACAATACCTAATTATGTAACTAAGAATGTAAAATTTCTGAATTTTAGAAAAACAATATATAATAATATATCTCAGTATTACCTGTTCAACACTGTAACACTGGAATAAGCAAGTAAAAGGTGATCAGTTGATATTTAAAAAGTCTGTACTACACAGCATAACATGTGATACTATTTAAAGTAACTTTTGATCCGTTTGAGCTAGAAGCAAAATAGTTTATTTCTGTAATTGTGGAAATGTCCAAATTATGCAGCAGAGAGTGGAATAAGTAGCAAGTGTAGCATATCCATATTTATGCCAAAATTAATGCAGAAATGCTGCAGAATCACACAATTCAGGTGGCCAGCAGTGGCCTGATGGTCAAATTCTTGCTTTTTGCCAAGACCAACAAGCAACAAGTAGTCCAAACCACACTCAACAATAAGAGCCTTCACAGAATCAAGCTCCAACTTTCACCCATTGCCATGCCACTTGGAATTACCTTGGATACCAATCTCACCCTTGTGGAGGTTGAAAATGTTTACGTACATTTAACCTCATAATAATGTAGAAATGTGCTTTAACAGTAACATAGAAAATGCATATCAAAATAGTTGTTAGAAAATGTGCTTTTATTAAACGTGCAAAAAGTGAAAATGCTGCTTATTTCTGCAGAAAGCTCCCAATTCTATAAATCTTTCTTTCACTGCTAGACCGCAATATGCTCTTGATTCTTTCCTGTCCCTTTAAGAAAAATAATACCTTTCTGTAAAATGATGATTTAACGTTATAACTGAACTGTAGAACTTGATATCTTCATGAGATGTGCTGTTTGCTGCAAAATGTATTTCTTTCCTTCCTCACACGATATGACTTAATTATATTTTAGATTGTTTCCTCCGCCATATGCTTAAAATGAACAAGTATATTAATGAAAGAGATGCTTGTTGTAGGTTTAAATTCCCTGATCTAACCAGGACATGCTAGATATTATTGTTTCATTTCATAGAGCAGGCCATTGTTACACAATGGGAGACTGAACAGCTAACAGAGTAGGCTTGCAAAGGTTCTCATGAGAACCTTCCTAGATGTATCTTTTTGTAATACGCTGTGGCTACATTAAAATAACTCCATGTCAACATGGATTTTTACTGTGCAAGGGAGAAGGCAACGGACCATGGAAAGAACCTTCCTCATTGGCTATAGATGGCATAACCATCTATTTTTGCAACATTTTGTGCCTTCCTTATAGTACATGTTCCTAGCTAGAGAGTTAAGGCATTCTATGCATCCCTACCCTACCATGTCCCTTAGCACTTTGTTGTGCTAGCCTGAATTACCATGAGCAACTGCTAATGGTGATTTCTTTGTTTTCCTTATAATTTGTGAGGAGACTTTCTGTCTTATGCTGATCAAAGCTACTGCTGTGATTAATTCCTTTACCTGTTTTAACGTTGCTGCTGTGACTGTTAGGGAGCTCGGCTGAGTTTCCAGAACTACTCTTTATGAGTTCAACCTTTTTCATAGCTTTCAGCTTTTTGCTCTAGAAAGTTTACTTGCTCTCTTCCAAAAGAAAACTCTTTATGAGTTCTCGCTAGGATAGGTTAGGTCCTTTACATTAAGTTAGGGATTCATTCTTTATGGAACATGCTGTTATTTTGTATGCTTATTCAAACCAAATGTTTTCAATATTTCTGTAAATTGATTTATTTGACTAATCTGAATAAAAAGACAAAAATACAGACTAATCTCCTAAAGACAAAATAAAGTTTTAAAATTTCACCAAACGTATCAATATTGACTGAAAATCTAATGTTGAAGACAATGTTTATTTTACAGATGTCGACTCGAAGAGGCGTGGAAATTGGAAGTTCACTTAGTAAATTTGAAGTGGAGCTACTTATAACATGTTTATGAGATATCCGAGCTCGCAAATCTGGTAGCAGTGGATATGGTTTAACACCCTGAATTCCCCATTCAATAATCCAGTGTCCAGAACTTGAAGATCCAGCAAAGTGGTACTCGAAGCGGTTGCGGTTTAGAAGGTGTGAGCATTAATAGGGCAAACGAGTTGTGGTCATGATTGTGCTTTTCTTTTAGATTGAATGTTTGATTATAATGAGTGTTTAAGAAGAAATAATCGATAAGTGGTTGAAAAGGTGTTTGAAGATTTCAGACTAGTTGTAGTCGAAAGATCCTGAGATAACATAATAATTGAAAACTTGTTAGCAGAGATTTTGAAGTTTGGTGTGTGAGGTACCATCACCTACATCAGTGACATAAAGTTATTAAGTTGTTGTGATTGATTAACATTGATCGGTGTTAGTTGAACATAATTGCGCAAACAGGGGAAACTGCATTGATTTGAGTGATTTCACGCTGGTCGAGATTTCACTTGTGAGTGTTGAAAATATTCTTGAATGTGTGGGGAACTTTATTACTTTAGTAGAGCAAACAACAATGTGTTTTAAAAGATGATACTTATAGTTGTGCAAGTATGAAGAAAATTGTGAAGGAGGGTGAGTTGCTGTGAGAAGTGAGGTTGTGCGCTGGGATCAGTTGGCTGGTGTGTTTCGCACTGTGATTGGCTGGGGACATTACAATGCAGCGCTGGGATTAGATTTCTTAAAAGTGAATACTGTATTTGGATTTGTCGTTAAGAACTGTGAAAAATAATAACTGGAATTCAATTGGTTTAACAGAGGATTGATGTATACAGAACAAAATCATAACATTCTGTTTAATCATGTTGTTTCAAATTGGCCTGTCATTATGAAATGTTTTAAAGATTTTAAGAATTTGGTAAGAGGGGATGTTACTAATCTAGTATGCAAAGGCAAAGAGGCGTCTCCTGAGAGTAGACCTACAAACATTTTGACTACTGGGCATGGTTTAAGCACATGTCTTTGGCATCGCCAATGGAGTAGGATAACTGGAAAGGAGGGTGCTTTGAGTTTTCCTAGATACAGGACATTTACCACCAGGATTCTTGATCATTTGAAAGAAAATTGTACAAAATGAAGCCACCACCTAGATCCATTCAATATGAAGCATCTAATGCTTGGAGGGTGTTGCCAGGGAAAAAGAGAGGGAAAAATACTAGAGAGGACTAATAGGCCAGTGAACAATTATGCAAATGCCCGATGAGACAAAGAGTAGTGTAGATGGAGAAAAGTTATTTTTTAAGGGACTAGATTATATCCAGTGCTTATCTCGGAGACTTCTAAGAAAGGAAAGGACAAAGATTCCTTAAAGAAAGAAGGGGATGAGTCAGATACGGATTCAGGAGAGGAAATATTGGAACAAATGTTGACTTTGAGACCCCCACCACATGTAACCCCTGCAGAACAGAGTGAATCAGGTGCTAGTACTAGTTTGATAGTGCCAACTTCTCCTGCACATCAAGTTGCAACCCCCCATTAAACAACCCCTACAAATATTGCATGTTACCTCACCAGTAATAGCTAGACCACAAGTTGCCATTCCAACAGTAACTACTACAGCTGCAGTGACCAGTATAGCATCAGTACTTGTTGTTAATGCTCAATCTGTAATTAGGGTAGTAGCAAGTGCTCTCCCACTTATAGAGACAAGACCTGTGACTCAACTAGTTACCGGAGGCTTACTCACCTCGGGATTTGTCCCGACTTCCCAGAACTCACAGATAGCTGCATGGAAGCCACCACTAATGGTGCAATCACTAATTGATCGAGGGATGTTAGTACTCACAGCCCCAATATCATCGGAAGAAATAGTTGCGACTGACCACCAGAGAGATTAGAGGTTGAAAAAGAGAAGCCTTTAAATGTCTCACAATTGAAGGTTGAACTGGAGGAAATAAGGGGATGTTTGGAATTTGAGCATATAGAACAATACCAAGGGAAAGAATTAATGACCTGTGCAAAGAGGTTATGAGAAGGGCAGCCTTAGTTAATGCAAATTTACTGAATTGGCTCCAAAATGTGAAAAAGATCTTACAAAAAATGTGCATCTACACAGAAGCTATAGGGTTCAACTGGATGACCCGGCATTCGAGAATATGCGGATCACAGGCCGGCGTTTTCATATTATAGAATTGGTCAAGTGCATTCACAGATGGAGTGAAACTGAAAAATTAGAAACCAAATGGGCTAACAAACATGAGAAGAAAAAGAGGGAAGCAGCTGTTGCAGGAAAGCAAGATGGAGGAAGTGAGGGATAAGTGACAGTTTACCCCCTTTGAGAAATCGAAGGAGGAACGTATGTGCATGTTCCTTGGGAGTCGTGCTGATCTGGCAGCATTCACAAACAATTTTCCCAAATTGAGAGACAAGCCGGAGCAGTGGTATGCACAAGTGCAAACAAATGGAAAGGTTCATAAAGATTTCAAAAGTATTGTGGACTGATTTGAATAAGGTTTTTGATATTGTAGTGCCTGCTGACTTATGGGGCGAATATAAGACTGCAGTACAGTGGCCTAGAGAGTAACCAGGAAGAGTGGCTGGGACAAATGTGCCGTCTCCCAAGGTGGTGGATAAGTAGGAGGCAGTTATTACCTTTTTAAAAGGCAGAGTACCTCTGAAAGATATGGTCTGGCTTAGAATTAAAAGAACTGCACAGGAGAAAAAGGAGACTGTACATGAGTATTATGAGAGATTGTTGCAGGTATTTCTGCAGCACAGCGGATGTGAATATCCTAAGGAGAAGGATATGGGGATTTTCGTGTCCCAGTTTGTTATAGGGCTGAAGCCAGAGATCTGTTTGCACATAACACAAGGTGTGATCTGTTGGCAAAATAAGTCACTCGATGAAATCCTGAGATATGCAAAATACTGTAGCGATGAGTTAGGTATGAAGCAGAAAAGGATAAACGAAAAATTCATGTTAACACAAACAAAGCTGGCTCTGAAAGGTTTTCAGAACCCTTCTTTTGTATGGAATCAAGGAAACATGCAGGGAGTTGCCGTGCCACGGTTAGAACAGTGGAAGTCCCACACTTACCTCTCTTGGGTAAAACTATCCAAGTTGTAGGAGTAACTAACAAACAAATCCAAAATCCAATTTCTGAAAAGATTCCAGTAAAAATAGGCTCATTTAAAGAAAAGCACCAATTTGTGGTTTGTGATTCAAGTCCTGTAAACCTGTTCAGAAGGGATTTGTTGTGCAAATTAATTGCACTATCTATTGTACGCCAGATGGTGTGGTGTTCCAGACCCATGAGGCCCTATTCACAAATGTAAAGTGAGACGAAAGTCTAACTTTATGACTTTTGAGTATTCACAAAGGGCCTTTATGAGTAGTAAATGACCTTTGTGAATACCAAAAGTTGTAAAGTTAGACTTTCATCTCACTTTACCTTTGTGAATCGAGCCCATGATGAGGATGTAGATTTTAAATTAATCAAACATCAGACTGAGACAAGAATATACCCTTTACTAACTATTGATAAATTACCTGAAGACTTGAAAGGAACAGTGAATGTAGAAGTTTGGGATTTTACAGGGAAATACATTACACTGATTAAAGGTGTAGAACCAGTCTAAATCACTGTGAAACCAAATGCTTCATATCCCAGAACACCTCCATATCATTTGATCCCAGAGACAATTGCAGGAATACAGCCAGTGATAGATGATATGTTACAAAAAGGAATCCTGAAGGAACTAATTGGAAGTTCATGTAACTCTCCAATTATGGGTTTGCAGAAACCCAACGATAAAAATAGGATAGTTCAGGACTTACGAAAAGCAAATGAAATAGTAGTGCCCTGTTGCCCTGTAGTACCAAATCCAGCTACAATATTGTTTCAGATTATTCTATTACTCTAATCTGCAGAGTGGTTTACAGTCATTGGCTTGTGCCAGGCTTTCATCTCAGTACCATTGCACAAAGAAAGCCAATTTATATTTTCCTTTATATTCCAGCTAAGGTATTAACATGGTGTTGTGTCCAACAAGAGGATACAGAGAGTCCATTAATTTTAAATCAAATCCTGAAAAGAAATTTAGGAACCCTGCAGATGTCCAGTAGTTCAACCTTTGTGCAATACGTAGATGATCTGCTGGTAGCATCAGAAACGCGAGATGCATGTAAACATGACACTATTGCACTCTTGAATCACCTGGCTAAGAACGGACACTAAGTGTGTCTAGGGAAACTGCGGTATTGTCAAACTGAGGTTCAAAATCTGGGAGACATTATTGAGAAAGGAGCTAGGAAAGTGTCACCAGACAGAGTGGAAGCAATTTTGCAGATGAATCCACCTCAAACTCAGAAAGAAATCAGAATGTTCTTGGAAATGTCTGGCTACTGTAGACAGTGAATACCAAACTTTTCCTTGGTGGCAAAGCCTCTGCTGAGGCTGACACACAAATATGTGTCTTATCCGATTCCATGGGACAAAGAATGTACAAGACTTGAAAGAGAAATTGTGCTGTGCCCCAGCACTAGGAATGCCAGAATATCTAAAAGAATTAACACAATTTGGCAGCGAGAGGGATGGTTGCGCTCTCTCGGTTTTTACACAAACACATGGAGGATCTCGAAAGCCTATTGCCCATTTCTCTACCACACTTGACCCTGTATCGGCAGGACTTCCCGGTTGCCTTACAGTGGTGGCTGCAGTAAGTACTGGTTTGGAGAAGAGCGAGAACATAGTGATGGTATACCAATTAACTGGCATGGTCCCACACTCTGTGGAGTTACTGTTAGCAAGAACAAAGACACTATATATGACCTAGGTTAACCCGATATAAGCAAAATATACTCTCTTCTGACAATATTGTTTTTAAACGTATAATGCTGAATCCTTCATCGTTGTTACCTGCAAATCATCATGATAATTGTGATGAAAGTGAACTTGATTGTTTAGACATCACGGAATTGTGCACCAAACCCTGCCCTGACATTAAGGATGAACCCCTTACGGAGCCTGATTGTGTTTTATTCGTAGTTGGCTCATGCTTGAGAGGGAATGATGGCATACTCAGAGCAGCATATGCCGTGTACACTATAAAAGATGTAGTTGAAGCATCATGGCTCCAAATGTTTTTTTCTGCTGAAGTTGCTGAACTGATTGCTCTAACTAGAGCCTGCAGTTTAACTGCTCAAATGATAGTCACCATATTCACTGATAGCCAGTATGGGTTATGTGCCATTCATGATGTCGGACAATTGTGGTTGCATAGGAGCTTTCTTACATCTTCAGGTACCCCTATCAAGAATGGAACCTACGTCACGGACCTGTTGGATGCTCTACAATCACCAGAAGAAATTGTTGCGATAAAGTGCTATGCACATCAAGGAGGAAGCGAATATATTGCCATGGGCAACCAATACACTGACTCAGTAGCCAGGTACAGTTTGCTGTAAGCCTGTTCCTTTAATGGAAATTTCACCTGTTAGTCTGAAGAAGAGAGTTATTTTGCAATGTTGATATAAGTTACTGATACATGGGATGAATTGAAACGGGGGCAGGAAAATGTGCCAGAAGCAGAACAGAATGGTTGGGTAAAAGGAGGATGCAAGAAAAATGCAAATGACATCTGGATGTCGGCAGGTGGAAGACCATTCTTACCAGATAGCTTGCTATCTCCAATGACACAAAACCACCATGGATACACACATTTAGGGAGAGATGCAATGGCAAGACTTTTCAAGCAGAGTAGGTGCAAACCCAGCTTCAGAATGTTGGCAGAAGAGATTTGCCATTGATGTGTAACTTGTCAACAGCTAAACGTAGGGAAATGAACACTTGTCACTCTAACACACCTAGGGAAATCAGGTGGCCCATTCCACAGGATGCAGATGGATTTTTTTGAGATGCCTGTACATAACGGGTTGAGATATATCCTGATGATTGTGTGCATCTTCTCAAAATGGGTGGAAGCCTACCCAACTAAAAAAGCAACAGCCTTACTGTAGCTAAGCTCTTATTATGTGAATTAATACCCAGGTTCAGCATGTCAATTTCTCTTGAGTCAGCTAGAGGAAAACACTTCAACAATGAAGTGATGAAGATAATCTTCACAGCCTTACCGACTGAACAAAGACTACTTTGCAGTTCCAGACCAGAGGTATCTGGTATTGTTGAGCAAATGAACGGTACCATCAAATCTAGATTGGCCAAGGTCTGGGATTCAACCTCTCTGAAATGGCCAGACAATTTACCATTGGTGCTGATGAGTATCTGGAGTACACCCGACAGGAAGACAGGGTTATCCCCCCATGAAATACTGATGAGCAGAGCCATGGGATTGCCTGTCATTCCTGCCAATGCTCTTTTAACTATCACTGATGATATTATATTATATTACTGCAGGAGACTGGCTGACATGATTTGTTCTGTCTCTCATTAGGTCTCAACTGCCACACAAGACCCGCATCAAGAACAATGCCACGACCTCCATCTTGGTTATTGGGTAGTGATCAAGAAGCACATTTGGAAGACTTGCCTTGAACCCAGATGGAAAGGCCCCTTTCAAGTGATCCTCACTGCACATAATGCTGTTAAGTGTGCCGGAGTTCCGAGTTGGATTCATGCCTCGCACACCAAAAGAGTGAGCAATCCAGAAGAAATTCCTCTGGTCTATGATCCCGAACAAAGAGCTTTGGTGGTTGCACCGCCAATCGAGAGACGACCCAGGCCAACAGCACCATTGACAGTCTAGCCACTGGAAGAAGGAAGGGGTGATCAGTTGACGGAATGTCAAGTTCAAGTACCTGAAATAACTCTGAGTGGCTTCGAGGTCTCAAACAGAGGATAAGCAGAGATCAAGACACCGAGAGAAAGTGCAGCTGATATGGTGCTAAGACAAGAAGACCCAGATGAAGGAACCAGCACTGGAACGAGGAGAATCAATCGGCAAGCAGAATGACTGCAAAGCTATGATAACAAAAATCCGAGGAGAAGTTCTTCAATAGCTCAAATTCCAAAAATAATACCCGAAGAGGCTGATTCTAGTGATGAAGGTAGCCTAGATGCAAATCAGCATTATCTACGAAGATCAAAAAGAGCGCGAGTGCCCTGTTACAGGTATTCCGAACCTGAATGGTCATCCTTTGTAAACACTGCTTTGAATGTCACATTGGAAGATTTGTGCAATGTGAATCCTGAACTATTTGAACCTCTCTGAAAAAAGAGAAAGCGAGATTGATGGAAAAGATCTGAAGGTAAAAACACACTTGAAAATAAATGAAATTGAAGAAAGAAATTGAACTGTGCTTATTAGATGATTGTTGTTTCAATTCTTTGTTTTACAGAAGATCCACCTAGGCCCAATTTGAAAGTTTCAGAAGAATAGGGACAACATTTTAGGAGAACACGGAGTAGGGTTAAGGATTGTCTGGTAAGCAGCTTGACTGTTGAGAAAAAAAAAATAACCAAACTAATGAAGCTAATTACTAAAAAATATTACAAGCTGTTGAACTAAATGTTTTGAAATGATTCAGCTAAATGTGTTGCATTAGAAATAACTGTAAATTTATCCTGAGTTCAATTTTCGTAATAACAGTAATAATGATCACAATAGTACTAATAGAATTTTACCTAGCATCAGAATCAGAGCCTACAGCAAAGAACATTACTAATTCACCTATTTACAATACTAGAGAGGACCCCTTTAGTTACTCTTATGTAAACTGTAAGAAAAATGATTTTCCACTAACGTTTATTCCAATTTGGTACAAGAATATACTAACGCTATGGATGCAAAGAATGGTTATGTATGGGCACACTTACCTACATCAGTTTCAGAGGAAGTTACTTATTATCATATGCCTTTATCTTATGCTATTTCTTGCAGCATCCTATTGTAACTAGTTTATAGGAGAGGAAATGTTGAATATTTCTATTCTAATCATGATCTAATACTTTCCAGTGTGCCCCTAATAGAACATGAATTTACATTCACAAGCAAAGGAGATGGATACAGCTTGGTAATATTTCTTTCCGCATAGAACCATAGATAGTGTGAACGCTTACAAAACCAATTTAACCTGTTTAATGCGACCAATAGAGAAGGCTTCTATAATGGCTTTAGAAGAAAGATACACTAGCATGACACGAACTACTAACAAAAAGGGCAATGTTTAGAGAATGCTTGGAAGAAGGATGAAAATGAGTTTAGAAAGAAGCTGGTTTACCCTAAACTGAGACTTCACATCCAACACAAAGGGAACATTTGCATGTACACTAGACAAACACCCAAAAGGACTAGACATGTAGGGATTAGTAGCTGTGAACACACCTTCGAGTTAACAGGGGATCTTGGCAAATTTTACAAGAAGACAAGAATGCTATTCCAGGCGTTTATTTCATTTGTGAACAGAACGTTTACTTATTACTACCAACTGACTGGGAGGGAATTTGCTATTTAGACATACTAATTCCAAAGATGTATAATGTGAAGAGTTTAGATACTCTAACATTAACACCTGCGCACAGAGAAAAACGCGACACAAAAACAGGAACTGGAGACATTTTAGCAGCTGTCATTTCACCTGTAGGTGTCATCTTAAATGGTGAAAAGGTTAGAAAGTTATCAACAGTTATTGACAAAAAGGCAATTAGCACATCAGGATCTTTACTTGTAATTAATACAGAACTAATTGCGATACGGTCAATGGTTTTACTAGACTGACTTGCTTAGAAATCTTAGTAGCAGAAAAGGACAGAGTCTGCCGAATGCTTAAATTAACTCATTCCTGTACATACATATCCGACGAGCGTAGGGAAATAGAAGGCTTTGCATAGAACATCTCAGGTTTAGGACCTGGATTCTGTCAATTGGAAACACCAAGTTTGTTTGAAAATTTTGGAAAAAGAATTGCCAAAATTGGAAATTGGTTTTAAACAGCAGGAAATGGTATATTGAAAGCTATTTTAATTCCAATAATAATAGTGGGGCATTTTCTAATATTTTTTATGCACTATTCTTGGGCTGTAGATATATATTTCACAAAGAAAGGAAAGGTAGGAAAGGAAATGGTATGAGAAGGATTTGGATTTGAGGGATATAATGAATGACAACTATATAAACTCACTGAAATTTAGAGGTTTGAAAAGAAAAAGACGGGACTCAACTGTCATGAAAGTGCACTCTGAAACAGACACATAAAAAACATAGATAAGTGATGATTAATAACATCATCAGACAAGGGATTGTAGAAGTTGTTAATGTTTACGTAAATTTAACCTCATAATAATAAAAAAATGTGCTTTAACAGTAACATAGAAAATGCATATCAAAATAGTCATTAGAAAATGTGCTTTTATTAAACGTGCAAAAAGTGAAAATGCCTCTTATTTTTGCAGAAATTTTCAATTTCTATTGTTCTTTCACTGCTATACCTCAATATTTTCTTGATTCTTTCCTGTTTCTTTAAGAAAAATAATGCCTTTTTGTAAAATGATGATTTAACGCTTTAACTGAACTGTAGAACTTGATATCTTCATGAAATGTACTATTTGTGGCAAAATGTATTTCTTTCCTTCCTCACACCATATGACTTCATTATATTTTAGATTGTTTCCTCTGCCATATGCTTAAAATGAACAAGTATATTAATAAAAGAGATGCTCGTTGTAGGTGCAAATTCCATGATCTAACCAGGACATGCTAGATATTAATGTTTCATTTCATAGAGCAGACCATTGTTACACAATGGGACACTGAACAGCTAACAGAGTAGGCTTGAAAAGGTTCTCATGAGAACCTTCCTAGATGTATCTTTTTGTAATATGCTGTAGCCATATTCAGATAACTGCATGTGTCGACATGGACATTTACCGTGGGAATCGAGGGAGAAGGCGACGGACCAACGAAAGATCCTTCCTCATTGGCTATAGATGACATAACCACCTGTTTTTGCAAAATGTTTTGTGCCTTCTATATAGTGTGTGTTCCTAGCTAGTGAGTTAAGGCATTCTATGCACCCCTACCCTGCCATGTCCCTTAGCACTTCATTGTGCTAATCTGAATTACCATAAGCTACTGCTTACGGTTATTTCTTTGTTTTCATTACAATCTGTGATGAGAATTTCTGTCTTAAGCTGATCAAAGCTACTGCTGTGATTAATTCCTTTACCTGTTTTAATGGTTGCTACTGAGACTGTTAGGGAACGAGGCTGAGTTTCCAGAATTCCTCTTTATGGGAAGTTCAACCTTTTTCATAGCTATCAGCCTTTTGCTCCAGAAAACTTACTTGCTCTTTTCTAAAAGAACTCTTTATGGGTTCTTGCTAGGATAGGTTAGGTCCTTTAGATTAAGATAGGGATTCATTCTTTATGGAACACGCTGTTATTTTATATGTTTGTCCTAACCAAATTTTCACAATATTTCTGTAAATTGATTTCTTTGACTAATCTGAATAAAAAGACAAAAATACAGACTAATCTCTTAAAGAGAAAGTAAACTTTTTAAATTTCACCAAATCTCTCAATTATTGACCAAACATCTAATGTTGAAGACAATGTTTATTTTAGAGATGTGTTGTGGGTTGTGCTCCATTCTAATATGGTGGCAAAGATTCATCGACTCAAATAAGTTTGTTTAGTCTTTTTGAAGTGGAGCTACTTATACATTTTTTCTGAGATTTCCGCCCTCCCGCCCTCAAGAAACACATCACCAAGGAATCCAAGTATCAGCTCGCTCTACTAAAGAAAGTGAAACGCTCCTAAGAGAAGGTATTTAAAGAACAGCTGATCACGCCCTTGTACTCCTCTGTCTGGATGGTGACAAAGTCCTGGGTCCAAGGCTCCCAGACTCCACACTGGCATACCGTAAGACCAATCTTCATAATACAGCATGCGTCATCAAAGGTCTGAAGAACTATGAACCACATTATCTCCACTCTTATGGAACTCAACTGGTTCCCCTTTATTCACCACTGAAATCTTCAAAACTGGCTGGACCATCTACAAAGCCATCACCACTGACACCCCTGCCAATATGGCTGACAAGCTCATCTTCTTTGATTGCTTTCATCAAACCTGCAGCCAGGAACCCATTGGACTGCAGACAAACAAGGCAGCCGGGTATCTCCATCTATGCACCCAGTTCTGAACCATCACTCTTCCCCAATTGAGGAACGAACTGAAGACACACCTCCTTAAAAAGCAATACATCTCTATGCAGTAATAATCTACTTTCGCTCTTAGAATCCAGTTAGCCCTCTGATCACACGTTGACTGTGTCTCGGCTGCCTTTTGGCTAGGTTTATTCTGTAAATACATATATCTATCATGTCATGAGTTCCAAAGTGAAAAGGCTCACTCAGCCTTTCTTTCTTGGAGGGCAAGTCTAACATGGAAACACCAGCAACTCTTATTTATAGCACTAAAAACACAACTACATTCTAAGCGCTATCTAAAAACACACACAAGTTAACGTCACCCTCCATGGAATGATTATGTCTACATGGTTCAAAACGAAAGAGACAGGCAGCTCTCGACAGAACTTGAAGAATTAGACTTCCCTCCTATTCCTTTCTGCCTGGGAGCTCTGGTAAGAAAACTAACAAGAACATGTCAAGTCCAAAATATCAGGTTTTGACGAAAAGTCCCTTCGACTTTCTCCCTGACACTGAAGACGCTTCTTGGCAGAGAAAACACATAGCTCATCAAAATGTGAGGCCCTTTGAATCGGCGCGCGCGCTGCCTCCTCTGGACTCCATGTTTGATCACGGTGCTCTTCCAGGCGAATCTGAGTTCATATTACGGATAATCAATACCTCGCAGCCGCCAGGGTCTCCAGTTTGAAGCACACTTCACGATGCGGCAGCAAGGTCGGCTAATTGAAGACAATTCACAGACCTGGGCACCACTGCCCCCGGGCCAGAGCCCCACTCCAATACTTGATCTTTTGCTGGCGTTCTTGGAAAGGCGGAAATAAAATTTGGAGACATGACAGGCGCTGAATAAAAAGATCAATTCCTGTCACTTGCCACCGATGTTTACTGCCATCTTAGGCCATCAGAGGGTGTTTTTTTCTCTCATGGCTTAAGGGAACTTAACCTTTTCTAAATGGGAAACTGGTGTTTTCATGCATTTTAAATCATTTCTTTTTACATGTTAACACTTTGTTGGCGATCACAATGCTGAATGAAAATAGCCAACTTGTATATAAAATATCAAAGAATAAATTCACGCGGAGTTCACACAGTGGAGCAATGGGCATTATAACATTCATGGTTACTTATATGGTGCAATGTTTCAACTTATCTTAGGAGGAACTGGAACAATGCACAGCAGGTATTTTACCTTCAAACAGCGATTGCATGCAATTCATAATTCTTAGTGAATGCTATGAAATGAAATATAATCATTATTGCTCGATTTCCAGTGTACTATTAACCAAACATACAAAATACAATACAAAAATAAATACATGAACTCTTCCTGTAACACAAGCCCAGTGACGTGCAATTAATATGTTCTAAGATTAACACAGATGGCTAAAAACCACCACTCGGACATGCAGTCATCACAAGTCATCAGGTGAAATACTAGATCAGGCCTCCCAATCCTGCAGATCTTAATACCAAACTAGGCTATTGCACAACGAATGTCAAGCTCATTTATAGTCATAAAGTTGCAGTTGCCGGATAATAGATTCTAATTTGTGCTCCTAGGAGGAAGGAGTTTTCATTGTAAATGTGCATAGCTGCAACTCCCTCAAGATTTGAACTGTGCATGTCGTGATTTGTAAGAGGAGAAAGAATAGTTCCTTGTTGATAGAAAGGAGATCAGAGGAAACAGATATGGGATCGGGGGAGTGAAATGTCCAGGAAGGTGGAAGTCTTAACAAGCCTTGGTGCAGGAATTTAAATGCCAACACATGCACACTAGGAACAAAAATAAATGGATCCGACAAGATTAAAAATGAACTCTTCTAGAGTTTTGTTTCCAGATACTGATTAGGCCTACCCTCGGGGCCAATGGATGCAGTGCTATGTGTAGCACACACAAGGGGGCAGATTTACAAGCCCCTTGCGCCTCCTTGCACTGCCATTGCGTCACTTTTTTGGACGCAACGGCGACGCTGCATCTGCTCCATATTTACATGGATGCAGATGCGTCACTTTTCTACAGGCTGCGTCGATTTTCACCTGCGTGAAAATCGCCTGCGCCGCCTTAGATTTTAATTCATGCAAGGTAGGCGTTCCGTCGGAAAATGCTGCAGTGGTATTTATTACTTTTTCTTTTCATGGCGCAGCCTTTAGCTGCGCTGCCAATGCGTCACAATCCCTACGCCTGCTAAACCCAGGTTTAGGAATGACGCATTGGCTGTACCCAACGGACCACACCAGCTGCAGTGACTTGATTGCAATCTGCAATCAAGTCACGAGGTAAATGGGCCACAGAAGGTAAGTATATGCACGTAACGTCACAATGTGTGACATTACGTGCTGATGTCACACATACAAGTGGGCACTATGCCCACTTGTATGCGTCACATCCAGGACCAATATGTTTGAGTGCAAAGTGACTTTGTCTCCTTTTTACTCTCCAACACATTGGTCCCCATTCAGTAGTCGATGCGTCAGTTAAAACTGACGCATCGCCTCTAATTTTGACGCATTGCTGGAGTTGCATCGGTTTTCATGCCAACTCCAGCAATGCGCCAAAAAACCCTGGGTCATTGCGATTGTAAATACTGCGCATCCATGGTGGCGCAGGAGTTTCTCCCGCAGGCGCCAAAAAACTGACGCATCGCTGCTTTAACGCCGCGATGCGTGACCGTTTGTAAATCTGCCCCACTATTCCTTACACTCAACAGCACTTGCTCTCTTTGGAACCTAATTATTTGATCAGGGCTGGCACTAGCAAGGGAGAGGAAAGAGGCAAGGTCAGACTGGGGAAACAAAAGCGGCCCTGCCAAAATTACTCAAACCAGCTATCCTCCCTCCAGCTACTTGCACAATCGCTCTTTCCATCCATCCATCCATTCTCTTTCTCTCTCCTTCACTCCTCTCTCTATTGTGCTCTCTGATCATTTTTTCTCTACCTTGACCCTCCCACTCTCTCTTTCTCTCTCTCTTGAAGCCTCCTCCTGTCTGCTGTGATGAAATGAAAATGTTTTTGCTATTTTGCTCGTGCATCGTTCTTTGTAAGTTAGCATTTGCAGCACCATTTTATGTTTAGCCGCCATTTTGAATCATGCTATTAACTGCGTATTCCTTCCTCGAGAAGCAGGCTGTGGAAAGTTTCGTTTCTCCAAGGTTAGGTCTCGCTGTACTAATGAATACACTGTTCTTATTAACGCATACCTTTCCCACTAGATAGAGGCCTTCTCCCACTAGTCTAGCGGTAGACACGGACAGAACGACCTTGGCATAGAGATAATGTGTGCCCGGCCTCAGTCGTAGCTCATCTTACTGTACTTCTTTCTTTTAGCTGCACCTGCTTGTAAAATTCCATTATGGGCGGGTCTTCCATGGTTCTGAAATGTACATAATGTATCACCATGTTTGCTGAAGTCAGTCCTCTCTGCAGCACCCTTAAGCGACTGGGCAGACGGGGCTCCGCTCGAGTGTATCTGAATAAACATATACTTGGTTTGTATTCTCTACTGTCTGACCGACTCTTCATTTGTATGGAAGGCTGAGGGGTGGTCGCGAGTGACCCGGGTGGCCCTAATCGGGTCACTTCCTTCAGCTGCAGTAAACCTCGGGGAGTTGGGCAAAGTGACACAGGCACTAGAAGCTGCCCTGTGCTTTCAAGACTGGCTCAGATGGCTCCAGCCCACCGAAGAAATGCCCAGTGGAAAAAAAGGCTGACCAGCCCTGAAAGGGAGTGTATGCATGTTAGGAGGCTGTATGTGGGATAAGTGCAGTTTGGTGGTGTTCCCCAATATTTCTGCTTTTTGCCCCAATGTTTTGCTGAATCTTTTTGATGGACCTAGGACTCTTAGCTCTTCACCACTGCTAATCAGTGCTAAAGTGCATGTGCTTCTTCCCTAAAGATGTGTGTAATTGATTGTACTCCCTTATAAGGTCATATACCATATGCCCAGAGCCTGTAAGTTAAAGGCTACTAGTGTGCTGCAGCACGGATTGATTGATTGATTGATTTGAACATTTATAAGCGCACAACTGCCCATGGGCGTCTAGGCTCTGGTAACATGTGGTTCAGCAAGGTTGCCAAAAGGAATGTATATGCGAAGTTAGTTGATAAAAAGCCAGGTTTTTAATGCCTTCCTGAAAGCTAGCAGTGTTGGACTATTCTTTATGCCACATGGAAGCATGTTCCAAGTTTTAACAGTACCTACCAGGAAACTTCTTCCACCCCAACTCGCTTTTTTAAACCTGGGTGTTTGTAAAAGTTTGCAGTGAGCGAATCTTAGGTTTCTGGGAGGTAGATACCACTTCAGATGATTCTTCAGGTAATTAGGACCAGATCCATGCAGTGCCTTAAACGCTAGGCACTGGGATTTGAATTTGATCCTCTTGTCCACTGGGAGCCAGTGCAAGGTTCTCAATTTGTGAGAGACTGGCTGAAATTTCGGGATATCCAGCAGCAATCTGGCTGCTGCATTTTGAAGTCGCTGCAATTTTTGAAGGTGTTGCCCTTGGATGCCTACATATAATGCATTACCGTAGTCCAATCTGAACAAGGCCAATGATGTCACCAGAAGTTTTAATGTGTCGGAAGGAATGAAGGGGCGAACTTTCCTTATCATCTTTAAAACAAAGAAGATTGATGAGGTGAGGGCACTAATCTGGTTTTTAAAAGAAAGCTTATCATCAAAGATAAAGCCTAGATTTTTTGCCTTGTGCACAGGGACCGGAAGGTCTCCCAGACTGGATGCCACCATCTCTGTGACCAAAAAGAGGTATCTGAACCCAGCAAGAGAACCTCAGTCTTTTCACCATTCAATTTCAGGCTGTTGGAGCACATCCATTGGTTGACCTGGGTCATACAGAGATTAAAACGATCCGCTGTTTCTTCTATGTTGCTGGAAACAGATACTACTAGCTGTGTATCGTCTGCAGAGGATACCACTGAGAACCCAAACTGCCTGTTGATTTCAGCCAGGGGGGAGACATATAGATTAAACAATGAAGGGCTCAAGCTCGAGCCCTGCGGTACCGCGCAAGGGAGAAAAAACTGTTCGGATGAGAAAGCTCCGACCTCCACAGATTGAGCCCTGTCAGAGAGAAAAGATGTCAGCAGCTTAAGGGCAGTGCCTCTGATTCCTAATTCTGAGAGCCTGTTGATTAGGGTTACATGGCTCACCGTGTCGAAGGCCGCCGATATATCTAATAAGATCAGTGCGGCCTTTCCCCCAGCGTCCAGGATGGATCTCAGTTCCTCGGCCGCCATGACCAGCGCTGTCTCCGTGCTATGTCCCTCCCGGAAACCATATTCTGATGGATCCAGACTTTCCGTGGAGGAAAAAAATGTTGTAAGTTGCATGTTAAGTATTTTCTCCAGCACCTTTGCTGGGAAGGGTATTCTCGAGATGGGTCTATAGCTACTGGGGTCGGCTGGATCGAGATCAGGTTTCTTCAGAAGTGGAAGAATTGAGGCAATTTTCCAGGCATCAGGGAAGATGCCTGAGCGAATGATCTCATTAAAAACGACCCCCAGTTGTTCAATGACAATGTCAGGAACAAGGTGCAGTATTTTCGGAGGGCATGGATCGAATGGCGCCCCAGATTTGGAGGTCTTAACCACTTGGATGATCTGCTCAGCATGGGGGGGTAGAAATGAAGTCAGCAGATTTGGTGTGGGGGGTACTGTACCTACTAGAGGCTTCCCAATTGTGGTATTGCCATAATCTCTAAGGGGCCGATTCACAGAACTAATCTGAGATAAAATCCTAAACTTACTACTTTTGGTATTCACAGTAGGCATTTAGTAGTAGTAAAGTTAGGACTCCTAACTTTACTACTACTAAACTGGGATAACATTCTATACTTACTACTTTTGGTATTCACAGAAGGCATTTAGTAGTAGTAAAGTTAGGACTAAATGGCTTTTGTGAATACCGAAAGTCGTAAAGTTAGGATTTTGTCTAAGTTTAGTAGTAGTAAAGTTAGGAGTCCTAACTTTACTATTACTAAATGCCTTCTGTGAATACCAAAAGTAGTAAGTTTAGGATTTTATCTCAGATTAGTTCTGTGAATCGGCCCCTAAATGATTTGTACACAACCTCCACTTTGCTCCTAAAAAACTGTGCCAAGATGTTACAAAACTCAACACTACTTTCAGTCCTAAAGGGCTCTGGCAGTTTAGCTAGGTTTTTAACTGTTGAAAACAGTTCCTTACTCGAGTTCTTTGCCTGCAAAACTTTGGTTGTAAAATATTTGCTTTTCTCTTCCAAAATCAATTTCTTATAAACTGCCAGAGATTGCGCGTATTGTGTTTTATCTATTGGGTCATAATTCAGTCTCCACCGCCTCTCCTTCCTTCTACAAGTTTGTTTCTGGGTTCTCAGTTTATCTGAGAACCAGGGTTCTGAAGGATTTTTTCGCCTGCTGGAAAAGGTCTTAACCGGGGCCAAGGTGTTCACTGCAGCTTTAATCCAGGTGGAAAACCTGTGTGCAGCCGTATTGGCATCTGTGATAAGGTCGACCTGAGTTCTAGAAAGGGATGCTTGTAAGGAGGAAGCATCAATGTTCCTCCAGTCCCGACCTTTGATTGAGACGTAAGGGCTATGAGATCTCGTGGAATGCTGCTTGATACTTATGGAAAACATTATGACCTTATGGTCTGACCATGGAACGGATAGTACTTCTGAGACCTTCACATCAGGATGGGAGGTAAATATACCATCTAAGGTATGTCCTGCGATGTGAGTGGCATGCTCTACAATCTGTCTCAGAGAGAAGCTGGCCATGGTGTCCACCAGTAGGGCTGTGTTGCGATCCTCCCTTTTTTCTAGATGGTAATTAAAGTCTCCCAGTAACGAGAAGTCAGCTGCATCGAAGCTAGCTTCTATGAAGGGACTAATGGAATCGACAAAGGTAGTTCTAGCCCCGGGTGGCCTGTATAACAAAAGGCCCTTGAACGTGTGAGTTTTACTCAGTGTGATCCGAAAGGATAACACTTCACAGTCTGGGGTGCTTCCAGCTGCCGACCCCGTGACTAATAGGTGGTCTCTAAAGATGATTGCTAACCCTCCACCCCTCTTGTTCACATGGTCTGCCCTGCAGATTGCATGGCCCGCAGGAATGGCCAACCCTAAATCAGTGCTAGAGGAATTGTCAGCCCATGTTTCGGTGAAAAACACTAGGTCGAGCTTGTGTGAGCCCACCATCTCTGCTAATTCTACGTTGTGTTTCAAAAGGGAACGTGCGTTAATCAGCATACCCTGGAACAGCTTTGTGCCTTCTGAATAGGGATATTTGTTCGAAATTGTTGACATTCTATTTTTGACCGAAGCATAGCTCAGGGGTAATTTGCATTGTTTTCAATGCCTGGGTTCACTCTGTAAATCCAAGAGGGGTCAGGTAGGCATATGGTCTAATGAATTGAATGTCAGCAGTTCATCCCTGGACTATTTGGGAACAGACCTACCTCCTGGCGGAAAACAGACAGGGGTTTTGGCCCTGGGCCGGTCCAGGCGCGGACGGGCGCAGACAGGCTTGCCTTAGGCGTGCCAGCGGCGCGTCCGCTGAGAGTCCGCTCCCGCATCTCCCTAAATAGGTGGTTGCCGTGGGAAACTATACCGCGCACCACCCGGAAATGCCTGCGGACCGCCGGAAGTGCCTAGATGGGTGTGCCTGGTCTGAAACGCCCTCCGCGCAATCGGCACAAGCCGCGGCGGAACGGGGCTTAGACCTAGGCACCAGGAATCCTTAGGAGACCCTCTTCAATGGTGGGAACAACAGTGCACCCCGAGAGAGCAAATAATCAATCTGACAGGTAATTTAACAATTCAAAATTAGCCAATGGTGCAGTAACTCCTCGATACAGAAGTAGATATAAAATGTGCAAGTGTATTTAAAATTCTTTAAAATGTCTGAAAGTAAATTAAACGCTGCTCTGGGCTGCGAGACCCAGCGCAACTCCGGCAACCTTACTGCAAGTCGCCACCTACAGAAGTAGCCTTTCAAACCTGTCTCCGGCCTGCCACTGCAGTGCCTGTGTGTGCAGGTTAATTCCACTTTGACTTGCCATTTTAAACTTCTTGCCAAGCCTTAAACTCCCTTTTATTACATATATAAGTCATCCCTAAGGTAGGCCTTAGGTAGCTCTAAGGGCAGTGTGCTTTGTCAATAAAAGGTAGAACATTTACTTTTATGTTTTGCATGTCCTGGTCGTGACAGACAGCCTATTTTGTTTTTCACTACTGTGAGGCCTACTCCTCTCATAGGTGAGCATTGGGAATTCCTTAGTACACTTTTACGATGTGAGCCCTGATCACAGAGGAGTAACCTCTTCATGTTTCATATGTTTGGGATGGTATTGATAAATCCTACTTACTGGTGAAATTGGATTTAACATTACTATTTTAGAAATGCCTTTTTTACAAAGTGGACATTTTTCTGTCCTTACTGCTCTGTGTGCCTGACAGCATGTCACCAATACACGTGTGGGGTGGGTGACAACTACACTTTGTGCATTCCCTCTAGACAGCCACAACACAGGAAGGATAGGGATGTCTGAGTACCCATCTACATAAGTCTGCATTCTGATGGCCTTACCGGGCACGATGGAAAGGAGGGGCTAACACTTCACTTGAATATGAAGTGTCCGGTCTCCACACAAAGGGCTGATTTATCCCCCATATATAGCCTAGCAGACAGAACTGGGCTGAAAGGGGAACCTGCACACTTCAGAGCTGTTTTGAAGTCACCCTGCATCAAAGGCACTTTTGGATAAGTACTGGGTCTCTGACCCCCTAAAATCAGACACTAGTGGACATGTAACTGGAGCTCTCCCTGAAGAACTGCTGTGCTGCTACAAGGACTCAGCTGGACTTCTAATCTGAAAGGCCTGCTTTTCTGTATGTTGCACTTCTGCCTGCTGCTCTCTGACTCTGCTAAAAGAGAGCTGCACTCTGCCTTCACTCAAAGTGATCTCCAAGGGCTTGTTGGCTTGCCTCCTGTTGCTTGAGACTCAAAGAATATCAAAGTCTCTATCCCTGTTCCTATGCCTGGCTCACTGGAAGTGGCCCAGACACTTGTAAAGCGGATTTCAACGCATCTCCTGTCTGTGTGTAACAGAACTGGTGCATCGACCCAGTTGTAGTAGTAAAATTGGCGCATTGCATCAGAACCAGCATTTGTCTCCAGAGATCGATGCATCGAACAGTGTATCACTGCCGTAGCAGCTTGGTGAGATCGATGCATCCCTCAACTGCATGACAGAATCTGGCGCACTGCTCGACGTCTCTCGACTCTGGTGCCAGTCTTTGGAATTGACGCACCGCCTTCACTGTGTGGCGATCGATGCATCTTGCTGTTTGCGACCAGGAAAGGTACTTTGTTCACTGGGTCCTGCATGGGGCCTGTAGCCAGCCTGTGCTTCCATGAGGTCATCCCGAACTTTGACTTTGCCCCAATCAAGGGTGACCTAAACTAACCTTATTAAGCGGTAAGTGCTTCTAAGCACTTTTCTGCATTGATTCTTTTACAATTCAATATCTCAACTTCCATACATTGGATTTTTGTTGTTTTGGTCTTGTTTTGTTTATAATATAATAACCTATTTTTATAAACCTGTCTGGGGTCTTTTCTGTGGTGTATTCATTGTGCTACTATGTGTGTGTGTGTGTGTGTTGCACAAATACTTTGCACATTGCCTCTTTAGATAAGCCTGACTGCTCAGTGCCAAGCTGCAAGAGGGTGAGCACAGGTTATCTTTTAGTGTGTATCTAACTTACCCTGACTAGGATTGTGGCTTCTGCTTGGACAGGGTTCATACCTTTGCCAACCAGCAACCCAAGTTCTAACAAAACCTTTTTAGTGATAAAGTAACTTGATTAATCAAGCCGAACCTCTGTAGTGCTCCAATCAGTTTGCCTTAAAGTCAGACCCATTAATTGAGTCTTGCCCTGGTGTGTGTGGAGTGTAAATACTGGGGAAAACTGCAATAGATTTCCCTAGACCCAAGACTTGTAGATATTGTTATCCTTCCGCAGGGAAAGAGTAAACAAACAGATATGTGTGATACACCTGCCTGCACACATTTAGAGGAGAGATGTTTAGGGGGCTGGAGAACTGCAAGAGAACTTGCTGAGATTATGAGGAGTTTATTCCATTTTAGACCTGCCCAAAACAGTGTACGGAAGCACAATAAATAACATTAGGTTTATCATACCACAACCTATTTTAGAACATATGGAATAGAATCAGTACAATCACAATACAGATACAAGCAAGAGTGAACTAGATTAGAGAAAAGAGAATACAGCCATTAGACATTTTGGGCCCATATCATAAATGTGTGTGCTGGTGCAGAGCTGTGCCACTCTTCTAAAGCCAATGTGCTGTTTAAAGTGCATCCAGTTAATTATGAAATGCCTTGGGTTAGTGCATGGTCTAAAGAAAGCACAGTGATGAAATGGGGATAAGTGGTTGCCTCTCCCTGTTCATGAGCTGTGCTGTCAATTCTAGGAATTACCAAGATTTTAAAGCATGTGCTTCAGACAGTGCAATGGCTTACAAATAGGCACAATGCACAGCTCTGCACTAGCGCACATGTTTAGGATATAGCCTATGGTTTATTTATGAGAAATCTAGCCTACATTTTCAACATGAAATATTTTTTTAGATGAGCAGGGGGTTCCCAGGCATTTAGATGGTCATCCTGATCTTCACAAGAAGATGTGGTTATATAGCGTTGTGCCTGATTACAGTGGTTGCCTACCAATCATGGACCGGCAACGCATTTCTGGATGCAGGTGAATAGTAACCCGTTGCAAGTCAAGAGCACTTGGTATTCTGCTACTGAGATTGGTTGCTTAGGGAATTGTTGCTGACGAAGGTGGCATGGCAAACACTTATCCTAATGAGTTCCTCGAAGAACTCAACATTCTCAGGAAATGTATATTAGTAATAATTATCATTAGAGTTATATGCAATTTGCGTTGTTCTGTATGAAAATAGGCTGGTAGTTGCATCATATTAATATGTCAACATACACCCAACAAACATTGTTCAGCCATTTAGGCTTATATCTGAAAGACAATTAGTAAGGGTTAGTAAGGGTAGTTAGTGGAGCACTTTATCCTACAATTTAGATCACTTATGACATAAGCAATGATGTACTAAGTAACTCATTCCCAAAGGGACAGAGGCAGACCACAGTCCCACTGAGAACTTTCGTAGGCTCTTAGGCTCTGATTACCATTGGGCCAGATTGGGGCGAGGTATTTACCATGCGTGGTAAATACCAGTAACACAGGGAGCAGGAGACACAGAGTGAAGTAGATACCTCCGATTTCAAGCTTTCCCCATAAAATTAACGTATTTGAATGAGAAATGTGTGCCTTCTGTCACAAATGCCCCCTCTTTGAAATTACAGTGCAACCAAATTTCAGTATGTTTTGAAGTTTAACTATTGAAAATTATGGGGATGGATTCCTTACCACACTACTTACTAATTTCACATTCAGGAATTTGTACATGAATCTGAAATGTAATGCCCCACTTATGCTCAATGTCTTAGACATTTTCAGAACTCTTTTTCTAAAATGTTGTCTGGTTAGCCTTCACCTCCTCCTTAGTACTATGTCTCTGCCTTAGCACACGATAGTAAAAAAGAATTTTTTATTCACCAAATGATGAACACTTATTTTAGCTTTTCAAGATTCAAGAGGACAAATGCGTCCATTGATACTGTTCATAGCAAAATAGTTTGCACAGATCTACAAATGTGATACACATACACATTTTCACAATTTCAAGCCATATCCAAACAAATCCAAACAACTTTGTGTCGATTTCTTTTGCTTCACAGTTCCTGTGCTTTTCTGTACTTTTGCACTTTCAGGGGTTAAAAGCCTACTAGTGCACTACCAGCCCAATCTCTCCATCAGATTATTTTAACTCAAATTAGTTAAATCCACAAAGGTTTGGCACTTATTGGTCAACGCTGTGCATACCTCCACTGCACTGACATAACGGCCTCTCTCACTCGAACCATCATGTTGTTGAAAAGAAAAGTGAAACATTTAAGATGGAAAGAAAACCCACTCCTGCATATGTTTGAGTTTTTCATCAGACCTTCTTCCATTTGAAACAACGATGTTTGGTGAAAAGTTAGAAATGGAAAGATAACTTCGCTCGGGAGGACCATCTCTGCTGCACTCTGGCAGGGTTTCTCGTTCAGGCACCTTATGGAGTCTTGGCCCATAGATAACTTCATTAGACAATTAGGTGTAATTTTGCATTCGGCAATACATCATAAATTAGTGGTTCTTCAATCCCTCATCAAACTTGTGATTTTCCCACTTGCTTTGGAGATGTGGGCACTGCTGATTGACCATCAGTAGATCCTCCCAAAGGCGGAATCCCATTCACATCAGAGTCACCACTGTTCGTGCATTGCTTGGTCCAGGCTATTTCAAGCGGTCTTCTTGATGCATATTGTTCCTGCTCAGGACTGCCATGCAAGACATTGTTGTCCCAGGCAAGGAAAACAAACAATGGCCTCCATACGCAGGGCGACAACGTCCTGAATGCTAGGCCTATTGTCTTTTTGTGCATCATAAAACAAACTCCTGCTTTGGGAGTTTATGAAAACAAAAAACGAATGCCGAGTGGAGCAAAAACAGGACATCCGCTCTGCATTCATTTCTGATGTAAGTGTTTATGTCATGTTGGAAGGATCAGTTTTGACTAACCCTGGGCGTAGTTCGCGTAGTAGCGCTACGCGTAGCTATGCGAAGTGCACTTCGCACTACGCGAGCTACGCGTAGCACTACGCGAACTGCGTAGTGCGGTAGGAAATGCTGTTCGCAATGATTGCACAGTGCCGGATGCTTGTCCGCACTGTGCAATCATTGCAAACGGCATCTTGCACAGTGCAAGCGGTCGTTTTCTGCCGCTCGAGTAGATTTGTACTCGAGCTGCAGTTTTCTCAACGAGGACTGGTAGTTTCTCAAAGCGAGCGGTCGCGAGCATACGCGACCACTCGCAATGAGAAACCTGACCTCCCCGCGTTGAGAATCTCGCCGGGAGGTTTATTTTCCACGCTCGCGATCGGCAACTTGATGTTGCTGATCGCGAACGAGGAAAAATTCTCGCCGGGATGTCATTTTGCTCGCTTGCAGTCGCCAACTTGACGTTGAGGACCGCGAGCAAGCAAAAAATGCCCGCTACGCTACGCGTTTTTGCACTGTGCTACGTGCAATTCGCGTAGTGCGTAGTTGCGCAAACTACACAAACTACACGAGTGTAGCGTAGTTTTCCGCCCAGGCCTAGTTTTGACACGAATAGACTGCTGATTCAGTGGTCAACCTAAAATCCGGTGTATAGTCTGCCATCAGGTACGCTGAGTTGAAGTCTCCACTAACTCGATAGCCTAAGCAGACTATCTGGCAGAACGAACTGACCCACTTAGGGCATGAACTAGTGTCTGACAGGTGAAACTTCCACTAGGTGATGGAGGAAATTCTTACATACTTAGACCTATTTCCAGGTCCGCTGAGGTTTAGCCACCAAAGAGGCTGAATCCACCCTGGGTAGCCAATTGGAAGGGAATATTCTGGTGGCGACGTTTCTAATGCCCATCTCTAATGTTGGGATTTCCAGTAGCAAAGGAGGAACAGTGCTGTCTCTTACGTTAGCATGAAGATTGCCCACTGTTTCATTGTTAGCCTTTCATGGAGACTGACTCCACCGGGTGGTAGACCAGCCTATCGATCTGCCAGCATTTCAATTAGTTACTCCCTCACCGTGGCAAAGCACACAGCAGAGCGGGAGTTACCATTGATGGCATTCCTTCCATCTGCCAAACTCAAAGCATGCTGTTACCATGCCAGCACTGTGCAACAGCAAATGCACCTTTTTAGGTTCCGCCTGCACAGCGCTTGCACTGTGCTTGTGAAATCTATTGTATTTAATATAAATCTTAAAAGGGGCTCACGTCCCACCCGTACTTTTTATTGGCTTGTGTGCTTGTCACTTACTTTTCCTCTGTTTCTATTGGTTGTAGCATACTGTTTCCTCTTGTTCCTTATGTGTTTCTCTTATCAGTGACCCGTCGCCCAAGTACTCCTTTTCATTCGCATTGTTGGGTGGAACTTCTTTTATTCGGTTTTGGCAGACTGTTTATTTACCTAATCTCTCCGTGCCTGCACGCATTTGAAGCGTGCTTGTCGTCTGCATGTTTTTTTGTTTGTCTGAAGTCTTTGATGTAATCTTTTTTGTATTAGCACGAATTTCAAGCGTGCTTGTACCCGATGTTGAGCTGACCCCGAGACTCGAACCTGTCTCTCCAGCTCCAAGGTCAGCAGTTCTGCCCGTTACACCACATCCTCTGTCTTGCGAGAAATGGCCAATCATAACAATCAATCATTATGCATTGCCTTTTTACATGGTAAGTACCCGCAGACACACTTAAAACGTAACAAGCTTCTTGAGGTGTACACATGAATTGATTGTCTTGAATATTCCTGCAGAGTTAAAGATTAGTGATGGCATTACTCCGCCCTATCTGAAGAACGGAGAATCGTCTTTAAACTAGACAGAATCCGCCCATTAGACACAGGATAATATATGTATATAAATATGTTCAATAGACTGGCTTCATAAGGCTGCTCTGAGCAACATTTAATAACATTACCATTGACAGCATGTATTTTTATTTAGCACTCGGTCTCCGTTTTGATCCGCTATAAATACATAGTACTGCTGGACTATGCTGTATCCTTAATGCACTGTCGTGTACCCCAGAATTCAGCAGGGCTGAGAAGGACAGGCTTGGTGCAGTGACCTTGGAGCTGTGGCTTCCAGCACCAGGATCTTTATGAGGTGCCCAACTGGCCCCTTGGGGAATGCTCCCAGCAGCCCAGGCACTCTGGCGACTGCCCTGCATGTCTCATTGTGCTGCCTGTGCAGACGGTCGCATTCACTTAGTGGCTGATGAAGTGCTCTGCACTGTAAAACCACATGTTGACTTGCTGCGCCTTAGTGTTAGTATACAGTAAGTGTACAATAAGTGATGAAAGCTGTGCTGACGTTTTACCTGGAGACATGTGAGTGTCATGTGACCCGCAGATGTCATCTTCAGTGCCAGGTGCTGGAGCACTATTCATGAAGGGCTGACAACCCACCCCTGTAACGGAAATGAAGCCCGACTGTACCTTTTACAAACCCTGTGGCCAGAGCCACAAAAGTGCTTTGCATTTGTAAAGACAGCGCCCCTCAATTTAGAAATAGAAAGTGTCAATTCACAATGCAAAATTGCATTGCAATTCAAGCCTGCTTTTACAGGATTTTGAGCCAAGACTCGATCCCGACTCCCCAGCTCCAAGGTCACCAGTTCTGGCCATTACACCACATCCTCTGTCCTGCAAGAAATGGTCAATCATAACAACATTGCTGCCTAAGTTGGCTAACAAAAAATAGCCTTAGCAGTATAAGCCCTTCAGGTATTTAGTTTTCAAGTTCTTTAGCTGTGAGCTTCTGGGTGAGACGGCATTACTGGATGAAATGTCTCTCTCACTGTTGTGTCTTTATTTCTTGATCTAGGTTTAATGTCTTTCCCCCTTTCTCTCTCCTTTCCATTCTCACAGTGTAGTGTCTGACCCCCCCCTTCCTCTACTGCTGATGGAAGCTTTGGGGAAAATGACCAGTCTAATGCAGGGGATGCCTCCTTACTACAGAACACCTTATCTTTCTGTGCTCAGTGGTAGCCTTGCTCGCGTGGCACGCCTGCCCCTTGAAATGTGCTTTACAACAACTGCAGGCGAAGTGCCAGAAACTGCATCAGTAAACTGAGAGTGTCGGTGCCTCTGTCGAATCAGTTTGGCATACGAAAGAATTGGGCTGCCAGTTGGTTCCTGAAATCCAGAAGGGGGGGGGCTCTGTTATTAGCGCTGATGGAAGGATCATAAGTAAAATAATAGCAACAATTTACATTTTTGCCGTTTTTTTTTTTTAATGAGTGCCAACTTGCCTCAAGGGTATTGGAGCACTTTACTTGAGCCCCACTCAAATAACAGAAAGTCAGATTGATTTTTTTAGACAAGGAACGATTACGTGATTTGCCCAGAATCACAGGATGTTGAGCCAATGCTGGTACTTGATATTTGTTCCCCAGTTCCAAAATCTGCAGCTCTTGTCGTAAATGCAGTTTTAAAGAAAGGCACTATAATGTTTTGTGTGTAGGGTGTTTTTAATGTTCCCTAAGCACAAAGGCTCGTGTACAGCTTTCTTTGCACCAAAGCCTGCACCCCTCGCCTTGAGCGCTCCATGTTGCTCCCTCATCCCCATTTGCTCTCTCTTCTTTGTGTGCTGCATTTTATTCCTCCGGCCTGACCAGCACTGTGTTGCTCTCTCCTCCTGCCCAGTGCTTTCCTCTCCTTGCAGTCACAGCTGGCAGCAATAGAGAGTGGTGGGTCGGGCAGAGGGGTGATGGGTGGGGGACACATTAAAGAAGAAAAAATAAAAACACACTTACTTGCACGAATGTCCTCCACTTTCAGGTCCGGTTTTCATCTTCTCATCTCTGCATCCAGCGCAGGACCCTCAACGATTCCTCTAATCAATCCTGGCACATTTCTCATGCTCTTAATCCAAATAAGAGCAGCGCCAGGATTGGAGGGAGCAGCCTCTCTTTGTACTCCTGAGAGCACTGGAGGCCTGGGCTTGGTCTATTAGCTGTCTTAAGACAGCTGGGTTAGAGGTTTCAAAGTGTGCATGTCTGGCTAGCCATCGCAAGACAGCCAGCAAAAGGGACATGCACACTTTGAACTGCCCAGGCAGCCCAACCTTCCCCCTGTTGCTGTCACTCAGCAGGCCCCGCCCCATCCTGACACTTGCTTCGGGACGGGTGGATGAAAAATAAAATGGTAATAAATTAACTTTATTACCAATTTATTTTTCATCTCTGGGGCTTTTTGGGGGCATTTAGGTTAGGGGGTGACACTCCTCCGCTCAAACGGAGGAGCCGCCCCTGTCTCCTTATCCTGCTTTAGATTTTTTTTATTATTCTCCCCACCCTCTGGTCCGTTGCTCTGCCACTCGTTGCTCTCCTAGCATGCTAACCATTGCTTCCCTCCCAACTGCTCCTTCATTGCTCCCCCAGGGCCCCACAGCCACCATTTGTATACAGGTTGCTTCACTTTTAAACAAGCATTCGACCATGAGAGGCATCCACTTAGGAGCCCCCACGGACCACTGCCCCTCGCACATCTTCCACAGAGCCGCCACCACCATCACACCAGAACTACGTCACACCATCAACGCCACCTTCGAAACCGGCATCTTTCCCGATGACTGGAAACGCGCTAAAGTCAGACCCCTACTCAAGAAGCCCTCAGCAGATCCCACGGACCTCAAGAACTACCGACCCATCTCCCTCCTCCCCTTCGCAGCCAAAGTCACAGAGAAGACCGTCAACATCCAACTAACGAAATTCATCGAAGAAAACTCCATCCTCGACTCCTCCCAATCCAGATTCCGCAGCAACCACAGCACTGAGACCACTCTACTTGCCGCCACAGACGACATCCGCACCCTCCTCGACCAAGGACACACCGCAGCCCTAATCCTTCTCGACCTCTCTGCAGCCTTTGACACCGTCTCCCACAGCACACTCACCGCCAGACTCCACGAAGCCGGAGTACAGGGAACCGCCCTCTAGTGGCTCTGCTCCTTCCTCACCGGCAGAACCCAGAGAATCAGACTTCCACCCTTCCTCTCCGAACACACAGAGATCAACTGTGGAGTACCCCAAGGATCATCGCTCAGCCCCACGCTCTTCAACATCTATATGGCCCCCCTAGCTGCCATCGTCAGACAGCACGGACTCAGAATAGTATCCTACGCCGACGACACCCAGCTCATCCTCTCCATCACCAAGGACCCCTCACCACCAGACTCAACTTCCAGGAAGGAATGAAGGACGTTGCATCCTGGATGAGCAGCAGCTGCCTGAAGCTCAACTCAGAGAAGACAGAGGTCCTCGTCCTCGGACCCTCCCCCTCTGCATCGGACAACACCTGGTGGCCCACCACCCTCGGCAGCCCCCCACGCCCCCAGACCATGCCTGAAACCTCGGCATTGTACTCGACTCGTCCCTCTCCATGACCCGACAGGTCAATGCCGTTTCCTCCACCTGCTTCAACACCCTCCACATCCTCCAAAAGACCTTCAAATTGATCCCCCCCTGAATCAAAAAAAAAGACCGTCACCCATGCACTCATAACCAGCAGACTGGACTACTCCAGACCATACAGAACACCGCAGCCAGGCTCATCCTCGGCATCCCTCGACACGAACACTTCTCCCAACACCTGCGTAACCTCCACTGGCTCCCCGTCGAGAAGAGAATAACTTTCAAGATACTCACCCATGCCTACAAATGCCTCCACAACACCGGACCCCAATATCTCAACGATAGAATATCCTTCCATGTACCCAAGAGCAACCTCCGATCCGCTGACCTCGCCGACCCCTCGCACATCCGCAGAGCAAGAAATGGAAGAACCTTCTCCTACATCGCGGCCAAGACCTGGAACGAGCTCCCGATCGACATCAGACGCGTCCCCACCCTGCACATCTTCAGGAAGACCCTCAAGACCTGGCTCTTCGACTGACTGGAGCTGCCCCCCCCCCCCCCAGCGCCTTGAGACCCTCACGGGTGAGTAGCGCGCTTAAAACTCCCTTATTGATTGATTGATTGGCAAAACCAATAATAGTTTTACCTCGGTGAAATCTATTAGTTTTGTCAGTGTTTATTTAGACATGTTACACAGCAAAGGAAGCACACCACTGATGTGTAATATGTCTAAAAACATTGACAAAACCAATAGATTTCAGAGGTAAAACTATTATTGGCTGTTCCAATGCTTGTTTTAGCAGATGTACACTTACTGGCCTCCTCTAAATCAGGCATTAGACATTTTCAGAACATTTGTTTCCCACACAGCAGGCATTAAAAGTGCATCTACATTGGCTGTGGCTGCACTGGTGAATACAATGCACGTACTCACTATACCGGGTTCATTTCCTCTCTAATCCAGGCCCATCATGTTCTGAAAAGCAAAAGCAGCAGCGAGATTTTGTCCTCGAAAGAGGCCAGTGCTTCACAATTTGATCTCTCACTTAACGTGCAGGCCCTCGAAGGCCATTTTAGGTTCATTCGCGCTGCTCACTGTTTCCCCACTGACTGCGTGCCTCCATTCTATTTTTGCACCCATATCTTTCCCATACGATCACATTAATTACCTCCCAACCTGTCCACTTTGATATCTCATTAAAATCTTATAAGTGATCACGCAGTGACCTTGAAGGCCATGCATAATGCATGAAAGTAAACCTGCAGTAAAATGCATTCTTTCACCCCTCACTGGCTCCATCCCCGAGCCCCCTTTTCCCGTCCCCGGTGACCCCAATAGTGGGAGCTCCGCTGCCGTGGTAGGCCGCCGCGCGCTAAACCACCCCTTCCATTAGCCTCCCCCTCCGATAACAGCTGCAGTATGCTAATGGCCTGTGCTTGGATGCGATGGCCTCGCTGCTACTTAGGGCACTATGCTAATTACCGCGAGATGGTGACAACAGGTGCACGTGTCACTCGCCATTAGCATCACTTGCACGAGAAAAATAGCTAGCAGCACCGAGAGCGACTCTGGCAGCGCGCAGACCCGCGTCTGCAGCCCGCAATCCTCTGAAGGGCCGGCCTTTTAACGCTCATGATTAAAGGATTCGCGGAAGAATGGTGTTGTGCTTTTTTATGCAAGTGCAGTAATTTTCAATGCACATGGATCTCTCGGAAGCGAAAGCTATTTCAAGTCGGAGTTCAATAGTCTGCATTTTATGTGGCAGTTCAAGCAAAATGCAGATGGTTTACATTCATTAAAACATTCCTTTGCAAACTTCCTTCAGTCGGTTGTTTTGTACGCAGTGCACAACGAGGAGAGGGTCGTCACAGGGGCAGAAAGCACTGGCTGATAATCTTGTTCTGAGGCAGACATGCTTCTGCTGGTTTGCAAGATTAGAGCGGGCAGGCTCCCTCGATTGTGAAACCATTAGGGTAAATGCAGCCGTCTGCTGCTATCAGCAAAGATAGGCTTTTCTCTGCTTTCATGATGTGATATGGAGGCTGCATTGACTTCAGTGGCGTGGCATGGGTGCAGTGGGCCCGACTGCAGGCAAGGAATATAGGTACTGCTTTAAATGGGCTGGTACTGAATACTGGCACTTTTTTATTTTGAGAGGGAGAGTTCCGGCACTTCTCAAGAGTGACATTATACTTTTAATTAGAGAGTACTGGCACTTCTCCGAAACAAGCAGGTACTCTGGTACAGAGTACCTGCAGTTCTATTTTTCCATTTCAAGCACTGAATATAGGCCGTCTTTGCACACTGTTGGGTAGTAAACGACAGACAATATTGAGGTGTAGAAGGATCTTCACACCTCTGCCCTCTGGTGCCACTGCACCTGCTGCACTGGGGATCGTTACGCCCCTCATTACTTAATACGTGTAAAGAGTCTTAAAGCTGTGTGTTTTACATTATTTTGGTATGTTATGCAGCTGATCCAGCGCAACCCCTAATTCATGAACCAGGGATCAGGGAAAATCTCAACACACATAAATTGCTTTACCAAACAACGGGGCCCATCACACATTACCCATAAATGATCCCTGAAGACAGGCGCTAGATTTGGGGGGTTTAATTTGTCAGTTTTAGTAAGTACTATGCTTCACATTAATAACATTTGTATATAATTCTAACTATTCATAATCTCAACTGTCTTCTTCCTTTGGTCGATGGACCATTAGTTGAAGAGTTGATGGTGACTATGATTAACTAAACAGTTTAATATTTAACTAAATAACCACAGAGTCACTTCTTCAGTTAATGATTTTATCTTATTAAATGCTCTTAATTTAGATTGTCAGTGCACACACAAGATTACATATAAGAGAACAAATTATCAAGCAATGTAATCAAAATGAATCATTTGCATCAATATCAAAGCGTGCATAGGAATGGGAAAGAGAAGGTACAGCATAAATACTTGCAGAAATATATTTGCAAAATTAAAGCAATCAAGGAGGGTGATACCCACCAAAGAATCAGGAAAACCACTTCCTTGGCCGAGGTTGTGGCAAGAGGTCCCCAGAGATAGGCTCAGAGGACAAAGTTAACAGGACAGATGCAGCTAAGTTTGCCATAAACTAACAACTAAAATTAATCTCCCAATCAATCTACCTTGATCTAGTTCTCCTCGGACGCAGTCTCCTCCCAAGCACTCCCGCAACGTTCACGTACCTAAAACGTTCTCTGGCTTTGTGCTGGTCTGCTCTCTCTGTCTTGGTGCGCTTCTCTGTGCGTTCTAATCGTCTCTTCTCTCTGATCTGCCACCCCGGACTGCACTGCTATACTGGACCGCACTGCCTCAGGTTCGTCTGATCTCTCTCCGACCCTTCTCTCTCTGTCTTCCGATCTGTCTCGTCTGACACACAGCCCTAATTGGGATATCAATTATACCCTACTGTTTAGCTCACTATCTTACAATGTTGCAGTATCAGTAGAAACTCGGGCTGTGATTGGTTGTCATAAATCATACTAGGGTCGCCTCATCCAGTTCTCCCCACAAATCCATCCTATACCGGTTCTAACAAAGGAAGGATTTAAGACCAATACATTCGCATACCACTAGCCTTCATAATTATACATTTTGCCACAATTGTACATTATGATATCCGTTTCACATTCAAATTGCACGTAGTGATGGCTGTTCCCACAGTCGCTGTTGCGTCTTGGCACATAAACAATAGGCGCTGTTGCGTCTTGGCACATAAATAATAGGACACAGATCAACATGGCCTTCACATGGATTACATCAGCTGGTACATTCTGCAGTCTGCAAACAGGCAACCCATCCTGGCGCATGCGCGCTTCATACCGACCAAGCCAACCACATGTTGGATTAAACGAGAGGCCATTTTCATGCAGGCCCATTCCCGTACTAAAGTAAACAAACACAAAAGAATAATAATTCATGAAATAAAACCCATTATGATTACCTCCCACCATACTAATGCCGTGTGTTAATTAAATTCTAGCGAAAGCTATTAATTTAAAGCAACCTTTTCGTTATTTGTGCACAACATGCAAAATGTGCAATGTACAACATAGCATAAACATGCATTAGTACGGTTTTTCAAAGCGCAAACAGTTAATACGTACTCATGCCAACATGGTTTAGTATAATATGTAAAATGCGTTTGCCCCTCGTGTAAATGTGTGCATTCAGAGTTGATTAGTTCATGCAGTCAATACATTATTATGGGGTTACTTAATTTCATGAGGATGTATTTTACAAACCTCACTCCATCAATCCCCCTTTGATGGTTTTACCATCATAAAATCCCTAAACATACAGTTTTTCAAGTTATATAGCTGTTATTTTGTCTTTTTGCCCTTGCTCCTTACATTTTTCGTACAATTTTTCTTTAAAACTTTCCAATTCTATCTCATCTATTTCTCTTTCCCTTTCTTTATGTTCCTTACTTAATTTCCTTTCTTTCTTTCCTTTGCGACTTTTCTTCACACAAACATAGGTCATTCGTATCATGAGTATCATAGTAGCTGCAGAAACTATTGGTACTATTATTTTTCCTACTAAGGAACTACCTATAGAAGAAAACCAATTGCTTATAGTAGAGAAACTCTTACTTAGTCTCTCCCAGACACCGTCAACCTCTAGTTGGGTTACTTCCTTATGCAAATCAGTGATATTCTGGATGTATCCTTCCAAATTCTTACTTTTGTCTGGAATGTAAGTACAACAATGTTGAACTTTCAGCATTCCGCAGACTCCACCCTCTTTTGCCAACAATATATCAAGGGCAAGTCGATTTTGCATAACCATAGATCTCATGGCAATCATTTCAGTGTCAATCATCAAGAATCCTCCAGCAGTAACTGTTGATAAACGATCAACCACTGTGGACAATTGTCAAATTTTGTATGCATTCAGTGTAACCCCAACTCCAGGTATCAATGCTCCAAATATATCGCCTACAATTTCTGAAAAACTTTCTCTTTTTACACCGTTTACTCCTTGCCTTACGTCATCGATTCCATTTGTACTTTGGTCTACATGGTAGACTTTTGGAAAGACAATCCCAAGATAACAAGTTCCATACGAGTGATCTGGCAGCCAATAATAAGCTTTCCTCCCACAGACATAATATATGCCTGGCAAGACAGGGTCAGTTCCTCCCTTTAATCCCCAACCCCCAATCATTTTATAGGTATCTTCACATTCACTGGAACCGATGAAATAATTGTTGTAATTAGTCTTCTCCCTACGTAAGCATAATTTTCCCTTCTGCGACCAATCCAGAGCCATTGCAGCATAAGTCTCGCCCTTGTTGCCTTCTCTGAAAACCCAAGGTGGTGTTTTCGATTTCTCTTAAACAGCTTTTCTCTGAAACTTAGCCCTTCTTTCTTCTACCATCTCCAAAAAGATTTTCTCTTCCTTTTTCAATCTACATGTGAGGTTGTTTTTATTAGCGTATGCTATATCTAAAGGCTTTGTTGTCAGGAAAAAATCTCCCATGACATTTGCATGTGCTATCTTATTCAACTCAGGTATTACTGGGACTTTAGAAAAGATTGTATCTACATTGGAATAATAATAATCTAGTTTACCTGTTTATACAATAAACTTGATAAGACACTACAGGTCACACCATAAGTCAAAGGAAGGTGATGATAAGTCACACCTTCTGAAACAGACAATGGTAACTGTATACATACATAACAATCCCTCACATCCATTGTTTCCACATATTCGTAGAGTAGTTTAGTGAAAACATTCAAGGAAAAATTAGTAACTAATTTATCATGATGCAAACTACTAGCGTCTACCTGTTTCAAGTGAGTAATAGGAATTTGCCTAATATCAGTGTCTACCCTTGGGCCTGTCAAGTTGTTAGGACGAGATGTATCTTCTCTAATCAAATGTAAAGGTATTATAATTGTTAATATTATCCAAAATACTATCAGTATACAAAATAAACATAAACAAGCTTTATAACACCTACGCATAAAACTACATCTAGATCTTGTTACTTGTGTATCTGCCATAGTAATGTTAATCCTTATAAAATTCTAAATGGATTTTCTAAATCTATCTCAAAAATGTTCTACTGAAAAATTTAAAATAAAAATTTAGTTTGATCCCACACTTCCAAAGCTTTCTTCTTTACCCCTTCTTTTATTTTAACTAATCCAAATTTCCAGGACGTCTTCAGAAAATGTTCTTCAGTTGTTAACGTGACACCTTAATTTGTTTACAGTCTCTTAAGGTGGATTTAAAATACTCTTTTCTTCTTGCTCGCTGTCAGTGCTGTTTCTTTCCTTGTTTGAATCTTCTTCTTCAATCTCTTCCAACACTATGTAAATCCAGTCAGGTGACTTGAACTTTTTTTACTTTTCTTCTTTTTATTGTCCTCATTAGCCTCAGATTGCCTTTCACGCAGACCTCCGTAACCGCCCTTTATCGTGCCGTGAGAGCAAGGTTCTGATACTCGCCTTACTTATCAGGAGACCTGTCAATTGCACTTCATAAAGCCCAACTTCCTGTCTTTCGACTCTCTCACCCAACTACCATTTCTTAGGTACCGACCTTCCATGAGAGATTTAGGATTGGCTTGTGCATTTTTCCAAGGCCTGCTTTTTAGGCATAATCATTGGACCTCCCTTCCTACCTCTCCAGCCATTCCACCACCGGGCGTCAAAAGGCATACCTTCTCCTATCCAAGGAGGTTGCGTCCAGATTTAGATTATATCTCAATGATGATTTCCACTCTATATAAGTAGGAGCAAGGGGGCTGGTCCACTTTTTAGATAACTCTCTTCTCGCCAACAATATTGCATAAAATATTAATTTTTGTTCATCTCCAACTACCTCACTGTCCACCCCAAAAAATATTAGGAGAGGGCTTACCTGAATCTGTTTCTTCAGAATTTCAGCCAAAGCTTTACACACCTCTCCCCAAAATACCTGAATTTCTGGACACCCCATGAACATATGGATATCATTCGCCAACTTCAAACCGCATTTGGTACACGCCATCTCTCCTCTGTTCCCAACCTTTGACAGCTTATTTGGAGTCCAATAAACTCTATAGATAGAAAAAAGGTGGTTTCTCTTTGAATAGGCTGGTTTAATCATTTTATAAAGTGTAGTAAAGGATACTTGCCATAATTTTTCCAGCGTTGCTCCTGGCAAGTCCATCTCCCATAACTTTTGAGGTTGGGCAAACTCCCCCTCCAACTCTTCCATCATTCGCCAGTACCAATATGATGTTTCCTTCTTCCTGGGGTCGTCCAAAATCAGCATTTCCTCCAGTTCATTAGCTCCTCCTATCTTATTTTCTGATGCTTGGACCCAACTTTGGATTTGGAGATACTTAAATCTTAAAACACAATGTTTTGTTTTATTTTGAAAATTCTCCCATGCAATCATCCTTTTTCCTTCTAATAGATCCTCCCATCTTTCCACTCCAGCTTTCCTTAATGCCCCGGCAAGATTGTCCTTTGTCCATTCCGGTGATCCGGGCGAGTCCCAAATAGGAGCCAAGTTACTATAATACATCCATTTCAATCTCCTTCTAATCATGTACCACGTTTCTGCCACTCCTCTAAGAATTTTCAGCCTAACTTTTTTGAAGTATCTAGGTGACTTGAACTTTTTGTTTGGTTTTCTCACTCTCTTTGGTCGCAGCACTGATTCGTCATCCGACTCTCTTCTCTATTTCACCTGAAACTTCCTTTATCTGTTCTGGCCTGCTCTCGGGTCTTCCTTTTACCACCCTGTATTTCAGTCTTTTAACTCCGCTTGGCCAATGATCATCTGTCTTTGCCCTTTTTGGTTGTACTTCTTTTTCTTCCTTGTTCAATTCGTACCTTCGTTTCTTTGCACCTACTTTGAGTTTGCTCTCTTCTTTCTTTTCTTCTTCTGTATTTCTTTCACTTATTTCTTCTCTATCCTTTCCCTCTTTATCGAGGAGTTGTCTTTCTTCTTGTTCAACAGCAGTTGCTTCAGTCCCAGTAGCTGGTACCCACTTTACTTGACTTCTGCTAAGCAATTCCTCATCAAGCCACTATTCAGAGTCCTTCGGGTTATGTTCACCAGTGTCAGAGTCTATTGCTCTAGCCTCACCAATTTCTTGTACTTCAGCCTCTGATTCAGAGCTCGGACTTGAGATCACCAGATGCCGCTCTACTCATGGTTCAAGTGGATTTGGGACTCGCTGAGTGTGGCTGGCATGGATCCAATTTGGTAGGCCAGCACACTTTACTGCTGTAGTCGTCACCAATATGACCTGATAGGGTCCTTCCCAGCGGGGCTCTAGGCAAGTTTTTCTTCTATGCCTTTTCACGTGAACCCACTCACCAGGGCTCAGATCATGCGCTTGAGTCTGTTGTGTTGTGGTCGCGTCAGCTCCAACCTGATGAAACACAGAACGTACTACATCAGCCAATCCTTTGCAATAGTCAAGGATGAGATCATCAGATATATTTATTAATTTGTTGGCAGGAACAAATGCTTGTCTCATTGCTCTTCCCATCAAGATCTCATGTGGACTCAATCCTGTCTTTTTGTCAGGAATGCTTCTGAGACTCATCAAAACTAGGGGTAAAGCGTCAGGCCATTTCAGTGCTGTGGATCTACACACTTTCCCTAACCTGCTCTTGATTGTGTCATTTTTCTGCTCTACTATTCCAGAAGCCTCTGGACGATAAGCACAATGAAGTTTTGGTTGAATGCTCAATGCCTCACAAATCAGTTTGATTGTTTCACTAGTGAAGTGTGTTCCCCTATCTGTTTCCATAGTGACCGGAAAACCATATCTAGGAATGCATTCCCTCAACAAAAGTTTTGCCACCATCACGCTGTCATTCCTCCTTGTGGGATAAGCTTCTACCCATCGGGAAAACAAACACACAATTACTAACACATATTTGAGCTTGTTATATGGAGGCAACTCGATAAAATCGAGTTGTATTCTGGTAAAAGGACCTCCTGCCCTCCCTATTGTTCCCAAACTAACTATTGTCATTCTTCCTGGATTTTGCTGTTGGCACATCAAGCATCTCTGACAAAGGCTCTCTGCAATAGTCCGGAACTTAGTATTAAACCACGTTTGTTTGAATGATCTGACCATGGCGTCTCGGCCAATGTGTGTCATTCCATGGTACATCCTTGCCATGATGAGAAAGTAAACTATCTGGCATGACTGGTCTTCCATCAATGTATACCCATACATCATCATCTTCTCGTCTCCTACATCCTGCCTTTTCCCATTCCTGTCTCTCTTCATCACTTCCTGCAATTGCCTCACTTCATCCCATGTTTAAATGGTGTTAGTAAACATAAGTTGACAAACCGTATGTTCTTTTGCTTTTCCCCGATTTATGGAAGTCTCATTCTTTGCACAATATTGTGCTACTTGGTCAGCAAATCTGTTGCCTTGAGTCACATAATCATCTCCTGACTTATGTGCGGCACATTTGACCACTGCAATTCGTTTTGGCAATTGTAATGCTTCCAGCAATTCCTTTACAAATTGACTATTCCTGATGGGGGACCCCGAAGAGGTCAGGAATCCCCTCTGCATCCATAATTCTCCAAAATCATGCACAATGCCAAAGCCATATTGACTATCAGTAATTATAGTCACTTTCTGACTTTTTCCCAATTTACAGGCTTGAATTAGAGCTATCAATTCAGCAACTTGTGCAGATTTTCCCCCTTTTAGACAGGATGCTTCCAGGATTTCCGCTACAGTACAGACAGCATAAGCAGAACTCAACACACCTGTTCCAGTTCGCAAACAAGAACCATCAACAAACATCACACGATCAGATTCCTCAAGAGGAACATCTTTAATATTAGGACGGGGTTTGGTACACAATTCAGTCACATCCAAACAATCATGTTCAGCTTCATCCTTTACTTCTTCACCCCAAACATCTGGCAATAGAGTAGAAGGATTCACATTTGTACATCTCACTATTGTCACATTTTCTGCTTCCAGAATCACTCTCTCATACCTAGTCAGCCGACTATAGGTGAGTCCGTGTTCTCGTTAAAAGGATCTCAACTGAATGTGGCACATACACTCTCACAGGATGACCCATTATGATCCCTTCATTCTGTTCCAGGCTCACACAAGTAGCAGCTACTGCTTTCAAACATCCAGGTAATGCGGCAGTCACTGAATCTAAAGTAGCTGAAAAATATGCCACAGGTCGCCTTGACATTCCATGCCTTTGAGTTAGAACTGCAAGTGCACACCCATCTCTTTCACTACAATACAATGCAAAATCCTTTGAATAATCAGGCATTCCCAATGCCGGAGCCTGACACAGACTGTCTTTCAGTTTAACAAAAGCATCCATACTTTCTTCATCTAATTTAACTGGGTCTTTCACATCATTCCTCATCAACCTCTGTAGAGGTTTTGCCATCAGTGAAAATCCACTGTCTGCAATATCCAACCACTCCCAAAAACATTTGCACTTCCCTTTGTGTCGTTGGCGGTTTCATGTCCTTAATTACTCAAATACGCTCTGATGTTACCTTTCTGACTCCGTTCTCAATCTTGTGACCTAAGTATTGGACTTCTCGCTGGCTTAATTGTAATTTCGCAGGGGACACTTTATGTCCACCTTCTGCCAAATGGTTCAGTAAAGCAACTGTGTCTGCAACATAGGCTTCTCGAGTCTTTGATGCCACCAATAGGTCATCAATGTACTGGACCAGAACAGACTCTTCAGACATTCTCAAATCTTCCAGACACTTTTTCAATATCTGATTAAAAATTCAAGGACTCTCAGTATAGCCTTGAGGATCTCGGCACCATGCCAAAACACGATCTCCAAACCAGAAAGCAAATAAATACTGGCTATCTGGACGCAGGGGAATCGAAAAGAATGCATGACACAAATCTATCACAGTATACCACTCCGCATCATGTGGGATTTGGTATAGAATCACTGCTGGGTTTGGCACAACTGGACAACAAGGCACAACAATTTTGTTTACCTTTCTCAAATCTTGTACTATTCTATAGGTTCCATTTGGCTTTTTCAATCCCATAATAGGTGAATTACAAGGACTACTCATTATTTCTTTTAAAATTCCTTGTTCAATCATTTGATCAATTACAGGAGTTATTCCTGCTATAACTTCTGGCTTCATTTTATACTGTGGTGTATTTGGATAGTCAATACCATCTTTCACTGTGATTCTAATCGGATCCACTTTCTTCATCAACCCAATCTCCTGTCCTGTGAAATCCCACACCTCTGAATTCACTACCGTCATCAATTCTTCAGGCACACTTTTGTCTGTAAGAAGCGAAAATAACTCATTCACTTCTGTTCCTTGCTTTGCAAGCACCATTTTAAACGCGACATCCTCATCAGGTGTCTGAAATGCAATACCATCCGGTGTGCAGTAAATTGTACAATTCATCTTGCACAGCAAATCTCTTCCTAACAAATTCACTGGACTCAAGTCACACACTACAAACCGATGCATGTCTTTAAAGGGGCCAATATGTACTTCAATTGGTTTAGTAACTTTGCAGATTGCAAGTGGTGCAGAACGCAGCGGCCAGATTGCTCTGTCAGACCCCTAGAATGGCCTCAGTCTCAAGCTCTCTCCGTGATCTTCATTGGCTCAGGGTTGAGAATCATGTGAAATTCAAAGCCCTGAGCTATATGTTCAAAGTCAAGTCTGGTAGTGCCCCTCAATACTTAAAGGCCCTTGTCCATCCTTATATACCATCACGCTCTCTTCGCTCTTCCACCCAGGCTAAATTCTCAGTTCCAAGGATCAGACTGTCACGAATGGGCAGCCGGTCCTTTTCTTACCTGGGTCCTCATCTGTGGAACTCCCTTCCTCCACCTCTCAGGAACGAAACTGTTTTCAGCAATTTTCGCAAACACTTAAAAACATGGTTGTTTAACCAATAAATTGCTGGTAAACACTTAATAACTTGGTTGTTTAATTAATAAACTCTTCCCTCTTTTCTTGTCAAGCGGCGCCGGGAAACCTTTTTGGTAGCTGTGCGCCTTATAAGATTAAATAATAATAATAATAGTAACTGGAGTATTTATCTGTTTATTTGAGACTCCTGCTACCTGGATAGTTTCTCCCGAGAGGGGTAGGTTTGGAATTTCTGCTGCTCTCACAGTATAACGGGTAGAACCAGTGTCCACAAGAAAGGTGATATCATTACCTTCCACTTTTCCATCAACAAATGGACCTGACTGATCTACCTCTAGAGTAGCGCCAAGCACGCACTCTTCCTATCCCCTCAGGCACCGTCATTGATTCGACTCAACATCACTTCCATCACATTGCATCCAAAATTGGGGAATCACTTTGTGTTAGTATTTTTACCAACCTGGTCTCCTCCGTGGAACCCTGTATCCGCACTGTATCTTTGAGCATTTACATTATGTGGTAACAGTGGTTGTGGGACCTGATATTGGGTAGTAACTACCTGCTGCTGCGGTGTCTGTTGCACAACTACCTCACTCTGCACCTGTGGGGCTAAAATTTGATTTCCTCCATTAGTCCTCTGCACTGATCTACACTCATTCTTCCAGTGTCCATACTTTTCGCACCCATGACAAGGAAATTTCTTTTTCGCCTCTTCTCTGCTCATTTGTCCTCTACCTCTACCTCCACTGGGTCTTTGAGCATTCTGACTAACTCCTCCCATTTGGTTTATAGCCTGATAATTCAACTGAGTTTCTTGCTGCTCTGCTACCTTTACTTGTGCCCACATCATCTTTTCTTTTAATTTGCGATGGCGAGACTCAATGTCATCACTACAATATTTCGCATAACTCAAAATCTCATCGATCGTTTTGGCCTGCCAACACAACCTATGCTGCTGTATCATCTGACTAATCTCAGGTCTTAATCCATACACAAACCTATACACAAAATGACCCATATCTTTGTCTCCAATATTCTCAAAACCACTATACTGCTTAAAAACTTGTAATAACCTCTCATAATATGCATGCACAGATTCTTTCGGCTCTTGGGTTGTTCTATCAATTTTTACCCAATCAGTTTCCTTAGGGGAAATTTTGCTTTTCAAGAAAGTAATCACTTGATGATACTTTTTTATCACCTCATCAGAAGGTGCTCCTGTTTTGGCATCCCTGGGATATTCATCTTTTGGCCAATCAACTGTAATCTTACATTCAGTCCATAAATCTGCAGGGACAACAATTTCAAATAATCCATCTAAATCCTTTAACAATACTTTCGAGACTTTCACAAACCTCTCAACTTGTTTATACCATTCCACTGGCTTTTCTCTCAACCTGGTAAACTCATTGGTGAAAGACAATATATCCTGTCTAGACCACGGAATATTCACATAACCTCCTCCTGGAACTTCTCTCATGGGACATTCCAGAACTACATTTTCTACTTCTCTTACTGGACGCAAATGTATTTCTTTAGCAGCCAATTCTTCTTTCTTCCTCATCCATCTACCCTTCCATGTTTCCACGTCTCCCCATTTTCTCAAAACAACCATTAACTCTTTTATCTGCAATCGTCTACCAGACGTATTCATATTTTCTATATCCTTTTCAGTAAAATCCACTCTATATGTCTTTTGCAACACCTTTAATCTTCCTATGTCCATTCCCAACTCCTCTGCAGCTTCCACTAACCTTTCATGTAGATTTTTCACTTTCCAAGTAATACTCTTACACAGATACATCAATTCATCATCTTGATAAGTCTTTAGCCTGTCTGGACTTATGGTCCCAATGATCATTTCTTCCAGATCTACTCTCAACTTACATACATCTATAGGCTGTGGCTGTGTTTTTCTCCTTTGTAACCCTTTCACCCAATCATCTAATTCTTCAGTGGTTGGACCTATTGAAACTTCACTTCTGGGGATCTCATCCAACTCTATTCTTTTGGGCTGCAACTGCATTATTTCCCTAGGTGTTTCAATTATTGTAAATTAGTCGGAGGTGTTGACCTAGTAACTGTAGTGGGCTGTTCACTTTGGACACTTACAGCGTTAATTCTACTACTAGCTGATGTTATAGCAGAATTTAATGGGACAGTCAAGGAAGGTTCATGGATAAGTATATTTTCGAATACAGGTTGTTGGACTTGGCCCTTTTTACAGGGTCATCCCTAAACTTTTTGCCTTTCCCCTAGCCTTTTCTCTGACATGGTGTTGGTGGTTTTAGGCCTCTGGGCACTTTAGCACTGTAGTCCAGTGTAAAGTGTGTGCGCTCGCTGTGTTATATATAGTGAGATTGGCCTGCCCTCCCATAGGAATGCATTGGGGATTCCCTGATTCGTGTGTCAGTGGTAATTCCGGATATGAGAGGAGCAGCATGGTCAAGTTTGGTATGTTTGAAATAGTAATAATAAATGCTGCGCAATGGTGTGCGCAGATTTATTATGACTATTTTAGAAATGCCACTTTTAGAAGTTGGCATTACTGTGTGCCTTGTGTCTGCCTGCCTGATGTGAATTGCATGTCTGGCTTTTGAGTGACAGGGGCTGGGAGGTGTGTGTGGCTCCAGGTGGGGCAGGGTGAGTCAGCGCTAGGCTGAATGGGACATCTGCATTGGGAGTAGTGGGAGGAGTAATCCCCTGACCCTGAATAGGATTGTGCCTGCCCTGTACAATGCTGGCTCCGCCCCCTGTGGTGTGTCTGATCACCGAGCCCCCACCTGACAAAGGGGAAGAGGAGCCTGGTACACAGAATGCTCCAATTCCTCCCTGAACCCATTTTTGCTGGTTCCCCCAAGCCCTGTGCTGGCGCAGACAAAGGAAATGTTAGTATAAGTATAGGGGCTGTGACCCCATGTTGGTGTACTTGTTCCTGAACTTACTTGGGCATGCTGCTGCTGGGGCCCAGGAGGAACCGCCATGAGGGCTTGCATCCCTGGGCCCAGCCTTGCCCCCTTGATCTTTAAGGACTTTTTTTGGACCTCCAGCGCCTCGTGAGCGCCATACTTGATGTGCCCAAAAGAAGAGCGTGGGCTTCGCAGCGTGGAGCTGCAGCCCTTATGGAGGGAATCCCAACGTGGGGATTCCCCCGCATTGTGGTGCCGACGGCGGGTGCCCACCCCGCTTATGCATATTTTATGAGCAGGTGCCCACCCCGCGTTTGGTGTCGTTGGCGGGTGCCCACCCCGCTTATGTGGTTAGTTTCTGAGGCGGGTGCCCACCCCGTGATTATCTTTAACGAAGGCGGGAGCCCACCCCGCACTTGGCCGCCGCAGAGGGGAGAAGCGGCCGCCGAGATCGGGCGGCGACCCGGAAGCCAGGCGGCATTGCCTGGTGGTGGGCGCGGGCCTACGCCCCCACGCACGTCTGGAGCCTCGCGGGCTCCCGGTCGAAGTCCCGGTCCCAGGAAAGGGGACCGGGCGAAGTACGGAGAAGTCCTGAGCCCTGGGAGAGGGCCCAGGTGAAGTGGGAGGAAGCCCGGTGAGAAACGCAACGGAGCCTCGCGGGCTCCAGTGGTGGCGTTTTCAGCCTTCCCCCACCTGGCAGAGGGGGAGGAAGGCCACAGAGATCACCGGTGACGCGAGGAGAGAAGCTGAAGGAGTCCTGAACCAGCCCGGTGAGTGGGGCTGACTCCAAAGTATTTCAGGTGCGGGGATTGGCACCAGAAGAGCCCAGTGATGTGGGGCTCCCCGAGGCACATTGTCGGTGCCTGAGTGGTCCCGCAGGAGAGCAGGCCACTCCAACGGTGGGGGCCATTGTCTTTCAAAGCCCCAGAGGGGGGCTTCCAAGGCACCATGGTGCCTGGGCTCATTTTCCCCTCAGCTGCCCCGCCTGACAGTGGGCAGCTGCAACGGTGGCCATAATTGATTCTTAGGGCCCCAGTGGGGGTCCAGAGGCACAGCGGTGCCCGTGTGTTCATTGCTGATCCCAGCTGCCCTGCGAGAGCACGGGCAGCTGCAACGTTTGGCAGCAATTTATTATAGAAGTCCCTGAGTGGGACAGGAGAGGCACAGGGGTGCCAGTTCTGCTGTATTTACCTCAGTTGCGCCGCCATAGCGGGCAACTGCAACGTGGGGGCACATTGTTTGAGAGAGCCCCAGGGGGGCCCAGAGGGCACAGTGAGTGCCAGGGCCTACAGTGATTTTCACAGCTGCACAGCAATTAGTGGCAGCTGCAACGTTAAGGTCTGCGCAATTGCGCACTTTGGGATTCTGCTGCATTGGCAGCCAAAGCCCTGACATTCTGGACAAGGGGCGTTTAGGGCCCAGGTGAAAGGCCAGATGGCCTGGGGTCATTGTGGGGGAGATTGGTAAAGCGCCAGGCTCTACAAAACTACACAATGTGTTTTATGCCCCTTGTGACTGTGATTGCATAATGTGATTTATGTGATGTGATTTATGCACCCTGATTTATGCCTCTATTGATGTTTATGCTTATGAGGTTATTGCATACTGCGTGTATGCTGGTGAGGCCTAATGCTTAATGTGTTTATGCTTATGAGGTTATTGCATACTGCGGGTATGCTGGTGAGGCCTAATGCGTAATGTGTTTATGCTTATGAGGTTATTGCATACTGCGTGTGTGCAGGTGAGGCCTAATGCGTAATGTGTTTATGCTTATGAGGTGATTGCATACTGCGTGTATGCTGGTGAGGCCTAATGCGTAATGTGTTTATGCTTATGAGGTTATTGCATACTGCGTGTGTGCTGGTGAGGCCTAATGCGTAATGTGTTTATGCTTATGAGGTTATTGCATACTGCGTGTATGCTGGTGAGGCCTAATGCGTAATGTGTTTATGCTTAGGAGGTTATTGCATACTGCGTGTATGCTGGTTACGCCTAATGTGATGCTGAGTGCATTATATGATTTATGTTGCCCGATATAATGCTGAGTACAGTATTTCGCCAGTCATTACTGGTTGTGTTCTACATTTATTATTTGTGCTTGTGATGGTTCTGACAGTGGCCCAATTGGCCCTGTCAGGTGTATATAATCCCCTGTAAATATTGCCTAGTGCCAGTTGGCACAGTGTATATTGTGTGATTACTATTCTAATGTGTTTATGATAATACAAAGGCTATTTTTATATATAACCTTGTGTGGAGTTCCTTTTGTGGTGTGCCAAGTGTGTTGCTGCTGTGTGTGTGTTGCGCAAACGCTTTACACATTGCCTCTGGGATAAGCCTGACTGCTCGTGCCAAGCTACCAAGTGGGTGAGCAGGGGTTATCTTCAGCGTGTAACTCCCTTGCCCTGACTAGAGTGGTGGTTTCTGCCTGGCTTTGGCGCAAGCCTCAGCCAACCAGAAATCCCATTTCTAACACAGATATTGCTGGACCTATAGTTATTGGCACAGTTATTGCGTCTATTTTCATATTCATCTGATTCAATTTTTCAACTAATTCTTTGGTTTGTATGGCAAATTCTGCTTCTCCTTCCTGCTCTACATCGCTTACAGTTGGATCTGGTGTCGTTTGAGGTGTCATTGGGGTCTCCATTGATGGTGCATTTGGTGTCACCATCGCTGAATTCTCCTGATAAGGTGGTGGTCGTTTAACTAATATATCATCCAGCAGCTCATCATCAGATTCATTCAGGTTATACCCATAACCAAATTTCTCTAAATGTCTCTCCTACCATTAAAACTGGATACAATCCTTCAGTTATCTCTCCATTTCTCCATCTCTTCATTCTGTCTTCATGTCTTTCATCATGAAATCTTCCAAACATAAATCTATGAACTCTACCACCTCTATGTCTTTCTCTTTCATACATTTCATCTTCCCATTCTACTAGTGCTTCAAACTGTGTAGGTCTAGGTCTGGGGTCTAATGCCATCATCTTTTCTCTCAAATTACGCAATACTGCCAAATTAAAAGAACCATGCTCTGGAAAAGCTAGTATACCATCATTCTTCGTATATCCTACCCAATTTTCTAGCCAAATACATGTGTGATAACCATATTTTAACATCATATAAGACGCTGGTGTCTTTGGTGGAGGGATAGGAACTCCTTCTCTCATTATTACTGGTTTGTCCTTTTTAAAGAATCTTTTAATTTTGCCAAACAAAGTCAATTTCTCCTGTTTCGGTTGTTCAAAATAAATTTTTGTTGCTTGTCAACAACTTTACTCAATGCAAATCTTTGTCAACACAATCCACTATAATTCACCAATCAGACTCCTTTGCTTCCCTAAACACCTGACCAATGTCAGCCAACACACACTCTAACTCTTCCAATCGGAGCTTTCTACGTCTCCGCTATCCTGTCCAATACCAGCGCGGCTCACACCAACCAGACAATCTGAGCTCACTCTGTCTTTACAGTCTGACCCATGCCAGCGCGGCTTTCTGTGACGTCAGCCTCTCCTCCTGCTGCTGACCCTCCCTTTACAAAAATTATCAGCACTTTTCTAAGTCCTTTTTCTTTACAATAACTTATTAGTCACAACATAAAACAATACCACACTGTCTGTTTACTAAATAAAGAGATAGTTTTTCACTCTCAAGAACATTCCTTCCAATACGGGCAAGTATAACAATTCCGCTATCCTTCCCTTCACCCAAGCTAGGAGAGGACCTGTTACTTCTTTAGGGATAAGGCCAAAATTTCACAAGAGGACCCTTTATTAGAAAGGAGGTCTCGCTACGCTTCCGGGGATAAGGCCAAAGTTTCACAGGTGGACCCTTCGCTATCTCACTCTTCTTTTACATACACGCTAAATAGTCCCTAAAATAACACATAAGTGTTATCACTAATTTAAACAGACAATGCACCTATTCCTGTGTGATTTCACTTCTCACACTTTTCTTCTGCCTTATTTCGGGCTAACTTTTACTTTGCCGGCTTCCCAGATACCCTTCTGTACCTGTGTTCCAAAGACTACATAAAAACACGATACTAACTCACTTTACATAGAATGTTAAACATTTACTCAATAATCAATAATCAATAAATCACCAAACTAATCAATAATAACCATCATTCTGCTACCAGAAAAACTGATCCAGCGCAACCCCTAATTCATGAACCAGGGATCAGGGAAAATCTCAACACACATAAATTGCTTTACCAAACAACGGGGCCCATCACACATTACCCATAAATGATCCCTGAAGACAGGCGCTGGATTTGGGGGGTTTAATTAGTCAGTTTTAGTAAGTACTATGCTTCACATTAATAACATTTGTATATAATTCTAACTATTCATAATCTCAACTGTCTTCTTCCTTTGGTCGATGGACCATTAGTTGAAGAGTTGATGGTGACTATGATTAACTATAATTGGGAAAAGGAAGGGGCCCCTGACCTCTGGGTAGGTCGCCCCCCCATCCGCACAGCGCCACCTGTGCGTCCAGCTCCCTGCTGCTGCTGATCTGAGGCCCTCCTCCACCCGCAGGCTACCACCTGCGCCTCATCCCTGGTGGCCAGTGGTAGGCCGTAGGTAGGTTCTTGTCGTTGTGAGCGTCACTGTTACTGTCTTTCCCCTCTATATTTGTGCCCCCACTGTTTTTCCACTGTTTTGCCCTTCCGTTCGGTGCCCCCACTGCTGTGACTGTTTTCGTTCTGTGCCCCCACTGTTTTTCCACTGTTTTTGCCCTTCCGTTCTGTGCCCCCACTGCTGTGACTGTTTTTGTTCTGTGCCCCCACTGCTTTTCCACTGTTTTTGCCCTTCCGTTCTGTGCCCCCACTGCTGTGACTGTTTTTCGTTCTGTGCCCCCACTGCTTTTCCACTGTTTTTGCCGTTCCGTTCTGTGCCCCCACTGCTGTGACTGTTTTTCGTTCTGTGCCCCCACTATTTTTCCACTGTTTTTGTCCTTCCGTTCTGTGCCCCCACTGCTGTGACTGTTTTTCGTTCTGTGCCCCCACTGTTTTTCCACTGTTTTTGCCCTTCCGTTCTGTGCCCCCACTGCTGTGACTGTTTTCCGTTCTGTGCCCCCACTGTTTTTGCCCTTCCGTTCTGTGCCCCCACTGCTGTGACTGTTTTTCGTTCTGTGCCCCCTTTGATTTCTGTACCCCTTTGCCCTCCCGTTTGCCGCCGCTGTGTCCCCTGCGGCCCTGCCCCCTTGCTGACCACTTGCTTCCCCTGCCTCCCGCCTCCCAGCTGCTCCTCCCTCCCACCTCCCTATATATGGTGGCCGCGCGCAGTGGGCGCGCCGCCGGAGCGCCGAAGGCGTGCCTAAGGCAAGCCCGTCTGCGCCTGGACCGCGCCCAGCGCCAGAAGCCCTGGCCCCCGCATCCGCCACGAAGACCACCTCCGATACGACGCCAGCACCCTCATCGCTCTCAACCCAGGACGGACCTCCACCTGCTTCAAGGCCGCCCCGAAACGCACCCATGGTCCCTTCACCTGCCGGAACTGCAGCTTCACCTGCCTCGGAGAGCCCGAGACTCCCGCCAAGAAGGACCTCAACCATCTCCGGTGCATCCTACTAAACACCCGCTCCGCACGCAAACACGCCGTCAAGCTCTGGGACCTACTCGACACCTCATCACCGGACGTCGCCTTCCTGACAGAGACCTGGATGAATGAATCCTCCGCACCCGACATCGCCATAGCCATCCCCGACGGCTACAAGATCACCCGCAGAGACCACACCAATGAAATCAGAGGAGGAATCGCCATCGTCCACAAAGACACCATCAGGGTCTCGAACAGCACCGACGACACTCTCAGCACCGCCGAACACATGCACTTCCAGATCCACACGGATCCCAACACCACCGTAAGAGGCACCCTCATCTACAGACCCCCCGGACCCCGACCCCAGTTCAGCGACTCCATCGCCGACTTCATCAGCACGCACGCCCTGACCTCCACCGACTACATCCTCCTCGGAGACCTGAACTTTCACCTGGAGAACAACAACGACAGCAACTCCTCCACCCTGATCGACAACCTCGGACTGAAACAGCTCGTCACGACGCCGACCCACATCGCCGGACACACGCTCAACGCCATCTTCTCCTCAAGCTCCCACGTCTCCTTCAGCCACACCTCTGAACTCACCTGGACCGACCACCACTGCATCCACTTCACCTTCCGGAAACCCGCCGCACACCACCGCACCCTACAGATCCCCCGCAGATGCTGGAGCAAAGTCACCGAAGACCAACTCCAGACAAACCTCGCACTCAGCCCACCCAACGACCCCTCCAACCCCGACACCGCCGCCCACAATCTCAGACGATGGATGGACGACTGCGCCAACACCTTAGCCCCGCTGAAAAAACCAACCTACAAAGACACCAGCAAGAGAGCCAGCTGGTTCACCCTGGAACTCCTAGCATCCAAGCGCACCTGCCGGAAACTGGAGAACAAATGGCACAGCGAGAAGATGCCGGACAGCCGCGCAGCCCACAAAGACGCCATCCGCAACCACCATCACCTCATCAGGTCCGCCAAGAGGACCTCCTTCAAAGACCGCCTCGACAACAACGCACACAACAGCAAGGAGCTCTTCAGCATCGTGAAGGAACTCTCCAACCCCAGCTCCAACGCCAACGACATCCCGCCGTCGCAAGCCCTGTGTGATTCCCTCGCCACCTTCTTCCACCGCAAGATCGCCGACATCCACGACAGCTTCGACTCCCGGACGACCCCAACAGGCCCCGACACATCAGACCCGCCGCACCCCATCGACCACGACCCCCTGACAGCCTGGGTCAACGTGAACACCGAGGACACAATCAAGACCATGGGCACAATCCACTCCGGCTCCCCAACAGACCCTTTTCCACACCACATCTTCAACAAAGCCGGCAGCTCCATCGCACCCCACCTGCGCAACGTCATCAACCTCTCCTTCGAGACCGCGACCTTCCCAGAGAGCTGGAAACACGCCGAGATCAACGCCCTACTCAAAAAACCCAAGGCGGACCCGAGCGACCTCAAGAACTTCCGGCCCATCTCCCTGCTTCCATTCCCAGCTAAGGTCATCGAGAAGATCGTCAACAGACAGCTCACCCGCTACCTCGAAGATAACAGCATCCTGGACCCCTCCCAGTCAGGATTCCGCAGCAACCACAGCACCGAGACCGCCCTCATCGCTGCCACAGACGACCTCAGGATCCTGCTGGACAACGGCGAGACGGCGGCCCTCATCCTCCTGGACCTCTCTGCCGCCTTTGACACTGTCTGCCACCGCACACTACGCACACGCCTCCACGACGCAGGGATCCGAGACAAGGCCCTGGATTGGACCACCTCCTTCCTTTCCGGCAGAACCCAGAGCGTCCGTCTCCCCCCATTCCGATCCGAAGCCTCCGAGATCATCTGCGGCGTACCCCAGGGATCTTCGCTCAGCCCGACACTGTTCAACATCTACATGGCTCCACTCGCACGCATCGCCCGACAGCACGACCTCAACATAATCTCCTACGCCGACGACACTCAACTGATCCTCTCCCTCACCAAGGACCCCCTCACCCCCAAATCCAACCTCCACGAAGGAATGAAAGCCGTCGCCAACTGGATGAAGTGCAGCCGACTTAAGCTGAACACAGACAAGACGGAGATCCTCATCCTCGGCTCCAACCCATCAGCCTGGGACGACTCCTGGTGGCCCTCGTCACTAGGGGCACCCCCGACACCAACCGAAGACGTACGCAACCTGGGAGTCATCCTCGACTCAACGCTCACCATGACCAAGCAAGTCAACGCAGTCTCCTCCTCCTGCTTCAACACCCTCCGCATGCTCCGCAAGATCTACAGGTGGATCCCGACAGACACGAGAAGAACAGTCACCCAGGCCCTCGTCAGCAGCAGACTCGACTACGGAAACGCCCTCTACGCAGGAGCCCCGACCAAGCTCATCAAACGACTGCAAAGAATCCAAAATGCCTCTGCACGCCTGATCCTCGACATTCCATGCCACAGCCACATCACCCCCACCTGAAAAACCTGCACTGGCTCCCCGTCGACAAGAGAATCTCCTTCAAACTCCTGATCCACGCACACAAGGCACTCCACAAAACCGGCTTAGCCTACCTCAACAGTCGACTCTCCTACGTTCCCAACCGTCAACTCCGCTCCGCCGACCTCTCCCTGGCCACCGTCCCGCGCATCCGGAGAACCACCACCGGAGGCAGATCCTTCTCTCACCGCGCGGCCAAGATCTGGAACACCCTTCCCCTCAACCTACGACAGACCCAAGACCTGCTGACCTTCAGGAGACGACTCAAGACCTGGCTATTCGACCAGTAGTGGCAACACCCCCCCTCCTCTCCCTCAGCGCCTTGAGACCCTCGCGGGTAAGTAGTGCACTTTACAAATCTTGTGATTGATTGATTAATTGATACTCAACCCAGGCAGGGAAATTACTTCTGTGGAAAATAAAGAACACCGGGCACAGTGTGTATTACCTTAGAATGGCATCTGTACTCCAGACTAAGTTGATATATCTATACTGGAAACACCAATACTACTACACAATATGATTTATTTCTTTTTTCTTTTCAATAGTATTCTTGTATCTTTTTTGTATAGAAAATGTTAGTTTTTTTTAAATTTCAATAGATAAACAAAAATAAATACATGTACTTTCTGTATAATATTCTATAAACCACATAAATTATCTTCCTTAGACAGAAAAAACATTGCAAAATGAATTTATGATTTTATATTTCAGAAAACACAATTATCGTGATGTCAATTCATTTGTACATGCATCATATTCTCTTTTTTTCAATTTTATATTTTAGTCAAAGGAAGTCAATATTTCTCAGCTGTGTACCAAGAAGACAGTTGTAGATATTTAAATTTTGAAAAGGAGCTTCCTATTTTTGATCTTAAAATCTCCCATGGGTAAACTCCGTCTGATGAAATAAGGTCGGACCAGATCACGATACCAGCGTTTTTAATAGGCAACGCAAGGCTATCTTCCAACCATATAGGTAACCCAGGAGAATCCCATATGGGAGCGAAATCAGAATAATAACCAATCCCCAATTTCCTTCTAACCCCATACCACACTTTAAGAGCTGTTTTTAAGACTTTTAGACTGACCTTTTTAAAAAACCTTGGAGCCCCAAACTTATATAAAAAACCCAGTACACCCCCTTCTAACGTGACCATCTTGCCCAAAATCTTCCCCCAGTTGGTTTCAGAAGTAGTAATAAGTAATGACCATATATTTTTAAACTGGAAAGCGAAAGAATACCAAAGCAAGTCCGGGAGAGCCAAACCTCCCTTCAGTAGCTTACGTCTTAACTTCTTCCAGGAGCTGAGAAAGAAAATATAGTTGGAAATTGGGAAATCGAGCTTCGACTTCAAAACCCAAAACCCATAAAGAAGGAGGTTGGGTATTGGTATAAGAATTTATTGGATGCCGATGTCGCAGACCTCCCTCCACACTATTCTGTTTGGAATCTGTCAGCCCTGGACGGTATAGCTGTTGATCTGTATGGTCTTTCTTTACAAATATTATATAAGTATGTTAAGCCAGCATCTCTTAAAAAGAATCACTTTTACGTTATCAACAGATTATATTATACCACCCATGAAAATAGCAAAATTTGCTCCTTTCTCCTCCTCGAAGTGCCCAAGATATGACTTCACTGCGACGGATGATATTCATATATTTTTTGAATGTGCTATTCTAAGAGGTTATTGGAAGAATGTGGAATGTGCTCTTGGTGCAATTTTTAAAGTTAAGTTGAATCTGAATCTCCCACTAGTCATATTTGGTATCGATAATGACTTGACAAATATGTTCTCGGCAACGCAAAAAGGCCTGTTACTCCACCTGATCCTTATTGCTCGGAGGGAGATATGTAAACTCTGGAAAGATTCTAGGTCCCCTTTATATGAGAACTGGTTGAGTGCTGCATTCGGTATGGCTCGTTTGGACCAAGATCATTTGAATGATAGTAATTCCAACATCTGGGCACCGTTACTATCATGGGGCAACGAATTGCGGTTAGTCCAATGCCCCCTGGTCCAATGATTACACCAAGCTTTACACAAAGAAGTTGGCCTGGTCAGGTCTGAAGCCAATGCAGTAGCAGAAGGCCGGGGTGCCCAGGTCGGATGGTTGCTTTTTGCTTTTTTTCTGCAGATGCTTCGGTGAGATGATGCCAAAAAAAAAAAAAAAAAAAAAAAAGGAAGTCAATATTAAAAACCTATTGATCACAGATAGCTAGATACACAGAGACTGGCGGTTTGTTGGAAAACAATGCGTTTCGGCTAGGCCTTCGTCAGGACTCCGTCAGTGGTTTAACTCGTAGGTATCTAGATGGCACTATCTTTGAACAGATTGGGACATGGAGTAGCTCTATCCTTGTATTAAAATCTTCTTTTCAGGCAACTATACAAGATTATTGTTGAGATTCCGGCTGACAATGCACCTTGTGAATGAGCAATCAAAGGAATTTGCAGCCTTTCCACAATTATTCTATCTCTTCTTATAAGAATGGATACTCCAGTTCAATTCATCCTGGGATGCATCAAGCGAGAATTGCCTTGTAGTGATAGGTAGGGATAAATAATCTTGCAATGTATATAGATGTATGTCAGGCTAAATTCTCTCTATAAATAACCAACATCAGGCGATGCGTAAAGATATCTACTGCATGCTCTGCATTACTCCAAAGCCCAAAAAAACCAATTTTCTATACAAAAAAGATACAAGAATACTATTAAAAAGAAAAAATAAATAAATCATATTGTGTAGTAGTATTGGTGTTTCCAGTATAGATATATCAACTTAGTCTGGAGTACAGATGCCATTCTAAGGTAATACACACTGTGCCCGGTGTTCTTTATTTTCCACAGGACTATGATTAACTAAACAGTTTAATATTTAACTGAATAACCACAGAGTCACTTCTTCAGTTAATGATTTTATCTTATTAAATGCTCTTCACTAAATCAGGCTCCCCATTAGACCTATGCCCCCCAAAAATCTTCCATCTTCTACCGGAGATTTTCGCGTCCCATCTGACTCCTATTTTTAATCAAATGTTTTTGTCAGGTATATTCCCCACTAACTGGAAGCTGGCATCTGTGCTCCCCCTTCTGAAGAAGCCAAATTTAGATGACACAGACCCTAACAATTACCGCCCAATCTCTAGACTGCCGTTACCGGCGAAGGTGGTGGAGAAAGCCATGAATGACACCCTATCTGAATATATTGAAAGACATGGTTTCCTTGATGATACCCAGTTCGGATTTCGAAAACATCATAGCACCGAACTGGCTCTGATTACATCATCTGAACTGATTAGGCAGACAGTTGATGCAGGGGGCAATGCAGCACTTGTGCTGCTTGATCTCTCCGCCGCATTTGACACGGTGAACCATCAGAATCATTTGGAAGTTCTGAGGAGGATCGTGTTAAAGGGAAGGCACTCATTTTACTTGAATCTTTCCTGTCAGGCAGGGAACAATTTGTGGCCCTAGAAGATTTTAAATCACCCAATTTTACACTGCCATGCGGGGTGCCACAGGGATCATCTTTGAGCCCGACCCTTTTTAATATCTATGTTGCACCACTGGCGAGGTTGATCAGGTCCCTGGGTTTCTCGGCTATATCTTTTGCCGATGACACGCAGATCATTGTCTCAGTGTCAGGTTCACCCACTGACACTATGGCACAGTTTCATACCTGCCTTCGTCAGGTTGGGGACTGGATGGCCGCTAATTGTTTAAAACTTAATTCTAATAAGACGGAGGTCTTACTTTTCGGTGCCCATACAAATTTTTGGTCCCCGGATCTTTGGCCCCAGGAACTTGGTCCTTTACCAACACCAGTGACCAAGGTAAAGAACTTGGGAGTTATCTTCGACTCTAAACTCTCATTTGAATGTCATGTCAATCAGGTCACCTCCCTCTCCTTCCACACGTTAAAACTTCTGAGAAAGATCCTCCCATTTATTCCTGCCGAGCTACGCAAATTAGTGGTCTCAGCTCTTGTTCTTTCAAGAGCTGATTATTGCAATGGGCTCTTTACCAATCTCCGGAAAAAATGCCTGTCTAAACTGCAGGTAGTGCAGAACGCTGCGGCTCGGCTCTTGTTGAACATCCCAAGACACAAATCTGTTTCAAGGATGCTTAAAGATCTTCATTGGCTGCCAGTAAAGAGACAAATAGAGTTTAAGGCTCTATGCATTGTCTTTAAGGCCATACAGGGCACAGGACCCGACTTTCTAAAACGGAATCTGATACCATATGTTCCAGTCCGTCGTCTCCGCTCATCCTTCGCCCATGATCTGATTGTCCCCAGGGTCAAGAAATGCTCCTGGGGGGAAGAAGTTTCCTGGTTGGCGCGACCAAGTTATGGAATTCTCTTCCTAAAAGGCTGAAACAAGAAACGCATCTGCTGGCTTTTAGGAAAGAACCGAAGACATGGCTGTTCAGTCTTTAAGGCGCTTTCGAACCACCTAGCTTAAATCCTGTTTTTAGATGAGCAAGCGCCTTGACACCCTCGGGTGAATGTTTTGCCCTCTACAAATCTCGATTTCATTTCATTTCATTTCTTAATTTAGATTGTCAGTGCACACACAAGATTACATATAAGAGAACAAATTATCAAGCAATATAATCAAAATGAATCATTTGCATCGATATCAAAGCATGCATAGGAATGGGGAAGAGAAGGTACAGCATAAATACTTGCAGAAATATATTTGCAAAATTAAAGAAATCAAGGAGGGTAATACCCACCAAAGAATCAGGAAAACCACTTACTTGGCTGAGGTTGTGGCAAGAGGTCCCCAGAGATAGGCTCAGAGGACAAAGTTAACAGGACAGATGCAGCTAAGTTTGTCATAAACTAACAACTAAAATTAATCTCCCAATCAATCTACCTTGATCTAGTTCTCCTCAGACGCAGTCTCCTCCCAAGCACTCCCGCAACGTTCTCGTACCTAAAACGTTCTCTGGCTTTGTGCTGGTCTGCTCTCTCTGTCTTGGTGCGCTTCTCTGTGCGTTCTGATCGTCTCTTCTCTCTGATCTGCCACCCCGGACTGCACTGCTATACCGGACCGCACTGCCTCAGGTTTGTCTGATCTCTCTCCGACCCTTCTCTCTCTGTCTTCCGATCTGTCTCGTCTGACACACCCCTAATTGGGATATCATTTATACCCTACTGTTTAGCTCACTATCTTACAATGTTGCAGTATCAGTAGAAACTCGGTCTGTGATTGGTTGTCATAAATCATACTAGGGTCGCCTCATCCAGTTCTCCCCACAAATCCATCCTATACCGGTTCTAACAAAGGAAGGATTTAAGACCAATATATTCGCATACCACTAGCATTCATAATTATACATTTTGTACATTATGATATCCGTTTCACATTCAAATTGCACGTAGTGATGGCTGTTCCCACAGTCGCTGTTGCGTCTTGGCACATAAACAATAGGCGCTGTTGTGTCTTGGCACATAAACAATAGGACACAGGTCAACATGGCCTTCACACGGATTACATCAGCTGGAACATTCTGCAGTCTGCAAACAGGCAACCCATCATGGCGCATGCGCGCTTCATACCGACCAAGCCAACCACATGTTGGTTTAAACGAGAGGCCATTTTCATGCAGGCCCAATCCCGTACTAAAGTAAACAAACACAAAAGAATATTAATTCATGAAATAAAACCCATTATGATTACCTCCCACCATATTAATGCCCTGTGTTAATTAAATCCTAGCGAAAGCTATTAATTTAAAGCAACCTTTTCGTTATTTATGCACAACATGCAAAATGTGCAATGTACAACATAGCATAAACATGCATTAGTACGGTTTTTCAAAGCACAAACAGTTAATACGTACTCATGCCAACATGGTTTAGTATATTATGTAAAATGCGTTTGCCCCTCCTGTAAATGTGTGCATTCAGAGTTGATTAGTTCATGCAGTCAATACATTATTATGGGGTTACTTAATTTCATGAGGATGTATTTTACAAACCTCACTTCATCACAGCACCTGCTGCCAATTCGAATTGGGGGAGGGGAATAAAGCTTAAACACTTACCTTTCACCGCCATCCTGCGTTCTTCTGCTCCCTCGCTGGCCTGTGCTCTTCTGCTCCCTCGTCCTACCTCGTGCCACGCCTTGCTGCACCTGGAACTACAATCCCCAGGTGCACAGGCTTCCAGACCCCACCCAATCCCAGAGCTTCTCCCAGCATGAGAGAAGCGCTGGGATTGGGCAGAGGGGGCCAGTTTAATGCTCCGTGAGGACTGGGAGCCTGTGCCCTGAGCACTATTATATCTCCCAGGAACAGCCTGGAGTTATCAAAATGCACATGTAGGCTAGGGGAGTGCCTACTACCACCCCCTCCCCACAGCTGACGCAGAGACATGGCCCCGCCCTGCCCTAGACTCGGGTCGTGGACTAGAAGTGAAAAATAAAATGACAATGAAATAGTTTTATTGTCATTTTATTTTTCTTCTTTGTGCTCGCATTTCACTAGTGGGGCGACGCTCCTCCGCCATAGCGGAGGAGCCGTCCCTGATGTTATGAACATTACATAATTCTTGATAAGTTGTGTTAAAGCCATACACATCAAGGTTGGTTCATGTTTATTGAGTCTACATCGATGATGGTCTGTGAGGGGAAAGCCTGATACACGAAAGGATTGTCGAAGCATGGCCATAAGCACAATAGTGGGGACTGACTGAAGAATTACATTTAAATGCATCCTGTGATTCTCTTGTGCATATGCCATCTTACATATGGGATACAGTACCACCTGTCGTATATTGTAAGGATATAGCAAGTCACCAGGAAGTTCTGTCCTTCCTCATGGAACTCCAAGGTGACTTGCAATATCCATTTAGCGCACGGCGGAGGGCATTTTATTCATTATAATACATGCTCACATCATCACCCTTACCTCAAACTGCTAAAATCCTAGCTTTCTTGCTCTTTCATATCAAAGAGAAAGCATGCTTGCAGACATGAAGAATAACAGTGGAATATGTCTTGCAAAATTAAAGACACCCAAAAGCATTTAGTAATTTGTTGCAAAAAATATATTAGAATCAGTTTAAGGTTAATGCGATTAAAAAATGCTGTAGCTCAGAATGTGTAGAAACACATAGAGGGATTCAGTGTTTCCTTTAGTAACTTACAACATGCAAAAGTAAACATGTTGTCATAAATACCTCCTTTCTGCTGATCAGTACTCATTGTAGAGCAACAGATCAGAAGAAGGAAAAGTCAAAGCTGAATTTCATTGCATAAACTGCAGCTGTGATTATGCTCCTTGAAATGCTGTTCATCTTGGCTGCTAGCTCTGGCAGCAGTCATTGTGATGTCACAACTCAACCATAATAACTTATTAGAGTTCAACAGTTATATCAAAAACTTGTGTGTAGTAAGAAAATGAATTAGAGACAGACCTCTATGCTGGGGTTTCTGTCTCCCATGTATCATATTATATGTTATATATGTTAAAAGAGATGTGTATAGCCTCACAATGCTGTCAGGTTTAGATACATTTACACTGACGTCTCATGGATCCCATCACAAAGCAGAGTCTGCTTTCTAGTTAAGTAGGATCCTGAGTGTGGGCACGGTCAATATTTTGTTTATATTTTTGGTCGAATTGTTATGTGTGTTGCCGGCAATCTTTACCATTTCGGGTGCATGTCACTTCGAGGATTGGTAGGTGTATTATCCAATTTGAGGTATATGTACGAGGTGGCTTAGATCATGCTATTTTGTTAGGGTCCTCAACACCCTTTTGAATCAGTCCATATTCTCAAGTGCTTTTATAAAAATATGCAGGGGACACATAGGAAGCATGGCCTGTGTCAATTAGTGATTTATGGAATGAATTGTTTACATTGTGTGCCCCTGCAACACAAGTGTATTTTTGTCACATTCAAAAATTCTAAATCCACTATGCAGTTGATGGAGCAAGGACTCACAATGAGACTTGCTCGTAAGCAATCCTCTCACAGTATTAATTATTAATCTTTGTAATGTCTATACTAACAAATGCACCCATGAACATTATACGAGTGAAGCTTGCCTATGTGTTAAAACTAATAAATAACGCTTGTCTAAATCTAAAATGGCCGCTAAAGCGCGGGAATTTCATTGCGCATGTGTCAACCATATCACGTGGTATGAGGTCTTTCTTTGCTTGGGGGGGGAGACTTTTGCTTCTGCGCAGTGTGTAATAAAATGGCTGCTTAATGTTTTCACGTGCTACAGCTTGCTCATATGTTGCAATTAAAACTGTTATAATCTAATGCTATTAATGCGTGATAGATTTATAATTAAATGGGAATAGAGTAGACATAATGGGTATACAGTGAAAACATTTATTTGTGATTTTAATATTTTCTTCTTTGACTTTTATTAGTTCATAAATGGGCATGGGTTGGTTGAACTGCAGCTCGAGAGACCTTGGTTCTGCGCACGCGCCCTGCGAGGCTAACCAGAGGAAACGATGAAGTCAACTTGGACGTCGTCCAAGGCCGTGACCTGGTGGCCAACACTATTGTACCCACGATGTTCCTACAGAAAGAAACAATTTATATAAACATTGTAATAAATTTTGTCGTGAGACGGGTGGGAAATAAAGCAAATGTATTAATTGTGAGGGGTGGTATTTTAAAACAATGGGCTTAAAGAAATTGAACCAAATTGATATGGTGTGAGGATCAACCCCTGTCCCCGTCCAATCAGAAGTAGTGGGCCCATAATTTTGCAACATTAAGGGGAGGTACATGGGCATAGAAGGGTATAATAGATATAGAATTAGTTAATTAGCTAGCACAAGCTCCAGCAGACATACAAGCTGATCGATTGCAGACTGAACCGCTGTCCAGAGAGGTCCTGAGGTGGGGGCGGTGGAGTCCATTAGAAGGAAGACACCGGAGAAATCGAGGAGAAGCAAAGTACCAGAGAGGGGAACGACGCAGGCGTCATTGATAGAGAGGTCACCTGTCCTGTCCTGAACTTGGTCTGGAGGTCTTTGCTCTTCATCCTTCTTGGGACCTATCTTTCCAACTCCTTGGCCAAGGGGTTTGGTTTCTCGCACCTTTAGGTAAATATAAATGCAACCTTAGTTGTGCTGCTGTCTCTATCTTCTCCTTTCTGAGGGACCGTCATTGACCGATAATTGATTATTATGCTTCATCCTAGATATACGATTGAGTATCATGTGGTTATGTATTTTACTCTGCTAAATCTTTAGATAAACATTTTAAAACTTCCTGACTCAGTGATTATTTCAGGATTATGAATTGTAATGAATATCACTCATTTTAAACTTCCCAATTAGCAAGGGGTCCATTGGTAAGTCATTACTCTTCAATCAGAAAAGTAATTGGTAGCAGGGATTTTGATTAAAGAGTACAACTGACCCACCAGCGGAAATTGCTAGCGTAGTATGAATGTATGGGCCCAGGTGAGTATTTGGTGTATGAATGCTTGTTGCTAGTAACCCGCTGGATCAGTTTTCTGGTTATCAGAGGATGGTTGTACTTTGTTAATTGGGTAATGAGAATTTTATTTCTATAAACTAACATCCGTTTGTTCATAAGTTTGTTTTATATTGTCCAGAATTCCCCGGGGAAAATTGAATAGCGGATGGTAAGTGGAAGCCATACTGCAGTGAGGTCATCTGTCAGGCAGAAATAGTACTGAAAAGTTAAGCAGGGCTATCAGTACTTGTTAGGGACTCTAGGTGTGTGAGAAATAGCAAAAGGAATATGCTGGTAAAAATGTGATGTTATATCACCTAGAAAGGGTAACATTGAAGAAGTAGCAGGTATTTACGAAGCTTACGTGAAGGGTAAACGGAAGGGTTTTACTCGTAGTGTATTTTAGTAAACGGAATAGTTTTACTAAGTGTGAGAGAAACTATCTTTTCCAATTTAGAGAAACTGACACGATGGCGAATGTTTTATGTTGTTATTGAATTTTAATAAGAAGCGTAGAGAAAATAAAGTTTTGCATACGATTTTGTAAAGGGAGGGTCAGTGGCCGGAGAGGAAACTGACGTCACAAAACGCTGCGCTGGAATTGGTTGAAACCGCGGGTGTGGAACGACTCTTGTAAAGGAGGGGTCAGTAGTCAGGAGTAGTACTGACGTCACAGGTGCCGCGCTGGGATTGGTCGAAAAACAGCGAGGGACAAAGAAGCGCAGATTGTAAAGGAGGGGTCGTCAGAATAGACGTCACAGAAGAGCCGCGCTAGGATTGGTTCAGAGACAAATGTTAGCTGGAATTTAATTGGTTGATAGCGTAGAAGTCGACATTCTAGTGGTTAGCGAAAATTATATGTTGAAATGCGATCCGACTTTAATAGGAACTCGTCCAGATAGGAGATTCCTAGGTTTTGCAGAATATAATTTTATACACAGAGATCTACCCAAAATGTACGGAGAAAAAAGGAAGATGTCATTACTACAAAAGATTAAGAATTATTTTAAGAAGGATAAACCCATCAAAACTAGAGAAGGAATTATCATTCCACCAGCAAAAACGCCCGCTTCATTTATGATGATGGAGAGAGGTTATCATACTTGCGTATGGTTAGAAAATTGGATAGAATATACCAAAAATGATGGGATATTAGCATTCCCAGAAAATGGCACTTTCAATGGGAGAATTCTTCAAAATTTGAGATTGAGGATGAATGACTTAGAACCCAGACCAAGATTAACCCAATACGAAGCCTTAGAAGAGTGGGAAACCGAGGCATTCGAACGTGACCGATCCCGGAGTAGTAGGGGTTATCAGGGATTTTTTCCTAGATACCAAAATGAGTCCAGGGATGGTCAAATGAAACAGTGGAGAAGAGCGATGCTTACAGAAGGGTTGTATCCAATATTAATGGCAGAAGAATCGTTAGGGAATAAATGCACAGAAAAGACAAAACACTTGACAGGATTTGGAGATTCTGAAGACGAATTTATGGAAGAAATATTAAAGAACCCGCCACCATATCAGGAAGGAGCAAGTGGATGCACCCCAAGCACACCACTGTTAAAAACACCATTGGTACCGCAAGTGTTGCATAATCCCCCAGTTAATAGGGTACTTCAGGATAAGGAAAAGGAAGCTATAGACAAAAACAGAGCAGAATTGATACAGAAAATAACACAGTTGAATGCACATCCTGATTCTCTGACCGTACCTGTAACAATTGGTCCAGTGGTTCCTTTATATGGTGATAAGGTAAATTATCCAAAACCATTAGCAAGGCCCACACCGGTAGAAATTCCTAAACCTGAACCTGTAATAATTGATGATCAAATCAGTGATTGCGAATCTATGATATCCTTAATGGATTTACCTATTCGAAGATCTATAAATAGTACTCCTAGAAGAATAACACCTGGTTGCTCCAAAGATGTAAATATAGTAACCTCATCTGGAACTAAGAGTGCCACAGTAGTAACACCAGAAGACTTAGGGGCCGATTCCGATTCGGGCCGGAAATCTCTCCGACCGAGCCGGACCCGGAGAGATTTCCGACCGAATCGGACCCGTGCAGCCCGACCGAACGAGTACGATGCGCACGTATGCCATCAGACTCGATTCGGTCGGACTCCCATTGAAGTCAATGGGAGCCTGCCGTACAACGCGTACGCGGGCTCCCATTGACCCAATGGGTGCGAGGCGGACAAGGGCGCCCCCTACAGCGTGTACGCGGCGAAGCGACTCGCGCCGTACACGCACAGGTAGGGGGGACCCATGGGTCCCCCCTGTGTGCGACTCATGTGGCTACGCGTACAGGGGGGTCCGACACGGACCCCCAAAGTACGGCTCCGACTGCTCTTTGGAGCCGGAGTGCGCGGCTCGGTCGGACTGCTCGCGGCGCGCATCGTACTTACCCGGCCGGGGAACGTCTCCATTGCGCGGTGCGAGTCGAGTCCGAGCGAGTCGGTCGGTGCGATTAGACCCGGGAACGAGTCGGTCGGAGCGGTCGGGACGCCCGGACGAGTCGGTCGGCGATTTCGCATCGTGCTCGCTCGCCCGGACGCGCGTACGAATCGGTCGGGAAATAGGGCTCCGAATCGCCCTACCGGCCGAGATCGGAATCGGCCCCTTAGAAAGGTGGGCACAAGGATCAGACAGACAGAGTTCACCCCCAAAGATCATGGACATTTACAAATTAAAGGTTGAGTTAGAAGAAATGATAGCAGGAAATGTAGAAGTAGATCGTCTAAATACTTAACGATGAAGAAGAACTATTGTTCGTATGTAGAAGCATAACTAGAAATGTAAAGATATTGCATGAAAAATTATCAGATTTGGCTTTACAGATGGGAATTGAAATATGAAAGTCAAAAGTACTACAGAAACCCTATAGAGCAGATTTTTCTGACAAAGATTTAGAAAACATGAATGCCTCTGGTCGAAAATTACAAGTAAAGGAATTAATGACAGTTTTACAGAAATGGGGAGACCTAGATAAATGGAAAGTTATATGGACAAAGAAAAAGGAAGAGGCACGGTACAGTAGAACCACTTCTGAATACCTAATGAAGGAAACAGGGAAAGCAGATCAAATGTATCCAATGCGAGAAGTTCCTGGAGGAGGTTATGTTCATGTCCCATGGAGTAGACAGGATATTTTGTCATTTACGAATGATTTTCCAAAGTTGAGAGAAAAACCAATTGAATGGTACAAGCAGGTTGAGAGGTTTGTGAAAGTGTCAAAGGTATTGTTGAAGGACTTGGATGGTTTGATCGATATAGTGGTACCTGCCGATTTGTGGACAGATTGTAAAATCACAGTTGATTGGCCGAGTGAAGAGTATCCTAGAGATCCAAAGACAGGTGCTCCATCAAGTGATGTAATGAAAAAGTATCAGCAGGTAATAACTTACTTGAAAGGGAAAATACCACCAAAAGAAACGGATTGGGTGAAAATAGACAGAACTACCCAAGAAGCCAGTGAATCGGTACATGCCTATTATGAACGTTTATTGCAGGTATTCAAACAATATAGTGGATTTGAGGACACTGGAGATAAAAACATGAGTCAGTTTGTCTACCGATTTGTTTATGGTTTAAAGCCAGAGATTTGTCAAATGATTAAGCAGCACATGTTGTGCTGGCAAAAGGAAACCCATAGACGAAATTTTGAAATATGCGAAATATTGTGGAGACGACATTGAGGATAGGCACAAGAAACTACAAGAGAAAGTGATGTGGGCTCAGGTGAAAATGGCTGAGCGACAGGGAATTAATTTGGATAATCCAAATGATAATCAGGGAAAAGATTCTGGAATGAATGGTGACACTGGGAATGGTGGTAAAATGAGAGGACGAATGAGCAGAGAAGAGGCTAAAAAGAAATTTCCTTGTCATGGATGCGGAAAATTGGGGCATTGGAAGGATGAATGTAAAAAGATTCGAAATAATAATGGCCCAAATCAAAATTTAAATCCACAGACGCAGAATGACTCACAGCAGGGTGTAAATCCTCAGAGTCAGTTGCCACCTGCACCTGTACAGGGTAATGTAAGCAGAGCAAAGCACGGTACAGACGTCGGATATCAAGGAGGAAGTGGTAAGAATGACTATGTAACTTCACAATTTCTTTTACAGGATGACTTTTGTCCATATAGTCAATGACGGTGCCTAGGAGAGGGGAGAAGGAGTGCGTACTTGGCGCATCCTTGCCGGTAGACCAGTCAGGTCCATATGTTGAAGGGAAGGTAAGAGGTAATGATATTACTTTCCTTTTGGACACTGGTGCTACCAGGTCTACTGTGAGAACAGCAGACATCCCAGACCTTCCTCTCTCTGGAGAAGCTATCCAAGTTGTGGGTGTAGCTAATCGAAAGATAAGAACACCTCTTACCGAACCAATGGAAGTAAAAATTGGAAATTTTAGAGAAATGCATCAGTTTGTAGTGTGTGATTCCAGTCCAGTAAATTTATTGGGCCGAGATTTGTTGTGCAAAATGAACTGCACAATTTTCTGCACACCGGATGGTGTTGCAGTTCAGACCCCAGATGAAGACCATGTATATAAAATTATGATTGCAAAGCAAGGTACAGAAGTAGATGAGATGTTCTTTTTGATAACAAAAGACGAGTTGCCAGAAGAATTAAGAACTACAGTAAATTCCATAGTATGGGATTTCACAGGGAAAGAAGTAGGACTTATGGCCAAAATAGATCCAGTAAAAATCATTGTAAAAGAAGGTGCAATTTTCCCAAATACCAGACAGTACAAAATGAGTGCAGAAGTAAAGGCAGGAGTTATTGAAGAAATTAATAGAATGGTAAAATAAGGCATACTAAAAGAAGTAATGAGTAGCCCTTGTAATTCACCAATAATGGGTTTGAAGAAACCTAGTGGAAAGTATAGGATTGTTCAGGATCTGCGCAAAATAAATAAGATTGTGGAACCTTGTTGTCCTATAGTGCCGAATCCTGCAGTAATCCTATACCAGATTCCCTGGAGTGCAGGATGGTTTACTGCAATTGACTTATGCCAAGCATTCTTTTCCATACCATTGCACCCAGATAGCCAGTATCTTTTTTCATTTAAATTTGAGAACAAAGTCTATGTATGGAATCGTGTTCCTCAAGGGTACACAGAGAGTCCTTCCATCTTTAATCAAATATTGAAAAAGTGCTCAGAGAAACTAGTGATGCCAGGAAGTTTAGTCTTAGTGCAGTATATAGATGATCTGCTAGTGGCATCTAATACCAGAGAGGACTGTGTTATTGACTCCATTGCACTATTAAATCACTTAGCTGAAGAAGGGCATAAAGTTTCACCTGAAAAATTGCAGTTTTGTACAACAGCAGTTAAGTATCTAGGACACCAAATTGAGAGGGGAAAAAGAAGGATAACCTCTGAAAGAGTAAAATTAATCAAGAAAATGCAAATGCCTGTATCCCAACGAGAAGTGAGAATGTTCCTTGGAATAGTGGGTTATTGTCGACAATGGATACCAGGGTTTTCTCTGCTAGCAAAGCCATTAATTCAAATGACGAAAAAGAAGGCAAAGGACCCAGTCGAATGGGATGATGAGAGTGTAGGAGCTTTTGTAAAATTGAGAAGTGCTTTATGTGAAGCACCTGCCTTAGGTATGCCTGATTATACAAGAGGATTAGCGTTATTCTGTCATGAGAGAGAAAATTGCGCACTTTCAGTCCTAACTCAGAGACATGGTTTGGACAGACGTCCTATAGCATATTTTTCTGCTACATTGGACCCAGTGGCAGCAGCGTTGCCAGGCTGCTTAAAAGCAGTAGCTGCTACATGTCTAAGCATTGAGCAAAGTGAATCAATTGTAATGGGGCATCCTGTAAAGGTGTTTGTTCCACACTCAGTTGTGATTCTGCTGACAAGAACCAGAACTCAGCATCTTACTCCTAGTCGGCTGACTAAATATGAAAGAATAATTTTAGGTGCTGAAAATGTAACTATTGTCAGGTGCACAATTGTAAACCCTGCTACTTTACTACCAGATCCGTATCATGAGGAAGTCAAAGATGATGAAGAGGAACATGATTGTTTACAAGTTACAGAATTGTGCACCAAACCGCGTCCTGACATACAGGAACTACCCCTCAGAGAGCCAGACAGGGAGCTGTTTGTGGATGGTTCATGCCAAAGGCATGAAGATGGTAAACTAAGTGCAGCATATGCAGTATGTGAATTAACTGGAATAGTCGAAGCATCCTATTTACCAGGAGTAAAATCTGCACAAGTAGCTGAATTAATTTCTTTAATTAAAGCCTGCAAAATTGGGAGGAATCAGAAAGTAACTATATTTACAGATAGTCAATATGGTTACGGGGTTGTGCATGATTTTGGCCAACTATGGATGCAGAGGGATTTCATGACTTCTTCAGGATCCCCTATTAAAAATGGACAGTTTGTAAAGGAACTGCTGGAAGCAATACAATCACCAAAGGAATTGGCTGTGGTAAAATGTGTCAGGAGATGATTGGGAGATGATTGGGTGGTAGTCGGTAACAGATATGCAGATCTGGTGGCTAAACACTGTGCCAAAAACAGGTTGTCAGTAAATAAAAGGGTCGAAAGGATGGGAATCAGCTGCCAACTTATGCTATATGCACCACCTGAAATATGGAATGATGTGAAACGATTTCAAGATGATGCTGATGAGAGTGAAAGAAATGCATGGATTAAAATGGGATGTTCTCAAAGGGCAGATGACGATGTATGGATTTATGCCGATGGCAGACCAGTCATGCCCGACTGTCTGATTTCACAAATGGCCAGAATGTATCATGGAGACACACATATAGGGAGAGATGCTATGATTAGGCTCTTCAGACAAAATTGGTACAATCCAAGGTTTAGGGCTGCAGCAGAGAGTCTTTGCCAGAGATGTCTAACTTGCCAAATGCATAATCCAGGAAGAAAAACAGTAATTGGCTTTGGAAAAATCGGAAAGGCAGAGGGTCCATTTGTGAGATTGCAGCTTGATTTTATTCAGTTACCACCATGTAGAGGACTGAAATATGTACTTGTCATAGTGTGTCTGTTTTCAAAGTGGGTGGAGGCTTACCCTACCAGAAGGAATGACAGTATTATAGTCGCAAAGCTGTTGCTACGAGAACTCATTCCTAGGTTCGGTTTCCCAGTAACTTTGGAATCAGATAGAGGAGGACACTTCAACAACGATGTGATCAGAATAATCTGTGAAGTATTCCAAATTGAGCAAAAATTGCACTGTGCATATCGTCCAGAGGCTTCTGGAGTGGTTGAACAAATGAATGGCACAATAAAATCAAGACTGGCAAAAATGTGTGCATCAACATCATTAGATTGGCCGGATGCATTGCCACTTGTTTTAATGGGACTCAGAAGCATTCCTGATAGAAATACCGGATTGAGTCCGCACGAAATAATCATGGGAAGAGCAATGAGACAAGCACATGTTCCTACAAATAAACTGCTGAATATAACTGATTATATGGTTCTGGATTATTGCAAAGGATTGGCTGACCTAGTGCGTTCTGTCTCTCACCAGGTTGGGGAAGACGCAGTTTCCAGGCAGCCTGAACAAGAGCATGATCTGAACCCCGGAGACTGGGTGGTAGTGAAGCATCACACCAGAGAAACGTGTCTATCACCCAGGTGGGGCGAACCTTGTCAGGTCATACTAGTTACGAACACAGCAGTGAAATGTGCAGGATTGCCTAATTGGATTCATGTAAGCCACACCAAAAGAGTACCAGACCCTGAAGAAGAAAATCCTCAGACAGCATCGATAACTGAGGAAGCTGAAGGTTGCCCAGCCGAAGAGTCTCAGGTGCAAGATTCGAGGGAAGCTGAAGAAGAACAACCGAGCACAAGTCAGGACTGGATACCAGTGGTTGAAATACCTGAAGTTTACAACAGAACAAGAAGCCAAGCAAATTTTGAAGAAATTAAAGAAGATCAGATAGGCGAAGAAGAAGCAGCTCAGGAGGAGGAAAATGAAACAATAAGAGAACCTGAGCAGGATCAGATAGGGAGAGGAAATTGGGCTCAAATCAACAACGAAACAACAAATTTTGAGCAGGGACAGACAGGTCTAGAAGAACGCGGTCAGGCTGCAGAAGTACAAAGTGCAATAAGCCCTGATCAGAACCAGTTAGATCTAGGAAAATACATTCAAGAAGAAGATCACGAGAATCTCAAGCATAAAGACGTAAATCCCGAACAAGGTCAGTTACTGGAAACTCACAGTGGAGCAGCTGAAGAGAAACCAATAAGACCTGAAAAAGAACAAATAGAAGAAGAAACTGAGATCAAAGAAAAACAAATTGTGCCACAATTTGAAAATAAAAGAATTTCTGAAGAAGAAATAAAAAGTGAAGAGACAGTGCAAACAAAGAAGGTCAGAAAAGGTGATCATTGGCTTAGTGTCATTAAAAGAGTAAAATACCACATAACAACCAGAAGTGAAGATCCAGAACAAGTAAATGAAGTGACAAGCCTAACGGGACAAACAAGTGGAATTGAAAAACAAAAAAGCAAAAGACTGAAACTTGTGAACAACAAATTTAGAGGTCCTGATTGGACTTATATCATCCTTGAAGACTACGAGAGCTCAGAGTCAAATGAGAGTGGTGACGAAGGAATAAGTGCGGAACTGACTTATGAGAAAGAAATAAAACCACCTTGATAACGTAAAAAGACTTGAAATAAAGATAAGAAGAGAAATCTTCCTTGTCAAAAATGCCTGACGATAGAGTTTCTGGGAGACCAAAACAGAAATGTTGTAAAAGATGCTGTGCTATATGCATATGTAGTCTGGTAGTGGTGCTTATAGTATGGTTAGTTGTGATCGTAGCAATTCCTTACCTTCTGATAATGGATAAAAAGATTAACAACGAAACGAAGGGAAGGACAGATAACTTGAAAAGTAATAGAATAGAACTAAAGGCAGAAGATGAACCAGAGTATTATCATGAAGTAACAGATAACGACACTAGTTTGAATGTTTTCACAAAATTATTGTTTCAATATGTAGATACCATGGAAGTTAGTAATTGTTATGTCTGTATGAAATTACCCGAATCAGTAGCAGAAGGATTAACATATCATCATTTGCCATTAACTTATGGCATATCATGTAGTGTATTGGCTAGTTTATTCTATAAAACAGGGAGACTTCAGTATTATTATTCATATATAGATGTGATATATTCTGAGGTTCCAATTCGAAAGAATATGAATCCAGTGCTTAGTAGTCAAGATGCACAGTTTATGGGAGATTTTTTCTTAACAATGAAATCAATAGACATAACACATGCACATAGAAGCAATCTAACATGTTCATTACATGAAGAAGAAAAGATATTTTTGAATTTAGTGGAGAATAGAAGACAAGATTTCCAAAAGAAAGCTTCTGAGCATAAGGCTCATCTGCCACCTTGGGCTGAGAAAGAGGGTAGTTACACACCTGGCAAGGCTCAAGCTGCTATGGCTCTGGATTTTGTAAAGACAGGGAAAATTTGTCTACATAGGTTAAAGACTGATTATAACAATGTTTTCATCGGTACCAGTGAATGTGAACATAATTTCTTAATTCTTGGAGGTTGGGGACTAAAAGGAGGAACGGATTCAGTTTTTCCTGGAATCTATTGTGTGTGTGGGAATAAGGCTTACTTTAGGCTCCCTGCATGGTAGTATGGAAGTTGTTATTTTGGAATAGTATTTCCAAAGATATACCACGTAAAAAGAAACACTGGGAGCAATGAAAATAATAGTGAATTAAAACGTAGTAAAAGAGCTAGTTTTTCTGAAATTGTAGGTGATATATTTGGTGCATTGATAACTTCAGTGGGAATAATTCTGAACTCAAGGAAAATATGTAAATTATCTACAGTAGTTGATCGTTTATCAACGGACACTGCTGGAGGATTTCTAATGATTAATGCGGAGATGGTTGCGATTAGATCTATGGTTATGCAAAATCGACTTGCGCTTGATATAATATTAGCAAAAGAGGGCGGAGTCTGTAAATTATTGAAGACGAAACACTGTTGCACTTACATACCTGACAAAAGTGCAGAAATTGGAACATATATACAGAATATAACCAAACTTGAGAAGGAACTAAAACCACTGGAAGTTGATAGCGTATGGGAAAGATTGGCAAATAGTATTACGTCAATTGGTACCTGGTTTGCTAATGTAGGGAAAGGACTTATAGGTCAAATATTAGTACCCTTAGCAGGGATAGCAATAATAGTAATCTCAATAATAATATGGTGCAAATGTTGTAGAAAGAATGAGATGTATAGAGTGACGGGAAATGGAAAGAAACGAAAGTTTGATGAAATTGAACTAGAAGATCTGAAAAGTGAATTATACAAGAAACTGAAAGGAGACGATAAAAATAGAAAGTGTAAAAATGAAGCTGAGACAGTTTCATGCTAAAAGTTGGCATCTGGTTGTGGGTAATATTTTGATGGCTCAGAAACGCCATCAGAGAGGGGATTGATGGAGCAAGGACTCACAATGAGACTTGCTCGTAAGCAATCCTCTCACAGTATTAATTATTAATCTTTGTAATGTCTATACTAACAAATGCACCCATGAACATTATACGAGTGAAGCTTGCCTATGTGTTTAAAATTAATAAATAACGCTTGTCTAAATCTAAAATGGCCGCTAAAGCGCGGGAATTTCATTGCACATGTGTCAACCATATCACGTGGTATGACGTCTTTCTTTGCTTGGGGGGGGGACTTTTGCTTCTGCGCAGTGTGTAATAAAATGGCTGCTTAAGGTTTTCACGTGCTACAGCTTGCTCATATGTTGCATTTAAAACTGTGATAATTTAATGCTATTAATGCGGGATAGATTTATAATTAAATGGGAATAGAGTAGACATAATGGGTATACAGTGAAAACATTTATTTGTGATTTTAATATTTTCTTCTTTGACTTTTATTAGTTCATAAATGGGCCTGGGTTGATTGAACTGCAGCTCGAGAGACCTTGGTTCTGCGCATGCGCCCTGCGAGGCTAACCAGAGGAAACGATGAAGTCAACTTGGACGTCGTCCAAGGCCATGACCTGGTGGCCAACACTATTGTACCCACGATGTTCCTACAGAAAGAAACAATTTATATAAACATTGTAATACATTTTGTCGTGAGACGGGTGGGAAATAAAGCAAATGTATTAATTGTGAGGGGTGGTATTTTAAAACAATGGGCTTAAAGAAATTGAACCAAATTGATATGGTGTGAGGATCAACCCCCTGTCCCCGTCCAATCAGAAGTAGTGGGCCCATAATTTTGCAACATTAAGGGGAGGTACATGGGCATAGAAGGGTATAATAGATATAGAATTAGTTAATTAGCTAGCACAAGCTCCAGCAGACATACAAGCTGATCGATTGCAGACTGAACCGCTGTCCAGAGAGGTCCTGAGGTGGGGGCGGCGGAGTCCATTAGAAGGAAGACACGGGAGAAATCGAGGAGAAGCGAAGTACCAGAGAGGGGAACGACGCAGGCGTCGTTGATAGAGAGGTCACCTGTCCTGTCCTGAACTTGGTCTGGAGGTCTTTGCTTTTCATCCTTCTTGGGACCTATCTTTCCAACTCCTTGGCCAAGGGGTTTGGTTTCTCGCACCTTTAGGTAAATATAAATGCAACCTTAGTTGTGCTGCTGTCTCTATATTCTCCTTTCTGAGGGACCGTCATTGACTGATAATTGATTATTATGCTTCATCCTTGATATACGATTGAGTATCATGTGGTTCTGTATTTTACTCTGCTAAATCTTTAGATAAACATTTTAAAACTTCCTGACTCAGTGATTATTTCAGGATTATGAATTGTAATGAATGTCACTCATTTTAAACTTCCCAATTAGCAAGGGGTCCATTGGTAAGTCATTACTCTTCAATTAGAAAAGTAATTGGTAGCAGGGATTTTGATAAAGAGTACAACTGACCCACCAGCGGAAATTGCTAGCGTAGTATGAATGTATGGGCCCAGGTGAGTATTTGGTGTATGAATGCTTGTTGCTAGTAACCCGCTGGATCACAGTTAATTTCTGACTCCTACTGGGCTGCTAGCACCACAGTTAAGCTGCACTTAATTCAAAAAGGAGAACAGTTCAATTCATGTACCTTTTACATTACCAGAAGAAAATAAATGTTTGACCTAAGTATGTAGGGGTTTATTTACAAGGAACTTGCGCCGCCAGTGCGTCACTTTTAATATGGGAAAAAGTGACGTGCCAGTGGTGCAAGGGGCTTGTAAAGAAGCCCTGTAGGGTTTAAGCCTTTATGAACATGAAACCTCGATTCCTGAACCACCTTCCAGTGAATATGTCTTTTCTGGAAAGCTCTTGCACGTTCATTAGAGGACTGGCTATAGAGTAATGCACAGTTCATTAAAATGCCCTAAAAGTGCTCAAGTTCCCTTTGGGATTTAGCACTTGCAGACTTCTGTGGACTTAGCACAAATTATCTATGTGAATTAAGTGTAGGAGAAAATTCATAATTTTTTCCATGCTTAGATCGTGTATTTTTTTCTTAAAATTATGCATACCATGCAAATTGCGCTTGGCATGAATATTGTATGCAAAGTAACACCTTGCATACCAAAGTAATGTAAGGTAATTTATTAAATATATGTATCATACAGTTTCTTAACGACACACGCCCACTTTCAACATTACTCACTTAATATTGTCTATTCAAGCACGTCTGGTATGAGCAAAAATTATCTATAAAACAAAATTAGGAGAACCACAAACATTACCTGAAATAAGAATAGCCCAATATTCAGGAATTACATGAGATTATGCTTATAGTAAAATGAATTTGTCTGAGCCTAACATGAATGTCAAAATGTCTTCCCTGTCTCCCATGACCACTTTCTCATCCCTTAATTGCTATTTGAGGTGAACTAACAGGATCACTGACAAAATATCGAAGGTCAAAAAATCGACGTACAAAAATATCGCAACAAAATATCGATGTCAATAATATCGTAATCCTATCTACAACATGGTAAGTACAAAAATATCGAAAAAACAATATCGATGTCAAAAATATCGTTATCAAAAATATCGGGTTTTTTTTGTTAAAAATAATATGTAAAATAAACTAAATAATACTTATAATTAAAATAAACATAGTTAAAAATATTTTATAATTTTTAAAATTAATAAGTAACATATATAATTAAATAAAACATTAATTAAACATATACATATAATATATAATATATATACTTAATAATCAGTTTGAATAATTATTTTAATAAATTATAAATTATTAAAAAATATTATAAATTACAAATACATCTATACACATAAAACAATAACATAAATAAAAATTAAATAATTATGTATAACAAATTAAAAAATATTTTTTTACTTTTAATATTTTTAAAATTAATTATATACTATATTAACTAAAATAATACAAAAAATATTAAATAGCGTAGGGAATAAAACTACTATTACAACCCCCAAAAAACAGCAGTAAGAAAAATGTTGGATAGCTTAGGGGTAAAAATTACTATTCCCACTCCAGAGAGTGCAACAGTAGGGAAAGTGTTGGATAGCGTAGGGGTAAAAATTACTATTCCAACTCCAGAGAGTGCAACAGTAGGGAAAGTGTTGGATAGCGTAGGGGTAGAAATTACTATTCCCACTCCAGAGAGTGCAACAGTAGGGAAAGCGTTGGATAGCGTAGGGGTAAAAATTACTATTCCAACTCCAGAGAGTGCAACAGTAGGGAAAGTGTTGGATAGCGTAGGGGTAAAAATTACTATTCCAACTCCAGAGAGTGCAACAGTAGGGAAAGGGTTGGATAGCGTAGGGGTAAAAATTACTATTCCCACTCCAAAGAGTGCAACAGTAGGGAAAGTGTTGGATAGCGTAGGGGTTATAATTGCTATTCCAACTCCAGAGAGGGCAACAGTAGGGAAAGTGTTGGATAGCGTAGGGGTAAAAATTACTATTCCCACTCCAGAGAGTGCAACAGTAGGGAAAGTGTTGGATAGCGAAAGGGTTAAAATTACTATTCCCACTCCAGTGAGTGCAACAGTAGGGAAAGTGTTGGATAGAGTAGGGGTAAAACTTACTATTCCAACTCCAGAGAGTGCAACAGTAGGGAAAGTGTTGGATAGCGTAGGGGTAAAAATTACTATTCCCACTCCAAAGAGTGCAACAGTAGGGAAAGTGTTGGATAGCGTAGGGGTTATAATTGCTATTCCAACTCCAGAGAGGGCAACAGTAGGGAAAGTGTTGGATAGCGTAGGGGTAAAAATTACTATTCCCACTCCAGAGAGTGCAACAGTAGGGAAAGTGTTGGATAGTGTAGGGGTTAAAAATAACATACTTATCAATTAAATAATTTTTTTAATTAAATAATGATTTATTAATAAATTAACAATAAATTAATTATAAATACCAATACATTAAAATTAATAATTACTTTAATAACATTAAATTACTTCCCACCCTATTCGCCAATAAACACACAACCCATTCCGCATAAAATTTAACACAATTAATATAATTATCAATCAATTAAAAAATTTTTTTACCAATTAATAATTAATTAAAAATAAATTAATTATCAATACCAATAAATAATAATTAATAAAAATTAATTACCAATTAATAATTAATTAACAATAAATTAATTATCAATACCAATAAATATTAATAAATAATTACTTAATTATAATAAATTACTTCCCACCCTATTCCCCTATAAACACACAACCCGCTCCTAAACTAAATTAACACAATTCATATATTTATCAATTAATTAATTAATAAAAATTAATTATCAATTAATAATTAATTAAAAATAAATTAATCATCAATACCAATAAATAAAAATTTATAATTACTTAGGGGCCCATTACGATACCCGGCGTAAATAAATCCGCCAGGCATGGAAGCGGCAAAAATCCGCCCGCACACACCGCCTGAACACCGACCACGCCATTACGATTACACAAACCGAAAACCGCCATCGGCGGAAAAAGAACACAAAATACCGCCCGCCAACGTCCGAGTCGGAGTCAAACCGCCCGCCACGGACGGAAACACGCACGACAACACAAAACCGCCCGCCCTCACGGCCGACACACCGCACGTGAAATTACGATCGCACCGACATGAGCGCGGAAAAACCACAAATATACCGCCCGCCAGCGCAAACAACGCCGATGAGAATCGACACGGCAGAAGCCATGGCGCCAACGTACCTGCACAGAAACCATCTGCACACAAAACCAATAGCACACAACATGGCCAACAAGTCCACACAGCAAGGCACGCACAAATACACAAGCACAGTACACATCCCGAAAACACCCCCCGGACAAACAAAAAATACAAAGGCCAGAACCCCAGACACAACACACCTGAAAACAACAGACCATGAGGACACACCCACATAGGTGAGTACAAAAGCAGCACTCCCACAGACCACAACCCCTTGCTACATTGCAAACCAGAGAGGAGAGGCGAGGACACAGTGACACAGCAAGGACAGCAGCACACCACAGAAACGCACACATCACAACCACCACCACCACCACCACCACCACCAAACACCACCACCACTACCACCACCACCAAACACCGGCACCACAAACCCCCTGCACATTACACAACACACACCGCACCAGCACCACAAACACCATGGCACCACAAAGAATGCCCAAGTTCACGCCCATGGAGCTGACGGTCATGGTCGACGAGATCATCAAGGTGTACCCACAAATCTATGGGAACATGGTCCAGCACACACCACTAGCCACCAGAAACAGAATGTGGAACCGGATAGTAGACCAGGTCAATGCAGTCGGGACCCTGCCCAGGAACAGAGGAGAAATTAACAAACGTTGGAATGACGTAAAGAGCCTGGTCAAGAAGAAGGAGGGCAAAAACAGAGAGCTGGCTGCCGTCACTGGCGGAGGGAATCCCGTGCTCTTTAAGACCTTCAAAGCGTGGGAGGAGAAGGTGCGAGTCGTAATACATCCGGAGATCCTCGCCGGATTAGCAGGGGAGTGGAGGCTGGTAAGTACAAACCAATGTATACCAGCACACCGCTATGTACTCACATGCGCAACTACCATGCCACAGCTCCCAGGGACAAACACCCCCATGTCCAGCACACAATACACAACACATCACACACACATGCAACAGACACCACCACACACAGCCCAAACCGAACAACTGTAAGATGCGTGGGGACATGTGTTCACTCAGCCAGCCACGTAACCACCAACAGGTCCCCAAATATGCCAGAAGCGCCACAACGAGCACCCACCACACCCATGTGTCCGCCACAGCTGCACTAACCGACAAGTAACAGGTAAGTGGCAGGAACACAAAGTGCAGTGGGTGGGACGGTGGACAGCCCAAGTACAACACACACCAGGCCCCAGTCCCACAGCACAGCAAGGAGGAGCATCCCCCACACCCCACAGCCACGTGTCAGCCACCGCAGTGCACAACGACAGCCGAAAGGCAGACATCACGGTCCACAGCAATCGGTGTCAGTGGGTGTCCAGCCACCCCCACGACCCACAACACCCCCCCACCCCCACAGACCTGCAACATGGAGCACCCCCGCTTAGAGCCATGTGGCATCCAGTACAGTGCACGCACGAACAACTTGCAGGTGGGAAACTGGACAGGGCTGGATTACTGGAGGCATGAGGACCATAACACGACCAACACATGGGACATGTCACGTAGCAGACGAACACGCAGCACCGCCCACCGTCACGAACAAGTGAACAATGTGCACACGGACATGAACAACAGACTCACACCCCACATGACCCATCACAGACATAGCAACACCCAAGGAGCCACGTCTGCATGCACAAGCCACACTGAATATAGTCCCACACGGCAGCCACTGTGCAACTCATCACACACAACCGAAACACCATTGAAGTCCTGTCCATGTAGCCCCTACTGCCTGTCAACCACACACCCCACAACTACGCCTATGTAAGACAAACAACACTAGACGCAACAGAGCGGAACAACATAAATGCACACGAACACCACTGAACCCATCAAACTCACAGACACACCATGCACATACAACATACCATCCATCCCATCCGTCAGCCCCAGTCTCATGAAAGGCATGTCATCCGCACAGCTGCCACACATACAGCAGTCACGCTAAGATACATGCCCATGACCAACCATGTGCCAGAAGTCAATTAAGCGCACGACACACTGTGAGCAACAACACACAACATGGGCCACACCCCCCGAGCACTGCAGTGATGCACATGGCACAGGGCAGCACGCACACCAAGGAGATGGGACAACTGCAATACGTTGGCTGGCACACAACTATCACTCACTCATAACGATGCGTCCAATGCCATGTCCAGTAATCACAACAGACAGCAAATATGCAGGCCATGTCAAGCATGCACACACCTCAAACCATGCACTGTCATGCTGCCACAACACATGTCACGTTCGGCACCCATGGCTCACAGCATGTACCCCAAAAGCATATTCCCTCCCAAATGCGAATCTGGGGCATGGCCCCCATGTTGCCATATGCGTTCCTAAGCGTTCCATTTGAACCCCAAAAGCATATCCCCTCCCAAATGCGAATCTGGGGCATGGCCCCCATGTTGCCATATGCGTTCCTAAGTGTTCCATTTGAACCCCAAAAGCATATTCCCTCCCAAATGCGAATCTGGGGCATGGCCCCCATGTTGCCATATGCGTTCCTAAGCGTTCCATTTGAACCCCAAAAGCATATCCCCTCCCAAATGCGAATCTGGGGCATGGCCCCCATGTTGCCATATGCGTTCCTAAGCGTTCCATTTGAACCCCAAAAGCATATCCCCTCCCAAATGCGAATCTGGGGCATGGCCCCCATGTTCCCATATGCGTTCCTAAGCGTTCCATTTGAACCCCAAAAGCATATCCCCTCCCAAATGCGAATCTGGGGCATGGCCCCCATGTTGCCATATGCGTTCCTAAGCATCCCATCTGAACACCAAAAGCAAAGTACAAACCAGACCCAGGATGGGCCAGGAGCCCGCATACACCAGAGTCACAATAAGTAGGGGCACAGCAACACACCCATCGGCATGGCCAATCCGTCCCATGCCACATGTGCACAGCACACAGTCCCATTGCCAAGCACACACAACTACAGATGCTACAGCCACACACACGCCTCCGGGAAACCCATGTATGAGATTGCACGAACTGTCAATGTCAGACGACAAATACATACTTCGCCAGGTGCAACACAATAACAAATCTCATTCTCTCCACAGGTGACGAACTGCTGGATGCTGGGGATGGAGCCAGCAGCCAGCACAGCCAGCCTACAAGCCCCCAACGAGGACACACGGATCTGGAGGATCTGTCCTCCTCTTCGGACACGGACCACCAAGCAGGCCCATCTGGTGTGGCAGGGCCCAGCCGCTCCCCAGGACCCCTCCTACCCACCAACCCATCATCCAGGGCTGCTGAACATTCCCAGCCCCCTGCTGCCACTGTCGTTGCGGCCACACCCACGGTCATTGTGGCCACTACCACTGCCGCAACCGCCACCATCGCCGCACCGACCACCACCGCCGCCACCACCGCCACGTCTTCGCTGGCACCAGCCCCAGCGCAGGTGGTGGCCCGGCCGACTGGATCCACCCTGGGAGCCACAGCGAGGACCGTGGTGAGCAATGTGGCTAGTGGGCAGGCCGGTGGCAGCAGGACTGGTAGGAGGAGCAGGGTCAGGGAAACGCCAGCCTCCCCTGGGAGCCATGCCCTGCCTCAAATGGCCAGAGTCCTTGGGGCCTATGAAGAGGCCCAAGGACAATGGGTCCGGTCTGCTTCAGACACGCGTGAGGTGCTGGGGGTGCTGAGGTCCATGGACGCCCGTATGGGCCAAATCGTGGACCTCATGGGCCAGCTGGTGGTGGCGGTGAGGTCACAGCCAGGGACAGCAGCTCCCCCTCCGCCACCACCTGCCGGGGCGCAGGGTGGAGCAGCAGTGTCCAGTTCCCCTGCGTCCACTGCCAGTGAGCACACCTCAACCACCAGCATGTCGCAAGCAGGCACCCCCTCGCAAACGTGGAAGGGGCCGTCCGAAGTGGAAACAGATCTCCCGGGAGGACTTCGCACGCTCCAAGCGCAAGTGAGGCAGCCAGCCAGCCTTCCGCCAGCCTTCCTTGACCAGCCACTGCATTGACTTGGACTACGATCCCACTCCACACAGCCATCTGGATGGCATGTGTGTGTTGGACTATGGACATAGAACCAGTGGGTACACCCTGATCATCACGCAGCCATGACCGACAGCTCATTGTCACTGCACGCACCACTTTTGTCATCACCTTACACACAATCACATGTCACAGTTTGTAATAAATGCACCTTTTTCACTAACTGCTGTTTGTGCCCTGTGTTTTATTTGTACGGAATACAACGGCCACCTTGGGCGGAAAGGCACCTGATGCGTGGCATGGCAATTGAATCCGGAGGGCCTGTAGGGACCTAGGGGTGGGAGACAGAACAGGAGCACATTCAATGAGTGTGTCACACACCCATCACACAGTACATGTCAACAACTACAAGCAATGTACACACATCGCACAGAGCAATAGGGCACAATGCCACAGCCACCAACAGTGGCATACTACCCTGGCCATGGAGCGTTGACACACAGCACGCAGTGAACAAACGGCCACCCTGACACAGCACACACACACCTGCACAGATACAGCCACATCAGCCGTCGTACATGGACACTCACCGTCAAGTGAAGTAGCGGGCGATGAGCTGCTGCCGCACATTACCAGCTTCCTCCTCTCCGCTGTCCTCCTCACTCGAGCTGTCCTGGTCTGCGGGCTGGGGCCCTGGTTGATCTCCGTCATCCACGATGAGGGGGATCTGCTTCCGAATGGCCAGATTGTGCAGCATGCAGCACGCCACCACTATCTGGCACACCTTCTGTGGGGAGTACGCCAGCGCACCCTCGGTGCGGTCCAGGCACCTGAACCTGGACTTGAGGAGGCCAAAGGTACGCTCGACCACACGTCTGGTCCTCCCATGTGCCTCATTGTAGCGATCGTCTGCTGGGGTGCGAGGATTCCTCAATGGACTGAGCAGCCATGCCCCATTCGGGTACGCAGAGTCACCTGGGTGTGAGGGACACAGAGAACCGTTGCAATTCCAACTGGACAGGGGACAGCATCGCACAACCAGCACGTATACACCACTCCACATACTCACCGACAATACAGGCACGATCCTGTTGCATATTGGACATCAGTCGTGGCAAGATGCTGTTGCGCATTATGTGTGCGTCATGGGCCGAGCCTGGGAACTTTGCACACACGTGGGTGATCACCATGTCCGCAAGGCACACCACTTGCACATTCAGGGAGTGCGTGTGCTTCCTGTTGCGGTACAGGTGCTCAGTGGCCTGTGGTGGAACAAGGCCGACATGTGTGCAGTCAATGGCTCCAACGACGTGTGGGATTCTGCCAAGGGCATAGAATGCACCCTTCACTGCCGCCAATTCACGAGCCCTGGGGTAGCGGATGTACCTGTTTCGGTACAGCATCATGGCTGCCAGTACATCCCTCAGCACCTTGCTGAACATGGGCTGGGACATCCCTCCTCCAATGCCCACTGTGTGCTGGAATGACCCAGTGGCGAAGAAATGCATGGCGGCCATCACCTTAGCCGTGGGGGTGACAGCAGTCGGATACACCCTGCGGGGACGGAGATGGGGTTCTAACATGGCACACAGTCGATGCAGGGTTGGCCTGTCCAGCCGAAACTTCCTAATAACCTCTGTATCGTCCATGTCCGCCAGCAATTGGTATGGGCGGTCAATGTTCGGTCTCCGCCTAGGGACAATGGCAGAGGACACATGTCAAAGCAACACGACACATAGCAATTTCGCATACACATCACTGACATGACTGAGCAAGCACATGAGCCACAGCCCAGCTGTCAAGCTGGGACGGCACGGCCACAATACACTTACACAGGTCTCCCAACAATGGCAATGGCTAGTGATACAAACCACTGCCATGTGCATGCACATGGGGATCTAGGCCCCAATGACTTGCGGGGCGTGCTGATGGGGACTGACTGCATATCCGTCAAGCGGCAACGCCACGGCAACATGAATGTCTGCTGAGCATGGCACTGCTTCCGCGGCTGGATGAGTATGGCACACGACGACGACGATGTGGGCACAGGCTGAGCGGCCAAAACAAGTGAGACCTGTGGCACGAGGGGATATGAGTCAGTAGTAGGTGTCAGCACTGCACCCTATGTACAGCACTGTACGGATCACACCTCCCGAAACATTGACAGGTGTCCACATTGACAGCCCCATGCCAAGACGGCTGTGTGCTTGCAGTCACACGTCACAGGTGAGAGGTTACATTGCACGTGCCAGGTGGCAGACGTACATAGTGGGAGCTGGCATGTGTGTGCATGTGTCTCCTGTTCAGGATCCACCAGATGGGCGCTGACTCTGTACTGACCATTGGACACAGCATGTTCCGTGGAAGGCTTGTGTGTGTGGGATGGTGGCACTGGATGTGCCTCCGTTGGGTGGGGGGCCATGCACAGGGCGGGTACGTCGATGATTGCGCATTGTTGGTCACGGTGGGTGCACCAACTGAAGATGTGTTGCCCTGTGTTCAATTCCTATGTCCGCATGATGATGGACTGTAGATGTGGGCAGACTACACATTGGTCGATGTGCTGTCTATATGCATGTGCCTTCACACCAGGCACAGCTGCCCCTGCACATGTGACCCCTGCTGGACTCGCTGCTGGGTCTGTGGAGCTGATGCACCTTCTGCGCGTGGGGCGGACAGCTCTCCTCACTTCCCTCATTGCGCATGTCATGACTTTGCCGCATGTGACATGGATCATGGAGGGCCCACATGTACGCGTGGGTAGGCTACACATGATTGTACACTGGTCGCCACCCCCAGTCAGTGTTTCGAATGGGAAGGTTGTCGTGCTGGTGGTATGTTCGATGTGGCGGATGGGCGGGCCTAGGTGCGGGCTTACATTCCGGACATGGGGGGGTAGTTGGATTGGCGACTAGTTGCAGTACACACGGGACACGTCTCTTCCTTTCCACATCTGGGTCATCCCTTGTACTTACTGACAGTGATACAGTCATCTTCGCCCCAGCCCTCATGTCCTCCCCTCGCTCCCCCAATATGCATGCTCACCTGCGAGGCTAGCGCCTGCACAGGCAGCCCCAAGCTCGCACCAGAGAGGGCAAGGAGTGTATGTGTGGGTCCAGTTGCACGAGTGGGCTGTCTCAGGGTATGATGTGTGGCGGGACGCCGTCCACCTGCGTGGTGCCCCAAATGGAGACCCGGCCTGCATGGACTATGCATCACAGTCTTCGCCTTCCGGATCCGCCACCTGCGACACCCAGTGGCTGTGGCTGCCCTTGCGGCCAGGCCGCGTCCGTCTGCGGCTGATGGCCCACACATTCACTCTTTGGCCTCTCTGGGGAGGGCTCGGGGGTGGTGGCGCACGCGCTTGCACTTAGTCGCAATGGCATGTGGCGTGGTTGGTATGATGGGCAATGGATGGGATGGTGCGAGCCACCTCCCGTGACGTCAGTGCTGCTCGTGCTGTGGTGCGTCCCCCCTACACTTCCATTTGACTTGTGCCATGCTAGACGTTGAGGTTCTATTGCCTGCGTGATATGACCAGGAGGAGCGCGAGGAGACCTCTCACACACCATGCTCCACTGCCATCCCGTGCCCTGTATCGCCTGTGCGGATTGACTATGTTGGGGTTACACCTGGTCGACTGGGGCTGTGTGTGCCTAGTCAAGGGGCATGGCGGGCGCACAACAGGATCCAGCTTGTCCACAGAGGGTGGGCTGAGGTGCGCCTGGTACCGCTTTGTACGTGTGCCCGGCTGCTGTGCACACACGTGTTCACTCCCCCCGACAGGTGTCCTCTCACAATGCCCAGGGAAGCGGTGGTGTACTGTTCATGACCCCTCCCAACACGGCGTGCTCCAACTTGGCATGTGCGCATCTACCCGTCACACCCACCCACCTGAGCACTGCGTCCATACGACTTCACACGACACATGTGTGTCTTCCACAGTAGTGCTACTCATTTGCGTTGACATCCAATACCAGTGGACTACATGGTCATGTCACGACTGCTGTGTACTTCACATACTCTCATCCTCTCTCATTCGTACTTGTGAAATGAGTCAGCGGAGACAGTTTTGGTTTCAAACATTATATTGAGTCTTCTGTCCTCTGTGATGCAGTATAGTGGACACTACTGGCAGCGGAATACATGTTGAGGATATACTGAGCATGATTGCAAATGGGATAGGGTGTGGGGTTACATGTGATTGGCTGTTGGATGTGGGATGTGGGCTTCAGAGTGACATCTGCTTGGCCAAGGCTGTGCTAATGTACATTTACGTATAGCTGCGGAGCTGCGGACTTTGACACAGACGGTATACATGTAGCCTACCAGACCGCTTGGCATCATGGGCACAGTCCATCTCAGTTCCATGTGACAGGTTTGCTGCGGTTGTTCCTCATGCACGCGTGCATGTGAGATGACATCAGGGCATGTGCTTGCGTGCATGCAGCGGCGTGCCACTTGTTGTTGCACTGTGGTGGTTACTGGACATGTCACAGTCACTGGGGTCGTGTTGTTGTTGTATGCACTTGTCGTCCATGCAAAGGTCCTGGTATGGGATTCCTGGGGCGGGGGTGGGAGGGGTGCAGCACCCACAGACTCCAGGCGACCTATTCATGTCCACTGAGCGGTGTGTGTGTCCATGGGCGCTGGATCCATGTCGTGTCCTGGTTGTTCGTGCAGTTCCGTCCATGTGGGTGCGATACACAGAGCCCATGCCACTGCCTCCCACGATGCATGCGGTGTTCCTGGATGTGATGGGGAACAGTGTGCATGTCCCGGTCATATCCGATGTCATGGCAATGTCGTTGATGGTGTGGTTACAGTTGCCGGTCGTTTGGTATGGCTGTTGTGGTGGTGACTGGCCAGTCCGTGCGGAAGCTAAGCATGGGTGCGGGGTTGGACATCATAGGTCACTCGGGGAACCTGCGTTGTGGTCCGACGAATTTACAGGTTGTCAGGTATGCGATGCCGTCCAGCAGGGCTTCCATGTCATTGGTGGTGTACATGTTTGCCAGCCAATGTAGCGGATGGTGGCTGTCAAGGTGTTGTTCGTAAGTTGTCCCTTGGAGGACCATGATGGGGCATGCTGGGTGACATTCGATGTAGCTGTTCTCGATGATCCGTCGTGTGGAGGCACAGTGGTCCCATTTCAGTGCGGGTGCGATGTTGGCCACATACGCCATGCCCCCATAGGCAGAGCAGGCCCTGTCGTGTGCGTCCAGAGGGAGGAGTAGTGGTAGCAGGTCCGCCTTCAGACATGCCGGGTTGGAGAGGCATATCTCGACGGGATGCTGGTAGGGACACCTCCGACAGTAGAAGACGGGCATGACGCAGCTGAACAATGTGATGCGGTAAGTCAGTCGGTAACTTACGTTCAGCAGGGACAGGAGATCGCATCCCAATGTATGGAACAGGTTGGTTTTGTACAGCTTGAGCTGTTCGGCGTAGTTGGGTAGGTGTGTTGCGGTTGCCATTTCGCAGCGGTTCGTTGAGGTGGCGTGCTCCGGCTGTGTGTGCAGTCTGCAATGTGCACGCTCCGAGGTTGCTGTGAGCTCTGTGTAGTCGTAGGGAGACAGGACTTGTGTTCTGTTGGCTTGTTTGGAGGACACGGGCCCTCTTCCCACATGCTTCTCAGACAGTTCAAGGTCAGTGATGTGTGACTCCTTCCAATTAACTTGCATGTGGCCGACATGGGGGAGTGTTTTCTTCTTTCTTCCCCGTCCGTTGTGTGCTTCTGTGATATGCGCTATCTGCCCTGTGGTCGGTCTCCTCGGCATGCCTGTGTTGGTCTATTCTTGGACAATGGCTGTATTCACCGGCTTCTGTCGTAGGGCTGTGGTTTCGGAGTTGGAATGGAAGGTCATTCAGTGCTGTCTGCTCTCCCTTGTGTGGGCGGCAGGCTGCCTTTCCGCTCTGCGTTGGGCCTTGTGTGTGAATGTTATTCTTGGGCCACCTGTTGTCGGTCCCCGGGCTCTTTGGTGTTCCGTTTTATATGTCTTGTTCATATGTGCAGGGTGGTATGGGTGTTTCTGTGTGGTACTGGCGTTCCTCTTCCCGAAGGGGCCCTGCTTCTCCTAGTTGGTGTTGCCGCCGCTGTGTGCTACGCCATGTTTGTTACACTGGGGTGTGTCCTGCTGTTGCGTGTCTTCACTGACATGTATGCGTCGGTTGTGTGGCGTTGGGTGTTGTCCGTGAATTGGGCGTTGGGGACATGTCTGTGGCAGGCCTGTCACGTGTCATGTGCGTTCGGGGTGGGGCTGATGTGTGTGCTGCTTGGTTGTGTCCCTGTGTCTGTGTGCGACGCATGCATGGCGCTGCGGTTGGCCTCTGCGTTGTGCGCATGTGTGGCGGCGTCATCGGCGCTTTGGGGCCGTGACGGGGTCGTTGGTTCCTAGTCCCAGGTGGTGTGTACACATGTGTTCCGCGATGTTACGATTTGGCCTGTGTGTCATATGTGGATGCAATGGTGGATGTGTAGTGTACACGCGCTGGTGGGGGGTTGTCCTCTTTTTCCGCCCTTGCACTGTGTGCGCTGTTTGCGTGCACTTGTTGTGTGTGTGCCTACCTGCGTCTCCGCGGTACGTTGCGTCCTTGGTGGTGCATCAGCAAAAGCATGGGGAGGGCCTGCAGTGCTGGATTCATGCTCGGGGAGCCGCTTCTTCGTTGTCCGTGCTCGGCATCCGTGTTACCGCTTCGGTTTGTCGTACGGTATCTCTTGGCCATGGGAGCCGTTTGTTTGCGGCATCGTAATTTATGCGCCGGGCGGGACGTGTTTCGTCGGACGGTGTGTGTCAGTTGGGCTGCGCCGCTACGTGTACGGGCGCACTTTGATGGCGGACGGTGTTGCTGGCTTGCCGGCGGTGTTTGGCCTACTTTTCGCATCGTAATTGGACGGGCGTGTGGACTGCTGCGTGCCGGCGGTAACTGGTGCTTTTTGCATCCGCCAGCACGGCGGTGGTGCTTCCGCCCGCCATCGTAATGTGCCCCTTAATTCCAATTAAATTACTTCCCACCCTATTCCCCTATAAACCCACAACCCGCTACAGAACTAAAATGCAAAATTTAATTAAAAATAATTAATAATTTCTAAAATTATGAATTAATTTACTATAATTAAATTACTTCCCACCCTATTCCCCTATAAACCCACAACCCGCTACGGTACTAAAACGCAAAATTTACTTTAAAAAAAATTACTAACTTCTAAACAGTTAATACATATATTTAAAAAAAATACAAAACATAACAAAACATGTGGAACACATACATATAACATACATACTAAAATACATAACACTAACATAAACATCGATATTATTAACATCGATATTTTTGCTATCGATATTACTAACTTCGATATTAAAAAAAACTATATTTCTTACCCTCAGGTCGATTTTCTGGTCACCGATATTCTTGATGTCGATATTCTGTCCCTACGATATTTAAAACTCGATATTAATGTAGGTCGAAATAAAAAAATCGATATTTTGTCTGTGCACCGAACTAACATCTAGAGGCCGACAAAGAGCTGCTGAAAAAATACAAAAATCTGCTTTGTTCCTCATAACTTCTCCACTGCCTTCTGCTTTTGCTTGTCAATTCAATTCTTTCTTTATTTGGATAGATACATATCCATAAAAGCACAAATCACATTTCAGCACATAAAAAAAAAAAAAATTACATCATAATATGATATATAGAATCAGTTAAGTGAAAACATTATTCATAAAGTGCACATAGTTTTGTGGGCTCGCACAGCAATTTTCAGAAAGGCACCTACTCGGATGGCCAATTCATCGTCTTGCAGAAGGAGAATAGATCTATATGCGGTTTCGAGGTGAATAGGTGAATTGTTTTTAAAATGGGGTATTAAGAGCCATTTAGCATACTTAATATAAAACTTACAAAAAATTAGTGTAGATTGTCCACTCTGGCCATCACACGGGCATGGCAAAAGGTCGAGGTTGACGTGGAAGCCGAGAGGGAAACAGAGTAAACATTTCACGGTGCCCGCTCTTAAGCGAAAGAGGAGTCCCCTCTCCCACCGGCCAATGGGTTTTGTAAGATAGCTAGCCAGCTGATAAGAGGTGTTCTCAATTGACAGGAAAGCAGCTACAGTTGGTTTCTTCAACTCCCTGTCTAGTCTTACCTTACTGTAGTGTGTATAAAGTGCTTTGCGTACATCTCTTTTGCTAGCAGTGTCTACCTCATTTGGATTTGTGAAAATGTATTCATAATTAACCCTGCTTAGGCTTGAGCGCACCTCTGCTAGCCACGGAATGTTCATTCCCTTTTCACAATTAAGGCAGTCTACTATAATCTCTCGTGTGAGTGTTCCAGCTTGGTTCTTCCAGATGGCTAGCCAGAATAAGGCAGGGCGTGCCTGTATATAATCTTCGATGTAATGAAGATTCAATTCACTATGGCAAACATATTGTGACGTGGAGATTGGGACACCCAAAAGTTTCCGACAAAACCTGTTTTCCTCGCGCTGGATACTGCAGCACCTAAAAATGCCCCAGACTTCCGCGCCATAAGTTGCTGTAGGGATACACTGACATTTTTTTTTTTTTTAAATGGCTAGAACGGCCCTTGTCATCCTTGGTTGTTGAAGGCTGAGAACTGAGTTAAAGACTTTGGTAAACTTGTTCCTGCAAAAGGCCTTGTGGTCAGACCAGGAACCGTTAGCAGCGAAAGCAAGCCCCAAATAGGGGAAAGTGCTAGTCCGTTGTAAACTCTGGTTGCCCACGGAAATAGAGTTTAAAAGGCACTTTCTTGGTCCACAGGCCATTATAAAAGATTTTTTAAAATTAGTGCATAGATCTAGGGTGGCAATAAAATCAACAAAACCCCGTACTAAAAGGCATAGGGCATTAGGTGTGCGGCCCATTAAGACCGCATCGTCAGCATATAATAGTGCGGGAAGTTTATTACCATAACTCTGGGGACATCATTGGTTAACTCAATCAATGTTTTTTGTAAGTTATTGAGATATATCATAAAAAGTAAGGGGGCCAAGACACATCCCTGCCTGACCCCTCTGCCAACCTTGATGTCGTTAGAGACCTCACCCCTAGTCTTAATCCTGACTTGGGCTCTCAGATGGTGCTAAAAGTGTACCAAGGCCTTTTCTAACCCATAGTCTAACAGGGTTGACCACAGCTGTGACCAATTTACATAGTCGAAGGCTGAGGTCAAATACATAAAGGCCAGGTAAATGGGTGACTTCTGTGCAATGCTGTATTTCCCTATTATTAAATTAAGGTTAAGGCGTTGCTCGATCGTGCCTACGCTGCTCCTAAAACCCGTTTGACATGGTTGTAAAATAAGAATGTCTTCAGACCAAGTTTTGATCTTTTTATATAAGACCCTCCCTAAACTTTTGAGAGTGCTGTCGATCAGGGAGATTGGTCTGTAACAGCTGGGTTGGGAGCGGTCACCCTTTTTAAAAATTGGGATCATGGTGCTAGTTGACCAGATGCCAGGCAGAGGGGCTCAGGATAAGTTATTAAAAACATTCAGGAGCAGAGGGGCCCAGAATTAGGGTTGATATTTAATGAGGTTGATTGGTAACCCATCACGACCAGGGGCCTTATTGCCCGGGCTCTGATGTATGGCTTCCTCAACTTCAGATAAGGATATTGAGATCCCTATAGGGGTTTGGGGCCCGGGAAGGTCTTCCTCATGTGAGGTGGCAGTGTAGATCTTCGAGAAATGAGCTTCCCAGGCCTCACTAGTTATATTGCAGCTGATTGGTGTTAGTGATAGCCCCATGGATCTCATATCTTTAACGGCAGCCCAAAAAGTTTTCCATTCCTTAGTGTGGCGGTATTAGCAAGGGCAGCCCATCGATCTGATAGTACTCCTTCCTGCGCGATAAGGCCAGCTTGTACTTCTGTCTAAGTGTCTTAATTAGAAGGGGCACCTTGGGTTGGTTGATAGGGCCTTTCGTAGTTGTCTATTAATCGCTGAGCACTCACCATTGAACCATCTAGAGCCTTGCTGCAAGGCGGCGGGAGGTTTTGATAGCGCAGACTTTACGGACTCGCAAAGTTTAATGAATGTGCTAATCACCTCGGGATTGGGTTCCTTTTCAGGCAAACAGGAGTTTAAGAGTTCCGGGTTATCCCTGACTACCGTATGGAACAGGTCCGCATTTTTAACCCTCGCCACACTATTCTTAAGTTTTCACTTGAGGGTGCCAAATCCATAGCACCAAATTCTGATTTAGAGTGTCGGCCTCGGGGACAATTTAAACACAGCTTGGATCGGGTTATGGTCACCATGATGTGTGGGGACAACTGCTGCTTTCACTAGAAAATCTCTCGAGGGCACAAGAAATAAAAATATAGTCAATAGTACTTGCGCAACCCCTCCTCTAAATGTTGGCTCGGTAAAGTTGTTGTCATTGGTTACAGGAGCTATGTCCATTACATTACGTAAAACGTGGTTCTGCAAGTATTCCTTTTGTTCCGTGCCCCTATGACAAGTTTGTCCTCTGCTCCCTGACCTTAGAGCTACAATGTCTTCACTAGGGAGTTTAGCATTAAAATCACCGCCCAAGCAGATGCCGACTTATGTGTCCAGACCATTACTATTCTCTATAGTGGTGACGAAATCAAATAGGTTGGAAAAATGTATATTAGGTGAGTTATAAAAATCATTATTATAAAATTAAGTATATATATATATATAGAGACCCCCTTTTATATAACAATGCTTAAAATGTATTGCTGTGGGTATGTAAAGCCTTTATGCTGCCCTCGGGAGCAGCAATGTTCACCCAGATAGAGAGGCCGCCAGATGGGTGACCAAATTTGGGGGTTGGGGCCAGAACATTAAAACAAGCAAACCCTTCAAGGTAAATGTCTTTGGTAGCCCAGGTTTCTTGAAACATCAGGATGTCCTGCTGTCTAACCAGTTCCAGGCAGTCTGCTAGGTATATTTTTGATTGTAGGCCGGCGACATTCCAGCTGAGCATATTTAGATTGGTGTTTGCGGAGGACTTGGGGGTTAGTATGCCAACATAGTCCTGTGGCTTTGGTGATCCAAGTGGGTTTAAAGCGTGCATAGATGTATGATCGACACCAGCGATTGCTGGAGATGGCGGTGGTCAATCCTGAGAGTCCATGTCCGACAGGGCCGGGAATTTATTTTGTGCGGCTGGGAAAGCGGGTTTGTTTAAAAGGCGGCTGGCGTGTTGGAAGTTGTGATCTCCTTACAGCTCAACAGTGACTTGACCATAGAAGGTCTGAGAAAGTTGATGACAATACAATCCCCCTCAACGTCTTGGGTGAGTCGCCCACCCAGCCCACTCTTCGTACCATGATGATCTCTTGCATATTTGACGCCCTGAAGCTCTTGTTTTTGGCCAACCAGTCAGCGTATTTATTGCACAAATGATCCCAAGTTTCCCTCTGATCCCTCTTAAGAGGTGGCAACCCTGCCAATACCAAAACGTAGGGGCATGCTGCTGGCAGTAGACCCAGCACATCTTTGCTCGACCTGTGGTGAATTCCACTCGGAGGATCGGGGATGGTAATAGAAGGTGTTTTTAGGCTTGCTCGCTCACCGATTGTGCTGTTAATGGGTGCAAGCATGGGGGTGAAGTGGCGCCGGTGTGGCAGACCCAAACAGGGCAGGGCGACCAACATCGGGGAGGCAGGATTTTGGCACTGTCTTAGTCTTCGGGAGAAAGTATTCCCTTAGTTAGGTGCAGATGTTACAAGTGTTGCAGGGGGTTTGCCTAAAAGCCCGACAGACGGGCACGCAGTTGCAGTAGATGGATTGGCTTTAGCTGAGACGCTCGATGAGCAGGGGTAGGTGCTCGGAACTCGGAGCGGGCTCCCACGCTGCAGGAGCCCTAGACGATTTATTTGCACCTCCTGGCGCGTTGGAAACAACGTTGGTGGTGTGCCAGCCGCTTTGCAGGCTGGGGCTTGTGGTCTAATCCCCGCGGCCCCACGCAGCAACACAAACAACTCGGAACGGGTTGCACGATTTGGGCTCGTGGTCAGCCATCAACTAGGAAACCCTACTAAACCCAGACATTTCTGAAAATTAAAGAGGCAGTGGAGTCCACGGTAGAGTAAATTGTATGGATACATCTATGTTTTGTTACCTAGAAGCCCTGCAAACCTCCAACTTTGACTAAAATCATGCATTTTCCTCACATTTCTTTAAGGGACACTTATGGAATCTGCTGTGAGTCCACACAACATTCCCACACTTTAAAAAAAAAAAAAATATTAGTTAATTTTGAAGGGTACCGGTGCCTTATACATACAATGACAGTATCATTAGCATTGCGGGCAGCAGTGACATGTACCCTCGATAGATTAATACTCAGGTGTAGCAGATTGAAAAGGGAAACGGCCAGAGCAAGGCATGCCCATCACTTGCCTTAACCACTCATATGCCTTAACCAAGCATATGTGTGGGTTTTTCTTTTTTTTTTCTTACGGAGTTTTATATAGCGCGAACTTGACCCTAAGGTATCGGGTATCAGAGCGCTTTACATAGCACCAGTTGCATTACATGAGGACACATTCATTTTTGTTAGGCACGGGGAGATTAAGTGATTTGCCCAGAATCACAGGATGTTCAGCGTCATTGCCGAGACTAGAACCCAGTTCCCCAGATTCGAGGTTGACTGCCCTAGCCGTTAGGCCAGTGGTTAAGGCTTATGCGCGGTCTAGATGTCCTGATTGGGCGGGCCCAGGAAGAAGATGGATCGGGAGTGGATGCTGTGAGGTAAGTGGGGCTAGGGCTGGGTTTTGGGAGGCGGGGGTCGTTTTTAAGGGTTGGGGTAGTTTTCAAAGCTGGGGGGTCAGGGGAAGAATTTATGTTTCAGGGGGACCGAGGAAGTTTTTAGGGGTGGGGGTCAGGGTATTTTTTAGGGCGTCAGGGTAGGATTTAGGGCTCGAAGGGTCAGGTAGTTTTTAGGGCTGGAGGGTCGGGGAAGTTTTTAAAGCTCGGGGGAGTGGTTTGGTTTTCAGGATGGAGGGGGTAGTTTTAGGTCCCAGAGTGGGGAGGAAGCGATAGTTTTTAGGGCTGGCGGGGTTGGGGAAGTTTTAAGGGGCTCGAGGTTGGTTTTCAGGAGGGAGGTGGTAGTTTTAGGTCTCAGGGCGTGGAGGAAAGGGTGTTTTTAGCCTGGGGCAGTTTTAGGGCTCATGGCGGGGGTCAGGGATTGGGTCCATTTTTTGGGATTGGGGGGCCGTTTTAGGGTTCAGGGCGGGGGGCAGGGGTAGGGGCACGGGTGCTGGGGTTGGAGTAGATTTTTGCCCTGGGGGCATTTAGGGCTCAGTGCAGGGGATGCAAGTTTTAACTATGCATATGTGTTTGCCATACATGTCTTAACAACGCATATTTTGTTGTAAAGGCATTCGTGGTAAAGGCATATGCGTGGTTAAGACGGCGTTGAACTGGCATGCGTGTTAATGGCATGCATGGTTCTGTCACACAATCAGTTAAAAATGTACAGCAAGATTGAAACAAATCCATGTGAATTCCCATCCATAAGTAGACGGATCACATTATCACAGCAAAGCGTCCAAATAACACAACAAAAACTAGCTCCCATTGCTCATCTCCCCCTACACTCTCTCCCATCCCATCATAAGTGTATATATGCATCATCAGCACCTCTGTGTCAGCAGTACAAAACCCCTATTCTGCACCCCTTGCGAAATCGCTGCCAGCATCCCCAAGCGGTTTACGCACCGTCGTGCACACAGGCATCATATGTGCTTTCTTACTAAAGAAGTCTTTGGATGGTATCGAAGGGGGTGCCACCCCAGATCATACATCTGTACTTGACACAGCAATTAACCATTGTTGTCATGGGTCTCTTTGTTAAGTATGCCATTCAGTCACTCTAAGAAATCAACCCATTGATACATGAGGTGGCATCTCCCATCCCTAGTTCTGGCATCAGCACACACCGATAACTCAGCTGAGGCCCAGCGGACCACAACCCTCTGCTACAACTGGATAGGTGGGGTCGCTGCCGTCTTCCAGGACATGGCTATGCAGCACTTTGTGAGCACCAGATATAAGCCCTGAAACCTATGCAGCTGTTTCATCTGTTTAGTTACCACACCATAAGAAGGCAGCATGCAGGGGCCTGAGGGAGGATAGAGGCTGCAACCTCAGATATGCAGTAGATCACCTCCCGCCAAAAGTCAACAATCACAGAGCAGGCCCATATCATATGAAAAAAAGTCTGCGTTAAACCTCTAACATCTAGGACAGACATCCCTGGTACACCTTCCTTATCCTGTCTGGTGAAAGGTTGGTATGGTGTATGTAGTTGAACTGAGTGAAGTGGAAGTGGGTTTTCTGTATGACCGTCCTAACTGATCCCAAACGTCTCTTCCATTCAGGCTCTTGAAATTCTATCGCCAATGGTTCCTCCCACCACCCCTTAAGTGCCTGAGTACCCACATTAATGGGGTCCTTAAGCAGAGCTTCATAAAGACCTGACATCACTCGCCCCCTGCCAGCCGAGGCCACTATCATTTCCAACAGGCCTGCCTCCGGAGGCAAGTCACCATCAGAACCCCACATTTTAATGGTCCCCCACGCAGGGCCAAATACAGTAGGAATTTTCATGGGTCTAGGCAACCAGTGGCAAGTAGGTCCTCAAACAGGCGTAGCCTTCCTTCAAACACCACATCACCTCACTTCGTGTATCCCACGTCGGTTCAATTTCCGACCTGGGATGTCACCATCAACCTCCTACAAAGCGGAGGTGCCCACACGGTAGACCCGGGGCATACGGCATCCCCTTCTTGCCTTGGTGGATGTACTTTCTCCAGCAGCAAACCACCACTTTCAGCAGAACATTCAGGATGGTACGGAAAAGGGGATATTCTAGAAACCACTCCAGCAGAGGTTTGCCCTGAAAATTAAAGCCAAGCATATCCTGTTCAGGGTTCGTAACGTCCCTCATCCACTGCAATGGCTACTGGAGCTGGGCCTCAGCATAATAAAGCTCATAATTAGGCGCCTCCAAGCCCCCATCCTCAAAAGCAGCATACAAAGTAGCAATCACTACCTTATGTCTCTTGTTCCCCAGATCAAGGAGGCAAGCAGGCAATGCAGATCCATGAAGAACAGTTTCTTCAGTATCACTGTCAGCACCACAAAGAAGTATCCAGGGGAGAATTAGCATTTTTTGCTATTGATACTCTACCCATGGGTGACAGGGGTAACTGTGTCCAAAAGGGCAATGTCTGTCAAATTGTTGTAAGTGCTTTATCCAAATTACCCTCTACCTGTGTGGTATATCTGGACTCCTAAGTACTTGATGATATCGTATTGCCAATGCAAGGAGTCAATCCTGTCCACACGGGGCATGAGTTCGGGTGTCTGCAATAGAGGGAACAGACACGACTTTCCCCAGTTGATACAGAGCTCAGAAATGTGCCCAAAGTCATCCAAAACTTCCATGATGTCTGGAAGAATAAATGGATCTGCCTTCAAATATATCAAGGTGTCATAGGCATACATGGACACCACATGAGGGTGACCAGCAACCCACACATCCCACTGATGGGCAGGAGCGTATAGCAGACAAGCCAGTGGCTCTATGGTCAGGGCGAACAACAGGGGGATAGGGGGCAACCTTGACTAGTGCCCCGCCCGAAGTTGAAACTTCCGGAGATGATCTCGCCCGTACGCACACTGGCCAAAGGGGACTCAAATAGGACTCCTATCCATCTGCGAAACTCCGGACCCATCCCCAGTTTTTACAACACAGACTGCAGGTAGGCCCACCTCAGGGATTTGAAAGCCTTGTCAATATCTAATGATACCACCGAGCAGTGTGTGCCTGTTCAGCATGCCCATTCCATGACACAAATAGGCCTCGGAGATTCAGAATGTATTCCTGCCCAGGATGAATCCATTCTAGTCTGAGTGGATTACATTCTGGACCACAGGGGTCAACATCTTTGCCAGGATCTTACCCAGTACCTAATAATCAAGGTTAAGCAAAGGAGGGGGCAGTAGCAGGACACCTGAAGCGGATCCTGTCAGGGTTTCAGTAGCACGGCAATCAAAGCCTCCATCATGGTGTCCCAGAGCCTACTATGTTCCCTGGCCTGTTCATAAACCCGTAGGAGCCGGGGAGTCAGTTGCGCTCCGTATGTGGCGCACAACGTAATTGGCAGCCCACCAGTGCTCGGTGTCTTGCCTATGGCCATTTGCTTGATGGCCAGCTTGATCTCCTCAAGTATCAAAGGGGCGTCTAGCTCCTGTCTTTGTAATGGATCCAGGAAAAGGGTCTCTGTGGTTCCCAAGTAGGCCAAGATAGCCCCCTGGTTCCCTCCCCTGGGGGCCCAATATATTGCTCTGTAGCAGGCCTCAATTTCCTCATTAATTGCTAACTGGGAGTTCACCATGGGCCTATCCCTTAACCAAATTGCACGTATAGGGGAGCATGGCTGTTCGGACCTCAATATCCAAGGCAATAGCCCACTGGCTTTATTGCCCAATTCCTGATAGCGCGTAACATATTCCTTATAATTAAGGTTAGATAACCGTCGAAATGCCTCCTTGAATTCCACTTTGATATCCGCTAACATGTGGTACATTGCGGAGTCAGCCACCCATTTCCTTTCTGATTTTTCTTCAAGACCCAATACTTCCTTCCATAGACCTTTCCTCATACCATACTGTGCAGTCATACATACTCCTGAATCACCACCTTGAAGGCGCCATTCTATTCCACCACCTTGAAGGAACCACCATTCCACCATCACATCCATGGCGGACCCCTCATTGGTGACAAAATATCTATCAGTGTATTCAGCGCAGGCGCTAGACATGGGCAGTGTGGGCAGCTGCCCAGGGCCTCGCACTCAGACTACCAGCATAGGGCTCCACACCAGTTTAACACAGCACCAGCGCCCTCTTGTACTCCTGCCGATTCAATTGAAAGAAAGGCATCTCTTTGCAATTGGGCCCATGAGAGGGAGGAGGGGGACCTCCTGGGCCTCTTAGGGATGGTGTCCCAATTTCAAGGAGATGCATTTTGCAGGGTTCGTCCTGCAATTAGGCCTCCTGCCCGGCTGCCCATTCAGAGACACTGCGGGAAGCCCATTGTCAGCACTTTAACGCCCCACAGGTTTAACTCTCAGCCCCCAAGCAATTCTCACACTTTCAGCCCGATATGAGCTGTAAAAGAAGTGCTTGTAGGAGGCTGAGGAAGAGGAGCTGCGGCCCTGGAGAAGTCTGAACAAAGCAGCTTCTGGAGCCCTGAATATGTCACGTATGCAAAATAGAGGGGCCTCGCACATTCCCTTTCAGCCCAGGGCCCCAAAAATCCTAGAACCTGCCCTGAGTGTATTCCTCCACATGTTCTCGAAACAATGTGTCGGTTAATGACAATGGCTGTAAACGCCATGTGCGTAACACCGGACGGGCCGCCCCATGAGAAAATTACGATCAAGGGGCAATGGTCAGACAACGTCCTGCTTAGGTACTCCGCCTCGACTACATTTGCCCACCAGAGCCCCGCTGCTATAGATCACATCGATCTGCGCGTGAAGGGCATGCAGTCCCAAGTAATGGGGATACTACCTCAGGTGCGAGTGCAAGGTGCAACAAAACACTGGGTCAGGACACGCGAAATGCCTGCCGCACATGGAATGCCTGCCGCCTCAATACTTGAGCCCGTCTGGGGCCTGTCGGTGTGCTCATGCTGCCCCCTCCGTGCCCTCCCAGCACTGTGTTCTTGCAGGGCTCAACGATGCTGCCACCGGGTGACAAGATAGTAGGGATCTTCCTTCCCAGCGCTGGGGCTGCAATGCATTCATCAAATGTGCGTATGATGCACTTGTACCGCTACAGTGCACTGACTCCGGGCAGATAGTCAATGGTGGTCAGCCACGTTTAGGCCAGAGATGCATATAGGCATGAACAGGTGGTGTTCCAGCTGCCTCAATGCGGGGGCTCTTGTTGACTGTACTTGGGTAGCACTCAGCTCACCTTCACTGCTCCAGTTCCTCCAGTGGAACCGCCTCTGGGCCAGCGAAATAAAGGAGGTCAGTCCCGCACAGCTTCAGGTCTCCTCTTTAGCTGCAGCTCGCGGCACTCTTGTTGCCATGATGTCGGGTCCCCTCCACCACCAGCAGCACAGTTAGAGAGAGCCGGGCGGGGAGCTCTCGCCTCCTGGAGTCTAATCTGGACCCCCAAGGCACCAGGTAGCAAACAAGACAGGGATAGAACCAGATAAATGCAGCGGTGGGTTGAAGCTCGAGATCAGGCAACTGTCCCACCCGCCATCTTGGACACACCCCCGACATCACCACCCTTCTTCAGATATAAATGTTCTCCCACATGTGTGGCTAGGCCTAGCACCCACGACAGTGACACCAAAACACAATGTAGAGACATCATATTTTCCCCATCAAAATCGACCTACTGTGGCAAAGTGGGAAGCTGTGATTTTTTTGATCCAGGCTCGGCTGCCACCCAGGGAATCCTGCCAAACTTGGACTTTTCTGAAACCTCAGCACCCAGGTGAGTCCAAGGTGACCTGCATGGACCCCACTACATTTTCTTACGCAGAATACCTATCCATCCTTAAACTTTGCCTAAAAACACATATTTTCATCATATTTCTGTGAGGAAACGTTTGGAATATGTAGGGATCCATTACATTTCTATCAGCCAGCTTTTCTACACTTTTCCTGATCAAAACAGTATCCTACTTGTGTGGCTGGGCCTAACACCCGTAACAGCTACAGATTAAACCAGGGACCATACAAAGTCAACTTTATCTTCAAACATTTTATGTTTTCACGTTGCGTTTTGGGGTCTTTCCTTGTGTGTGGACGACAGGCCCACCCACACAAGTGGGGTGCCATTTTTATCGTGAGAAGTGTAGAAATGCTAGGAGATAGGATTGTTGTGGCTTCCCACGGATTCCAGATCTTTCTCTCACAGAAATTCAAGAAAAAGGCTAGATATTAGCCAAAGTTTGAAGTTTGCAGGTCACTGTGAAAACTTCGTCAGTTCCACTCAAGTCACCCTACCCGAACTCCACTGGGTATCAAATTAATAGAAATATCTGGGTTGATAGAATTCCATGGTGGTGGCGAAGCTTGGACCCAAATTCCACATCTACCTACATCACCAAAAACGGCTGTTTTTAATGCCAACATTTGATGTCTCTATGATGCATTTTGGGGCCTTTCCTACTATGGGCACTAGGCCCAGCCAAACAAGTTGGGTGCCGTTCATCAGGAGAAGTGTGGAAACACAGAATAGTAGAACATTTGGTATTACCAATTGGATTTGTCTTTATTTTTGGCTTCCAAATGTTAGCCAGGGTGCAAGAAAAAACATATTTTGCAAATTGTTTCTGAATCACGATAGTGTGGGTAATCCCAATTTCACATGTACAAATACCCACTACTTTTCAACTCAGTATCAAAAATACACAATTTTCCTCCATATCCATTTTTCATTCAATAGGTTTTTACTAGATGAATGGCTGCATGGCTTGTACACAATGACATATCATTTGAAGCTGGGGTTCAGTTGTATGCTCTAGGAAATGCCTGTTTTTGCACAACCAATAAACACTATTTATCTCTGCAGCGAGAATGGTCTGATGGGGTGGCATGGCCATTGTGGCCAAGATGCCATTTTAAAATGCTCCTGGACCTCCTTCGCCATTTGTCACTATCACGCTGCTCCGGACGAGACATGATGCCTTGACTTGACCACTGTAGCTCCCTGGTGCCACAGGGCACTGTGAGATTGCTGGTTGCCGGCGTATGCATCGGCACAGCTGCTGTTAGCTGGGTGGTGCGACATTGTAACAGGAGCTGACGTAGAGGCCTAGCCATGGAGATCCAAGTTTCTGGAGCTGCCTGGGCCGGGCAACTGTCCCTGCCCTCTTCTAGTGGATGTTCGCTGATGGGTGGAAAGGGGGCCTGCAAGTGGGGCGATCAGGCCTCCAGATTTGTCCTTACCAGAAAAAGCTTGTGCTACGTGTGGAGTGCGGCTGGGCCACATAGTGGTGTATGGCAGAACTGTGGTTTCGCCCCTCCCCACCCTACTCTATCTTGGGGGTGGATGCACCCAATAGAGCTGTCTGTTGGCAGTGTGTCTAGCTGCCGCTGCTGGGCGATCCGCTGAGGACCCGCAGTAGATTCAGGGACCACCCGCTGTGGGAGGCTGGCTCAGTATATGGTGCACACCTATTGGTGATGCACCCTGCACAGAGTCCAGGCAACCTTTAGTGATAGTAGAAGTGGCCCCTGATAACCAAAGCTCTCAAGGGGTAGCTATGGAGAGCAGTTAAAGTTTATTCAGGAGGGTGTAAAGCGGGTGCATTTACCACAAAAGACAGTCAGCGATGCTCACACAAGAAAAGACCACACCAGTGTTAGAAAAATACTGTAGTATTTATAGCACACCAACACTAAAGCTACTTTGGTATATCTCCTACCCGCAGATATTAATACACAATCAATATAGCTTAAAAACAGGTAAGTAAGCATATAAAAACACATGGGCCCCTATGGGGAGGGCAAACCATATACTAAGAAAATGGAATGCGAGGTGAGTACCCAACTAAGACTACCACCCAAGGATCTTTAAGACTGGGAAAGCACGGAACCACCACAGGTAAGTGACTAGGAGACCTTAGGCTCCAGTATGCAAAGGTGATACCCAGGATCGGTGGCCATAGAAGAACATGGGAAGTCGTGGTTGGAGTGTTATGGATGCCATAAACTTCCCAGAGGACCTTTAGGAAACCTGTTGTAGCCAGGGAGGTTGGAAAGCACCCTAACTTGTGGATACTCAGGGAGCCCGATACCTAAACCAGGGAGCTCGGGTGAATAAGTGTTAAAGTATGTCAGAACCGCCCGTTGAAGTCAATGGGGAACCTAGGCTGTCCAGCTACTACAGCGACCCGCCAGCAGGAATAGATGGAGACCTCAGAGGGACCCTCTGGCAGCAGGCACAGAGAGCCACAGGGAGACCTCAGCAGCACACGGAAGATGGAGTCCCATGTCGAAGGAGATGCAGTGAGGATGTCGCTTTTGTAGCTGTGTGCTGCTCGAGGCTGGGGCTTCTTGGAACTCGAAGATCTTCGGATTGGAGAGTCAACAAGCCTTGGCAACAGCAATGCAGCGATGCATAGGGACGCAGTTCAGGCAGCTTCATGAGGGATTACAACCTTCCAAGTTTTGAGGAAGACTGGTCAGGCCATTGGAGAACCACCAAACCACCACCTGTGTTGCAGAGACACAGCAGGTGTCCGTAGGACAGCAGGATCCACAAGCCGGTCGTTGTCGATGAGATGCCTGCAGTTGCAGGGAAGTGACCCCTTCACTCCAAGTGAGATTCCTTCTTGCTTGATGCCCTCAGAGTACTTGTTACTCAGGAGGATGCACAGCCACACATGTTGCAAGATGGTTGCTGAGCATGGAGACAAAGTTGAGGTGGGAGACTTCCTACCAGGAGCAGTCTTGTCTTGAGTCCGGCACAGCCCAACAGCAGAGGCCAGTGTCCAGAAGCAGAAGAGTCTTGTGGAGGATCCTGAAGACGAGTCTTGAAGAGGACTCCTTGTTCCAGGCAAATCTAAGGACCCACCCTTAGGGGAGTCCTTAAGTAACCCAGTAAGAGGGTTGGACACTTCTGCTGTGACCCTCCTATCAGGGAGGGTCAGGGATGCCACTATGATAGACTAACAAGTCAGATGCTCCCAGGGGCCTCTGCCCATCTTAGATTCAAGAAGGCAGAATCAACCGGCCACCTGATGGAGCTCTGGGCATCACCCGGGTGGGGGGGGCTGGACGGGGGGCAGTCACTCCCCTGTACTTTGTTTAGTTTTGTGCCAAAGCAGGAGCCAAGGGTTCCTGCACTGGAGCAAAGTGGTTTATGCAAGGAGGGCACCATCTGTGCCCTTCAAAGCAGTCTGATGCACCCGGAGGCACCCCCAACCTAGCCCAGAGACACCTATTCCTAAAGGAGAGGGGGCTAGGCCTCTGCGCTACAGGAAATCTATTGTCCTGCTTCCCCTTCCTGAGTTAAGTTCACCAGAAGGAGGGTAGAACAGTTTCTGGGGTCAGCGGCAGCACTGGCTTGCACGCAGGCCCGGCAAGGCTACACAGGTAACATGGGGTGTCCTCTAAGGAGACCCCCAGTACATGGTATAATGCAACTAACACTGGAATCAGTGTAGTTGCATGATTCCAACATGTTTGATACCAAACATTACCGGGTTCAGTGAAGCCATTATGTAGCAGGACATCTCAACTTGGCCAGTGTCCACTACATACCTTAAAATGGCTCCCGCGATTACAAAGCTCAGAGAATGGAGTCTGGGGTTTGTAAGGGCACCCTCACACTTAGTACCTTGCACCCTGCCCTTGGGCTCAAGGGCCTACCTTAGGGGGACATAGGTTTAAAGTGCAGTGACCGGGATATAAGGAAAACCTTATATGTGGGGTGAAAGGTGCATGTGCCATTCCATGCCCGCTGCAATGGCAGACCAGCAAACACAGTTTGCATGAACTCTCATGGGTGGCATAATACATGCTGCAGCCCATGGGAGATCCCTAGTATACCAATGCCCTAGGTACCTCAGTACCATATACTAGGGACTTACAGGGGTACACCAGTATGCCAATTGTGAGGTGTACAAATTACATACCAGTCACTTTAGAGGAGAGAGCACCTACACTGGGGTCCTGGTTAGCAGTCTAAACACACAGACACCAGGCAAAAAAGTGGGCACTATGCCAGAAAGATCCTACTTTCCTATACCCGCCACCGGTGCAACCTCTCCTGGCTTCACTTAGGGCGGTGAGCAGGCCGGTGGCAGCGTATCTTCTTGGGCGCCTCCCTCTCTACATTGTGCACTGCCCGGACCCGGAGGTGTCCATCCTGGAGAGGGGCAGAGACGGAGTCCACCGGACCGTGTTTCACCCCCCACCCCCCGGGCAAATTCCAACCAACGGTATTTAGACTGCCAGCTGTTCCTGCTACCTCCGTGGGGTAAGTGGGCCAGAGGGCGTAGGTGATCAGCCTTTACTGGGTTTCTGGCCCCCCCAGCAGCCTTACCCCAGCAGCCTTACTGTGCTTGTCAATAAGCGTGCCTTTATATCAAGAGATTGGCGCATTTCTCCTATACTAAGCATGATGTTCCATACTCCTCTCTGCTATAAATCCAAGAGCCTTGGTGGTCCATCGATCTGTGATCCAGTTCACCCGTGGTAAACATGGGGAAAGACTAGGCCCCAACCACACATGCTCAAGCCAGAATCTATTAATATACCACCATCTCCATGGAAGCCACCAAACAACATGCTAAGCCACCCCGTTACCAAAAACTAATGGCCGCCACACAGGTCTCACAAATCCTGCAGGCCATCCAAACCTTGCAGGAAGCAGTAGAGACCATAATTGGCAAGGTAGGGGTGTACGTCGCTCTCCTTCGCTAAGACATCCGCAAAATGGCTGGTAGACTTACAGAAGCAGAGAGCAGAGTCTCTATCCTGGAGGATGCCAAAAACCGCTAAAGGTAAACGTTCGCTACGTGGGATTTCCGGATGGCATTGAAACCCCCCACCCAGAAACCTTCCTAGAGATCTGTCTCTAATCCCGGGTCCCAGAGAGGGCATTATCCCATGGTGCGTGGTAGAGTGAGTACACCAGGCGCTGACACAGTGCACTCCCCCAGGCATGTCCCCACAGCCTATGGTTACTAAAATCCAAAACTACCATGATCAAGACGCTATTCTACAAGCAGCACGCGCCGAAGAGGAAAATATTCTTCCAATTGGCCCAGGTAATGATTTTCCCAGACTAAATGAGGACAGTTCAGAAACAACGCAAATCATTTGCCATGGTTAAAACAAAACTGAAAAGATATCCTTTTGTAACATGCTGCTCTTCCCCGCAAAGCTGATAGTGATCCATTAATTCCGCTCCTTCTTCTACAACCCGAGGAGGCCTGGGACTAGGTGGTGGAAAAAGAGCATTGATCTGTGATGTGATGTTACAATAATACATTATCGCTCTTACCTTGGTTGGAGCTCTCATGCTCCGTAGGTTCTGTTTCCATGTTCTTCGTTCTTCTATAGAATGTGAGGCTGACGGCACTCCACGATTGACAGTTGCAGCTGTGTCGTTGAGGTGGTCGGATGCCAGGTTGTGCTCCTAGTAAAGTACTTACCTTTACCAGCTGGCTACGTGTCTTTCCTTCGTGATATCATCCCAACAATTTTGGCGACGATCTTAAGACTCCTGGAGCACAACCCGGTGCTATTTCGGCGTAATTCCTCTTTCCCATGCCCTGGTCTGGCTCCTGCACTCTTCGGAGGATTTGTGATTTCCTTCCTTTCGGTCTGTGAGGCAGAGCCGTTGCGTCCACATCATCTCTTTCTGCTGGTTTGCTGCATTTTGAGGTACTGTTTCTCGTCTTTCCTGATGTGGCCAGTTCCGCCCGTTTGAGGCGCGCGCTCCGTTCCGCTCTGCAGTGACGTCACCCCTACATCACTGGAACGCAGCACTCACCCTGACTTCCTTGCTGATCTGGTGCGCAACGCACGCAACGTTACGTATTGTTCCGCCATCTTGTTTGACCTAAATCCTTGTTTATTTCAACATTAGTCCCTCATCTTACTGCCGGATCTGTTACTCTTCAAGTCTCCATCGCTGGATCTCTCATTCTTCAAGTCCTCATTCAACCTACGGTATCGTCCACTTGGAATATATCCTTCGTGCACCTCTATTATTCATTTGTTATTATGTTTTTGTTTTAATTGGTACATGACTGACATCTAGTGGCCTACTTGTGTATTTCTTCTTTGCTTTACCAAGTGCAGTTACTTACGGTGATCTGCACACCCTGCTTGAACTAGTCTACTACAATGCTGGCAAGTAGTAACATGTAAACCTGTTGGAAAGTGGAGTGCAATTATATGTGTTTCTTTCAAAACTGTTGCCTGCTTACGGTCTCAGAATAGAGAGCTCTAGTGTCTGTCAGCAAGATTTCCTGTGCCGAAACACTTAAAGTACATTTCTTTCACACACCTTTTACCTTCTTGGTTGAGACATGGCTGCTAATTCCTCTAACGTAATTCTTCCGCCAATGTTTCTTGCTCAGCCAGGTCCTCCGCCTGTAATTTGGGAAGATTGGATTGAAATGTTACATAATTATATTGTAGCTATGGATGGTAACAATTTTTCCCCTGACAGAAAAAAAGCTGTGTTATTGAGTGCGTTAGGTACCGAAGGACAAAGTGTGTTTAAATATTTACCTGTGGCCATGGGACCCAATGGACAACCCATGGATGATGTATTCAAAGAAGTGATTAAGAGACTTGAAACAAGATTTTCCAAAGAAATACATTTGGTTTTGGTTAGATATAAGTTCTACACACAGCCGCAACTGGAAGGAGAAGCCATTGATGATTTTGTCTCTAGGTTACGCGAACTTTCAGTTAAGTGTCGCTTCAGCAACATGACAGAAGAACTGATCCGTGACCAATTGATTGTTCAATGTCGTGACAGGAAAATACAAGAAAGATTGTGGGCTGCCAAAGACCCTTCTTTGAAAGATGCTATTGATATGGCTAAAGTCATTGAAGAATCTCAAAAGTGTATAAAAGAATTGAGTAAGAAGGATAAAATGTCACAAGAAGTAGCAGATGTTGAATCAAAGGATGACTGCCTTGATGTTAATGCTGTATCAAAAAAAAGTTTTAAACCTACCAATGTTTCTGGGGCCACACCCAAATCTAAAACGAGAGAGTGTTTGCGGTGTGGCAGTCATTTCCATTTAGCTGACTTTAAAAATGTTTTGCTATTGATCAGATTTGCCACAAGTGTGGGAGGAAGGGGCATTACTCCAGGATGTGTAGGCAATCTGATGGTTCTGACAAGTCTAAGTTCAAAGTGAATGTTGTTCAGCAGAGTCATGATTATAAGACAACCGTAAATAGGGTCTTAGTTGTTGAAGAGACGTGCGATCAAACGTTGGTGGGAGTTACTCAAAACTCCCCTAGATTGACTAGACCCACTGCTGTATTTAATGTTTGTGGGAAAGACATTACTTTGATGGTGGACTCTGGTTCCATGTTCACAATCATACCTGAGTCTCTGTTTCGATCTACTTGGGTGAACGTTTCTTTATTGGATAAGGATATCAATCCAGTGGGCTACCAGGGCCAGTCTATAGATGTCCTGGGATACATGTCGGGTCAAATTACCTTTGGTTCACGTACCACCCATGGGAAAGTTTATGTGGCTAAAGAGGGTCCTCCAATTCTGGGTTGGATGCACCAATATGACCTTCATATTGTCATTAATCCGAGAGCTCCAAATCAGATAATGGTGGTAGAAGATGACATACAAGTTCATGACATCCTTAGAGATGCTCACAGAGTGTTCGAGGATAGGCTTGGTTGTGTTAAAGGGTATCAGCATCAAATTATTCTTAAACCTAATGCGTCCCCTGTACAACACAAGTTGAGGAGAGTTCCTCTGTCTGTGAGGCAGGGCCTTAAAGATATGTTGGATGATCTGTTAAAATCTGGAGTCATTGAACCTGTGGAGGCGTCCTCTTGGATTTCTCCGGTAGTTTTGACGCTTAAGTCAGATGGTCGTCTCCGCTTCTGCATTGATCTCAGGTCCCTAAATAGAGATATTGTTACTGACACATTCCCACTGCCCAATATTAATGAATTGCTGCAGTCTGTAGGTGGTGGGAAGTATTTTTCCAAAATCGATCTGCGAAGTGCTTACCACCAGATCGAATTGCACCCAGACTCTAAGGGCCATATGTATCAAGCATTTTCGCAATCGCAAACACTGCGAATCGCTAAATTTCAGTGTTTGCGAATGCAAAAATGACTTTGCGATGTATGAAACGGAATCGCATTGCAGAATTGCTAATCGCAAAAATAGCGATTCGCACAAATGTGCGAGCCCGATTCTGCGAATATTTTATGCGAGTTCGCATATTGCTGCACGCGATTTGCGAATTTCGCAAATAACGTAATCGCAGATAGCGAATTCGCAATGAGATGTACCACAAATTCGCTATCTGCGAATTAGCAAAATTCGCAATTTTGCACCTCGCAATTACCACCAACTCAGAGCAGGTGGTAACCAGGTGCAACCCATATAAGCTGGCCCAAAATGCAACAGGGGCTTTCACAATGGCTGCGTTGTACATCATCGCTAGGAGGCTGAGGATCAGAGCTGCTGGCCAGAGAAGGAGACGCAAAGAGAGGATCTTCAGTGCACGCATCACCTTGTTCCAGCAAACAGAGGAGCAGATCCATGAAAAGTACAGGCTGCACCCAGACAGCATCATGGATCTCATGGAGGAGCTAAAGCCCATGCTGGAGCACCCCACACGCAGGACACGCACCATCCCCACCCATGTGCAGGTCCTGTGCTCACTGCACCTGCTGGCGTCTGGGAGCTTTCAGGGGGTGATAGCAGCAGCAGGAGGGGTGACACAGAGTAGCCTGTCACGCCTCTTTCACAGGTTCCTGGATGCCATGATGCAGAGGTTGCAACACCACATCCATTTCCCTAACACGCAGCAGGCACTTGACCAAACCAAGCAGGGGTTCTATCAGATAGCCCAATTCCCCCATGTAATTGGCTGCATTGATGGGACCCATGTCGCCCTGTCCCCCCTCCCAGACAGAATATGTGTACAGGAACAGAAAGTGTTATCATTCCCTGAATATCCAGATAGTTTGTAATGCCACCCATGTCATCACGGACATAGTTGCGAAATATCCTGGAAGCACCCATGATTCATTCATTTTCCGCCACAGTGGGCTACACCGTCGCCTCTTGGCTGGGGAGTTTGGTGAGGGCTACTTGCTAGGTAAAAAATGGCTAACATTCACACATACAGTTGAGGCCTTGAGTGGGATGACAGTGTGTAACCCATTTCATTTGCACCCTGCAGGGGACAGCGCGTATGCAGTGAGGGATTTCATCATGACACCCTACTTGAATCCAGCCACTGCTGCGGAGCGCCGCTACAACAACGCCCACAGGTCGACCCGTAGTGTGATAGAAAGGACTTTTGGCATCCTAAAGAGCCGATTTAGGTGCCTACACAAGAGCGGAGGTGCCCTGCAATACAGCCCGGAGACCTGCTGCAAGATAGTGGTCGCATGTGCCATGCTGCACAACATAGCAACCAGGAAGGGCACCCCAGTGGAGCTCAGCGAATCGGAGTCATCCGATGAGGAGGGACCGGCTCCTCGTGCAGGACTAGCAGGTGGTGTTGGGGCAGCTGCCGGACGGCAGAGGCGCCAGGAGATCACGCACAACTATTTCTAGGTGAGTAATAATGACAGTATGCTATGCATTGGTGCACAACTGTGTTTTTATTACATTTGGTGCTAGTACAATTCTGGCACACAGCCTGATGCACACCTAATGTGTGTGAATGATATTTGCAACTGTTAAATTCACAATGCAAAGGTGTCCTAGACACTTCAGTCCACAGCAATGTGTTAAGTCACCCATGGCCATGCTTCCCTGATGCCACCTTATCTTCTGCGTGCACGGCTGCTTGCACCTCGCTCTGGGTGCCCACTGCTCTCCCCGGGTCATCCTGGGTTCTCCCCTGCCTCACGCTCCGCCGTCTGACCTCAGGTACTGGTGGTGTAATGCTGCTGCGGCTTGATTGGTCTTCACTGTCCCCTGTGGGCAGGGGTCCTGTCCCACCTGAGCCAGCCGCCTGCATCAGTTCCACAGCATGTGTCACCTGCACCAAGACCTTGGCCATATCCTGGCTGTTATGTGCCATTTCTACCTGCATACTGACACACCTACGTGACAGCAGGGACGTAACAGTGCACAGGCGGTTGACCGCCTTGCTGTATGTGTCCATGCGAGCGTTGGATCTCCTCTGCACGGCACACAGTTCACGTATGGCACCAGTCATTTCCCTCATCTCACCCCTCATGTTGCTCATGTGATGGTTTAGGGTTTGGAACTGACGCTGCATTGACCGCATTGATTTTACTTGCAGCCGCTGCACATTCCACCATAGTGCCCTCGAGGCCGGAGAACACGGACTGCTGCTCCTCATCACCAGCACTGGTGGACTGCCTTGCCCTGCGTCTGTTTCCTCCTCCTTCCCTCTGGTGGTCAGGGGACTGTTGCCTGTGTGGGACTGTAAGCTGGGCCTGGCCTGCCTGGGATTCGTCTCCGCTTCCCTGTAGGTCTGCCTCCATCTGTGGTAGTGGTGGCACGATGTTGCGTTTTCTGCATGCAACAGGGATTTCAGGGGTCTGTGCCTCCTGCTCCTCCTCCCCTGCCTGCTCATCGGTGACATCTGCCTCCTCATGCCCTGAACTGCCCTCCTGCCTTGCCAGTGGTGCTGTGAAGACAGAAGCACAGACAATATTTGTAGTGTACTCATTCTCATTTTGTAAGAGGTTAAATCTACTTATTTTTGCATTACCTACATCCTGTCTGCCTGTATTTTGCATTCCCTAACTCACTGTCACTGTTACTACCTTGCTGTGTCTCAATACTACACTGTTTGGTGCATGTGACTACATCTCCCATGATGCATTTCAGGGTGTACACAACACCATGTACTGGAGTTGAAAAACTGTTTGGTTGCTGGGGGCTCATAACTGTGTGGGTGCTATGGTGGAGTGGAAGGGGACAGATGGCATGCATCTTACCTTGACTGGTGGTGGGTGGGTCGGAGCTGTCCAGGTCAGCCACTCCACTGACACTCTCCGATAGCAAGGTGGACTCCACCAACTCCTCCTGGGGCGTGGACTCTGCAGCACTGGATGTGCCGCCCCGGTCTTCTTCACCTCAGCCAACCTGGTTGCCAGCTTTTCTTTAGATCTCAGCCGCATATCGTACCAGCGCTTGCGCAGGTCCTCCACAGTGCGGTGGGTTACACCTATGGCATTCACCTTGTCCTGTATGGCATCCCAGATTTTCCTCTTCCTTGCCTCTGGCACGTTCAGGGCTTTTTTCCCAAATAGGAGCTCATGGCTGCCTACCATCTCCTCTATCAGGACTTCCTGCTCCCTGTCACTGAATTTGGGTTTTCTCTTCCTTCCTGCCTCCTCCTTCTCCTTCTCCTTCTCCTGCTCCTGGGGATTCATTTCACCTCCCTGGATGTCAGTGCAGTGCTCTTCCACTCTCCCCTCAGGCTCTGACTGTGCTTCTGGCAATCAGGTGCAGCTGTGCAGTCACACTTCCTGGTTGTGATGTAATCAAGCTGCACCTGAATGGCAGATTCCCCATTTTGCGATTCCTTATTAGCGAATTTCGCAAATAAAGAATCGCAAATTGGGATTCTCAGAATTATTCTGCGAATTTAGGCGAATCGCTAAATAATTGCGATTTTCTTGATACATCGTATTTTGCGATTCTCACAATGCGATTCGCAAAATATCGCATTTTGAGAATCGCAAATTCCGATTTTCATACATATGGCCCTAAGTCTCTTACAACTTTTATCACAACGGAAGGCATTTTTCAGTTCACTCGCATGCCCTTTGGGCTAGCTTCAGCTGCGAGTGTTTTCCAGAAAGAATGATGTCGAATATGCTCAAAGGTCTGCCTGGTGTAGTTTATTTTCAAGACGACATCTTGGTTTCAGGAAAAACCATTCAAGAACACAATGTATCTCTTAAGCAGGTTTTGTGGAAGCTGGAACAACAGGGTCTCACTGTTAATAAAGAAAAATGTCATTTTCTCACCAATCAAGTTGATTACTTGGGGTATTCTATCTCTAGTGGTGGGATTTCTCCCAAAAAGAATTTGTTAAGTGCCATAAGAAATGCTCCGTCTCCTAGGGACAAGGACCAGCTTAGGTCATTTCTGGGGCTGGTCGAGTACTATGCTAAATTTGTGCGTGCATTTGCTGATTTATCTGAACCTTTGAGGAAACTTCTTCGTAAAGGTTGCAAATTTGTTTGGGGCAGTGATGAGTCTGATGCCTTTTCTAAAATAAAGGAGCAAATTTGCAATGCTGGTATTCTTGCACCGTTCAGTGTTTCCTGCAAATCGTTTCTCACAGTTGACGCCAGTTTGACGGGCATTGGTGTGGTATTAACCCAACTTCAGAGTGGCACTGAGAGGACAATCACATTTGCATCAAGAACTCTTACTCAAGCTGAAAGGAACTATTCAGTGATAGAGCGTGAGGCTCTTGCTGCAGCGTGGGGAGTGGAGTATTTCAGGGTATATTTGTGGGGATCTAGATTTGTGTTGAGGACCGATCACAAACCCTTAATGAAAATCCTGCTGGCAGGGGGTGCTGGTAAGGGTTCGGCGTGTCTTGCCAGATTTGCTGCGAGGTTACAAGAGTACCTTTATGATGTTGAGTTCATTCATGGTTGGAGAAACATACAAGCGGATTGTTTGTCACGCATGTCACTTGATTGGGAAACAGTGGACAGGGAAGTGGTCAAGAAACTGGAAAGTGAAGAAGCTGTTGCTTTTGTCTTTGATGTTTGTGAATGCAGTTTGGGTGCTTTCTCTAAGTTACAGTGGTCTGAGGCAATGATCAGTGATTCTGTTTTGCAGGAGGTTATTACACTTATCAAGAAAGGTTCACCTCGTGAGAGTATGGTGTCAACACCTGTGAGGCCGTATTGGAAACTATTGGATGAATTGTCTCTGAGTGGTAAAGATGTTATCATGAGAGGTGAGAGATTTGTGCCCCCGGCTGCTCTCAGGTTGCACATTTTTAAACTTGCGCATGTGGGTCATTTGGGCCAAGGCATGACTATCAGGCGTATCAAACAGGAATTCTGGTGGCCTGCTATGGATGATCAGATTAGGCACTGGGTGATTGATTGCACTCTTTGCAAAGAGAGTGAGAAGAGACTGAAAGTTGGTTCTCAGCGTCCGATGGGTCACATTGAGGATCCTGGAGAGCTGTGGCATACTATTTGTCTTGATTTTATTGGTCCTCTTTCTGAGTTGTCTTTAGACATGAGGTTTGCTGCTGTGATTGTGGATGTGCACTCGAGGTGGTTGCATCTTGAATTTTTGAAAGACGTTACTTCTTTGTCTACGATTGCTGTGTTGGAAACCTTGTTTTTGCATGAGGGTGTTCCGCAAGTCTTACTCACTGACAATGGGACTCAACTCACTTCTGGGGAGATGCGTTGTTTTCTGGAGAAGTGTGGTGTGAGGCATTCATGTACTTCTCTTTACAATCCCATGGGGAATGGCATTGTGGAAAGGGCGAACAGACTTATTAAAGGTACCATACAACTTGCCTTAGTTAATGGATTGTCTCCCAAACGTCTTGTTCAAGACATGTTGTGGGCTTATTGTACCACTTCTCATAGTGTTACATTGAAATCTCCTTTCTTTGTCATGAGGGGCATCTCCCTGGCTCACGGCTTGTCCCATCTTGGCTCAGAAATTGGGTATCTTCTGGGGAGGATCCTGTGTTCGATGTCTCTCCTTCCAAAATCTCTGTTGGTAATTGGGTCAAATTAAAGTCTGGTAGGATTAGAGGTGGTCTTACTAAGTTTAAAGGACCTTTCCGTGTTGTCAGTGTTGGAAGGTATTTTGTTGTTATTGAAGGAGGAGAGCGTTGGAATTTACGCAGAGTAGCTTTGTACCAAAAGGAGGTTCTGTGTCCAAGTGTTCCACAGATGATGAAGGCTGTTCGGCTGCTATGTACATGCCAGATAAGGTTATTGGGTGTGATCCTCAAGCCAGAACTGTGGAAGATGTTTCTCGTTTCAATGACTTGTGTCCTTCTTCCCAAGGCATGGGGGAGGGAGTTCAGGGGGGTCCTCTAACTCTTTTGGTGGTGAGTTATCTGGTAGGATTGGTAGACCTCCTGTATATCTTCAGGATTATGTTAGATCATGAATTTAATGCTGTATTTTCCTTTCCTTCATCTCTTCTTATCCCGTTTTCTTCTTTTCTGTTGTTCTTCTTCTTCTGTGCTTTCTTTTTGCATATTAAGGGAAGAGGATGTGATGTGATGTTACAATAATACATTATCGCTCTTACCTTGGTTGGAGCTCTCATGCTCCGTAGGTTCTGTTTCCATGTTCTTCGTTCTTCTATAGAATGTGAGGCTGACGGCACTCCACGATTGACAGTTGCAGCTGTGTCGTTGAGGTGGTCGGATGCCAGGTTGTGCTCCTAGTAAAGTACTTACCTTTACCAGCTGGCTACGTGTCTTTCCTTCGGGATATCATCCCAACAATCTGCCACAACCCTCCCAGTCTGGTCAGCCGGGAAGACCCCTCGTCGGGGGTGAAGGATATCTATCCAAGCAACGTCGACTGCTCAAGTCCCGTACTGGGCGGATTCCATGTATATGCTCCCTTGATTCCTCCGACACCGACCGCAATTACTCCCGAACAGGGGGACCACTTCACCACTGTCCCCCGACACCCCACAATACTCATGAAACACAACCTTCAGTTCCCCCAGATGAGATGGGGTCCCCGCGTTGATGGAGCTGCAGTGCGGATGATTCGAACGACGGGCTCCAAGCACAATCACCAATTCAGCGACTTGGTTGTCCACCAGCTTTAAATGTTTGATCCTACAAAGGAAGAGGTCCACCTCGAATATCCCGAAATGTACTGTTCTTCTTTGTTCCTATGGAAGTTTCAAGGTGACAGATACTTCTGGTGTAGAAGCATGGGGTGGGGGGCATTACTATTGGGGGGAATGGGAATGTTTTTGCGTTCCGACAGGGCCGGACTGAGAGCGCCAACCAGCCCTGGCAATTAAGTTGGACTGGCCAGGGGGAGGGGGTTGGTGGGATGCTGGTGAGAAGCACTGCTGCTGCTTTTGTTACACAACCAGCCCCCAGTAACAAAAACGGCCCCCACAGGTCCAAAACCGGCCCCCACCCTTCTGACCCACCTGGAAAACGCCTGGTGCCCATTACAACCAGTCCAGCTCTGATGAGCGAGACTGTACACCGCACGCCTCCATATAGAACCATGGGGTACTAGTCACTCCACCTATAGACCTTCATGGCTGACTTTCATCTTCTCTCCTGGAATATGAAAGGTCTCCTCGACCGCATCAAGCGCACAGTGGTCCTCCGCTGTGTTAAACGTCACCAACCAGACATTGCCTTGCTACAAGAGACCCACCTATTAGGCTCAAAATGCCCCTTCCTGTGTAGATTTGGATATGACCATGTCTTTCACACAGGTATTATTAGGGGCCATGCAAGGCCCACTGAACAGAAGTACCTTGATGCTGGTTGTAACAGCAAGATGAGAAGTGCAACCGAGCGATGCGTCGGTGTCGATCGTGCAGTCGAGGTGATGCATCTCTTTTCTCCACGCAATGATGGCAATTATTTTCAAAGATGAAGCACCAGGTCTGAGATGCGTTGGTTCCAAATCCAATGTACTGGGTTTGCTCCACACAGTCTAGGGGATGCGTCGATCGTCTCTCCTGCAGCGGCGGCGATGCAGTGGTTCCGATGCGTTGCCTCTGATAGCGATGCACTGGTTCCACGTGTGATGTGCTGATTCGATTCCCGCAACAGTGGCGATGCATCAATTCTGCTTCCTGCAGCAGAGGATGCATCAGTTCCACTGCAGGAAGCACCTGGATCCACTTCCAATGGACCAGGCATAGGAACAGGAGGTAAGACTTTGATATCCCTGAGTCTCAAAACAGGAGGCAAGCCAGCATGCCCTTGGAAATCACTCTGCGTTCAAGTCAAAGAGTCCAGTTTTTCCTCAGCATGGCAGAGGGTAGTAGGCAGCAAGGCAACCCAGAAGATAAGCAGTTATTCCAGAACAGCAGTCTAGCAGAGTATAAGTCCTTGTAGCAGCACAACAGTCCTTCCTCCTGGCAGAGTTTCTTCACATGCCTAGTAATGTCTGATTTGGTGGGGTCAGAGACCCAGTACTTATTCCCAGTTGTGCCTTTGAAGGGGAGGTGACTTCAAAGAAAGACTTTGAAGTGCACAGAGGTCCTTCCTTCCCAGCTCTGGCTGCAGACTTACTACAGGGAGTATACAGCCCTTTTTTGTGGGGACAGGACACAGCCTATTCAGGTGTAAGTATCAGCTCCTCTCTCCCATCCTTCCCATCAGGATGTGGATGGTCACTCAGTCACACTTAAGCTTTCTTTGTGTGTGGTCTAGAGGGAATTTACAAAGACCAGCTGTCACCACCTCAGACGTGTATTGGAGACAGACTGCAGGCACACAGGGCTAAGAGCAGAAACATGCCATCTTTCTATAAGTGCAAAAGAAACAATTGATGGACGGAATGCTGGACAATGCAAACATTCACCCCCAGTCACAAGGATCTGGGTTTAATCCATCATACTTGCTATAAGTGGCATTTTTAAAAGGGTAATTGTTAGAAATTGGATTTCTGGTTGGCAGAGGTATGCACCCTGTCTAAGCAGGAACCACAATCCTAGTCAGAGTCAGTCAGATACATATCATAAATTGACCTGTGCTCACCCTCTGGTAGCTTGGCACAGAGGGGTCCGGCTTAACTTCAGAGGCAATGTGCAAAGTATTTATGCAACCCTTCAATCAGTAACACAGTCTAAACACTAGAAAAGACTCCACATCAGTTTAGAACAATAGCTTATATTTGTATGAGTACAACAAGGCCCAAATGAGAAAATCCAATAAGTAGAAGGCAAGATATTAATTTTTAAAGAATAAACTGATATGTAGTGCTTAGAAACAAATAGCGCCAACCGTGGCTATCTGGTTGTCTTGATCAGATCAAATCCAAAAGTTCAGGCCGACCGTGATGGAGCGCAGCCTTGGCCCATGGAACAGTACCTTGAATGTGTCGACGTCAGGGGCAGTGCGGGATGCGTCGATCTCGCAGATGTAGGCGATGAGTTGGTTCCAAGCTCACACCGTCGAGGATGCATCAACAATCAATATGCGAAGAACACTGGAGCGCTGCGTCGTCGTCAAATTGCTGGCCTGTAAGCGATGTGAACAGCACAAAGTCATCCATCTGCGCCGAGCCGCACAAAGTCAGAGATGCATAGGAAACTGGAGACGATGCGCTGTGCAGTCGGTGATGCGGTGTCCGCTGTCCGGGCAGCAGCTGTGATGCGTTGGCATCGAGGGAGATGTGCCGGTTCCAATCAGTGCAACGTTATCGATGCATGGGTTTTTAAAGATGCAGCACTTTCAACTCACTTCCAAGGACCCAGGACGGGATTGGCATCACTTGGCAGAGCAGGACTCACAGCAGATAGAGTCCATGTGCTGTTTGCAGGTTGACGAGAGAAGTCTTTGATATCCCTGAGAATTCAGAAAAAAACAGGAGGCAAGCCAACAAGCCTTGGAGATACTTGGGGGCATATTATCAAGAACTGGCTTTAAAATTATCGCCGCTTTAGCGGCAGAAAACTGCCGCTAAAGCGGCGATAATGGGCTTGATAATATGCCCTTGAGAATTCCAATAGAAGCCCATGTTGACACCAGAACATGGGCTTCTATTGAATTCTCAAGGGCATATTATCAAGCCCATTATCGCCGCTTTAGCGGCAGTTTTCTGCCGCTAAGCGGCGATAGTCTTAACGCCGTTCTTGATAATATGCCCCTTGGGTTCTGGGATGTAGAGATGCAGATCCAGTCCTTCTCATTGCCAGGCAAGAGGTCAGCAGGCAGCAGGCCAACACAACAAAGCAGTTCAGCGAAGTAGAAGTCCTTCCAGCTGCACAACAGTGCTTCTTTCTGGTAGAATGTCCTCAGTTATAGAAGTGTTTTGAGTTGGTGGTGTCAGAGACTCATTACTGATATCCCGTTAGGCCTTTGAAGTGGGAGAGACTTCAAAGAGATGCCTTTGAAGTGCACAAGGCCCTGTCTTTCCTGCCCTGGCTCCAGACTCACTACAGGGGAGTATGCAGCCCTTTGTGTGGGGACAGGACACAGCTCTTTCAGGTGTAAGTGTCGGCTCATCCCTTCCAATCTGCCCAGGATGGCTCATCACACACCTAAGCTCCCTTTCTGTATGGCTGTCTAGAGGGAATGTACAAAGCCAGCTGTCACCTACACCAGACGGGTATTCAAAGACAAGCTGAAGGCACCAAATGGTTTAACTTTCTAAAAATCCCATTTTCAGAATTGCAATTCAACATCCAACTTCACCATAAGTTGTGTTTTTAAGTTTTGATCACAAAGACACGAAATGTGGGGTCCCATCTGTATGCGATTGGAAATTACACATATAAACTGTAATAAGGCAATCCCAATGTTATCCTATTGGAGAGATAGGCATTGCAGTAGTGAAAACGAATTGAAGAGTATTTCACTACCAGGACATGTAAACCTTAAACGTACATGTCCTACTTTTAATCACACTGCACCCTGCCCATGGGCTGCTCAGTGCCTTCCTTAAGGGTGGCCTATATGTAATAGAAAGGAAGGTTTGGGCCTGGTAAGTTGGTTAACTTGCCAGTTCCACATAGCAGTTTAAAACTGCACACACAGGCTCTGCAGTGGCAGGCTTGAGACATGTTTAAAATTCTAATTAAGTGGGTGGCACAATAAGTGATGCAAGCCCACTAGTGGTATTTTTACAGGTCCTAGGCACATGTAGTGCACTTAAATAAAGACTTATAAGTAAAGTAAATATGCAATTGTGGATAAGCCAATGTTACCACGTTTTAAGTACAGAGCATATGCACTTTACTACTGGTTAGCAGTGATAAAGTACCCAGATTCCTAAAGCCAGCAATAACAAAGTCATCAGAAAGAGTAAAAACAGGAAGTCTGAAGGCAAAAAGTCATATGAAACCACGCCAGGGATGCCAGGTCTAACATGTGCCCCCCCCCCACTGGAAAGTGGGGAGAGCTGCCCTACCCCTTGGGAGTTCTCTTCACTAAGGTGGAAGAACTTAGAGAGACCATGAGCATTGGCATGGTCTGTGCCAGGATGATGTTAGACTACAAATTTCATTCCCTGTAGAGAGTTTGGGATCCTCATTTGCATTGACCAACTGAGGGGTCTATGGTCTGGGTGCCCATACATAAGTTCAAAGGGGCTGAAGCCAACCCTCTCAGCAGTACCTCCCTGTAGACAAACGAAAGACGTGGCAGGAGGATGTTCCACTTACACCTCAATGGTTCTGGTAGACCCATAATCATGCCTTTTATGGTTCAATTGAACCTTTCAACCAACCCATTGGTTTTGGGAGTGGTAAGGATTGGAGAACTTGTAGGTAACCCCACACTCTTTCCAAATGGCCTTCATGTACCCAGACATGAAGTTAGTATACCCCGGTCAGATACCACCTCCTTGGGGAAACCCACACAGGTAAAGATCACCATCAGTGCCCTAGCGACGGCTGGCACAGCCACAGTCCTTATGGGTATAGCTTCCGGGTACCGGGTGGCATGGTCCACTAAAACCTTAACAAATCTGTTGCCCATGGCCGTCTTGGGGTCCAGAGGCCTAACAATATCGATGTCCACCTACTCAAAAGAGGGGCTAATAAAAGAAAAAATGTGCAGGGGGCCTTGCACTTCCTTCCTGGCTTGCTACTCGCCTGGCAAGTAGGACAGGGCCTACAGCATGCATATTTATTTATTTATTTGTTGATTTATATGGCGCAGCTTATCACCCTTTAGGTGCTGTCCATGGGCGCAGGAAGATTAAGTGATTTGTCCAGAATCACAGGATGTTGAGCCAATGCCGAGACTCAAACCCGAGTCAGCCGTTCAAAACAGAAACACAGTAAAAACAACATATAAAGACACCACACCAGTTTAGAAAATCAGCTTATCAGTAAAACAACACCAAAATGACAATAATCCAATAAGTAGAAGTCAAGATATGATTTTTAAAAGAATAAACTAATTTGTAGTGTTTAGACCGAGTCAAATCCAAAAGTTCAGGCAGACTACGATGGAGCGTGGGTCGGATACAGGGATCAGCCTTGGCCTGCTGAACAGTACCCTGGATGTGTTGAGGTCAAGTGCGAAGCGGGAAGTAAAGGTGGCGATGCGTCATCAATCAAGATGCAAAGAACACTGGTACAATGCGTCATCGTCGAACTGCTGGGCTGTAGACAATGGGAGCAGCATGAAGCGATGCATTGGCACCGAGCCGCACAAAGTCAGAGCTGCATCGCAAACTGGAGTCAATGCATCGCACAGTCAGTGATGCGGTGTCCGTGGTCTGTGCAGCAGTAGGCGATGCATCGGTGTCGAGGGAGATGCGCTAGCTCTGATCGGCACAACGTTGTTGCTGCGTGGGTTTTTAAATATGCAACACTTTAAACTCACTTCCAAGGGCCCAGGGCTGGATTGGCACCACTTGGCAGAGCAGGAATCACAGCAGATAGAGTTCAGGTGCTGTTTGCAGGTTTAAGTGAGAAGTCTTTGATATCCCTGAGACTTCAGAAAACAGGATGCAAGCCAACATGCCCTTGGAGATACTTAGGTTCTGGGATGTAGAGATGAAGGTCCAGTCCTCTCTCTCCATGCAAGAGGGCAGCAGGCCAATACAACAAAGCAGTTCAACAAAGTGGCAGTCCCTCCAGCATCACAGCAGTCCTACTTCCTGGTAGAATGTTTTCAGCTATAGAAGTGTTCTGAGTAGGTGGTGTCAGAGGTCCTGTACTTATACCCAATTGGGCCTTTGAAGTGGAGAAGACTTCAAGAGATGCCTTTGAAGTGCATGTGACCCTGTCTTTCCTGCCAGGGCTCCAGACTCACTACAGGAGTGTATGCATCCCTTTGGGGACAGGTCACAGCCCTTTCAGGGCTAAGTGTCAGCTCCTCCCTTCTACCCTGCCCAGGATAGCCCATCAGGATGTGGATGGCCCATCATTCACACCTAACCTCCCTTTGTTAGTGGCTGTCTAGAGGGAATGCACAAAGCCAGCTGTTACCCACCCCCAGACGGCTATTCAGAGACAAGCAGAAGGCCCCAAAAAGTTTAAGTGAGAAAATGCCAACTTTCTAAACAGAAGTAGTGATTACAGAGACACCAAATTTGTGGGTCCCATATCTTTCCAATTGGAAATTACACATATAAACTTTAATAAGGCATTTCCAATGTTATCCTATGGGAGAGATAGGCCTTGCAGTTGTGAAAAACAAACTTCAGAGTATTTCAATACCAGGATATGTAAAACTTAAAAGTACATGTCCTACTTTTTAATTAGACTGCACCCTGCCCATGGCTGCTCAGGGCCTACCTTAGGGGTGATCTATATGTAATCAAAAGGAAGGTTTGAAATTGGCAAGTAGGTTAACTTGCCAGGTCAACATGGCAGTTTAAAACTGCACACAAGGGCTCTGCAGTGGTAGGCCTGAGATATGTTTAAAGGGCTACTTAAGTGGATGGCACAATCAGTGCTGCAGGCCCACTAGAGGGAAAAAGCAAAAGACACACAGAAGATGGATTCAACCCAGATCTGTGACTCTGAGTGAGTGTCTGAAAAGTTTCATCGCTCGGTCCATCATCTCCTTGTATTTGCTTTGTTCTCCCTAAGTTGGCAGGGTATGCCCAGACGGGTGTCCCTTGCTCTCTTTGCCACTGGATTCAAGCTTGCCTGGCTTATGAGGGGTGTTACCCCGAAACCGGTCCCAGGATGCATGTTTCCAGTCTAGGGGACTGTTCCCATGAGAAACAGGGCCAAGACTGATTTGCATATGGCTGGGTCTGAACTGGGGTGGCGAAGTGAGCTAACGAGCGATGATGGATTCAACCTAGATCTGTGACTGGGGGTGAGTGTCTGAAAAGTTTCAAGGGCTACTTACGTGGATGGCACAATCAGTGCTGCAGGCCCACTAGTTGGAGAAAGCAAAAGGCACAGATAATGGATTCAACCCAGATCTGTGACTGGGGGTGAGTGTCTGAAACGTTTCAGCGCTCCGTCCATCATCTCCTTGTGTTTGCTTTGTTCGCCCTAAGTTGGCAGGGTATGCCCAGCCATGGGTCCTGTATTCACTTTGCCACTGGTTTCAAGCTAGCCTGGCCTATAAGGTGTGTTACCCCAAAACCGGTCTCAGGATGCGTGTTTCCGGTCCAGAAAAGACCTGGCTTGGAAGTTTGGACTGGACTGTTCCTTTGAGGAACAGGGTCTAGATGGCGAAGTGAGCTAAAGAACGATGATGGATTCAACCCAGATCTGTGACTGGGGGTGAGTGTCTGAAAAGTTTCAGTGCTCCGTCCATCATCTCCTTGTGTTTGCTTTGCAGGCCCACTAGTAGCATTTAAATTAAAGGCCCTGGACACATATTAGGGACTAATAAGTAAATTAAGCATGCCAGTTGCGGATAAGCCATGTTACCATGTTTTAAGAAAAGAGCACATGCTCTTTAGCACTGGTTAGCAGTGTTAAAGTGCCCAGGTTCCTAAAGCCAGCAAAAACAAAGTCAACAAAAACAGTAAAAACAGGAGGTCCGAAGGCAAAACGTCAAGGGAAACAATGCCAAGGATGCCAGGTCTAACAGTAGTGATAAATTGAAGTTTACCAGTAAAGAGGATTTATCACTACCATTCCAATTATATGAAACATGATAGATCTATTCCTTCTAAATCAGAAATTACAGCTTATAAGTATAAGAAGGAATTTCCAAAGTTAACCTATGAGAGGGGTAGGCTCTCATAATAGTGAAAAACTAATTTGGGAGTTTTTCACTTTCAGGACATGTAAAACTTAAACGTACATGTCCTACCTTTTAATTACACAGCACCCTGCCCTATGGGCTACCCATGGCCTACCTTAGGAGTGATGTATATGTAATAAAAGGTGAGTTTAAGGCTTGGCAAAGGGTTTTAAATGCCAAGTGGACATGAAAGTGCAACTGCACACACAGGCTCTGCAGTGGCAGACTTGAGACATGTTTAAAGTGCAACTTGTGTGCTGCAGGCCCACTAGTAGCATTTAATATACAGGCACTTGTCACATGTAGTGCACTCTTCTAGCAACTTATAGGTAAATTAAATATGCCAATTGTGGATACGTCAATCAAACCTTGTTTTAGTGGAGAAGCATATGCACTTTAGAACTGGCTGGCAGTGGCAAAGTACTCAGAGTCTTAAGGCCAACAAAAAGAAATCAGCAAAAAGGTGAGACAAACAGGCAAAACATTTGGAAAAAATCACCCTAAGACTGCCAGGTCTAACATGTGTCCCCCCCAGCTGAAAGTAGGGAGAGGTGTCTAACCTCTTCAGAGTTCTCATCACTAAGGTGGAAGAACCTGGAAAGACCATCAGCATTGGCATGGTCTATCCCAGGTCTGTGTTCTACAGTAAAGTCCATTCCCTGTAGGGAGATATTCCACTTCCAAAATGTTGGATTCTCATCCCTTATTTCCATTAGCCACCTGAGGGGTCTGTGGTCTGTCTGAATCAGGAAGTGACTCCGAAACAGGTATGGTCTCAACTTCTTCAGTGCTCAGACCACAGCAAAGGCTTCCTTTTCAATAGCATTCTACCTCTGTTCCCTGGGAAGTAACCTCCTACAAATGAAAGCTAAAGGTTGATCTAGGCCCTCACCATTTAGCTGAGGTAGAAGTGCCCATATATGCCATGTTCTGAGGCATCTGTCTGTACAATTAATTCCCTGGAAAAATCAGGGTCCTTGAGCACAGGGGCTGTACACATGGCCTGCTTTAGGGAGTGAAATGCTTTTTGGCATGCCTCTGTCCAAATCACATTTCTGGGCTGCTTCTTTGAAGTCAGCTTTGTCAAGGGGGCAACAATGGTGCCATATCCTTTGACAAACCTCCTGTAGTACCCAGTGAGGCCTAAGAAGGCTCTTACCTCAGTTTGGGTTTTGGGGTGCTCCCAGAGCATGATAGTCTCTATCTTGGGCCTGGAGTGGCTGCACCTTACCCCTGCCCACCAGGTGTACTAAGCACAACACAGACCCCTGGCCTATCTGGCACTTACTAGCTTTGATAGTCAGAACTGCCTGTTGCATGGCCTGAAGAACTTCCTGCAGGGGAAAAAAGGTGATTCATTGCAGCTGCTACTGAAGACAGCTATGTCATCCAGGTAAGCAGCACTGATGACCTCTATACCAGCCAAAACCTGATTCACCAGCTTTTGGAAGGTGGCAGGGGCATTCGTTAATCCAAAGGGCATCGCTTTGAATTGGTAGTGGCCCTCTGGAGTGGAGAACGCTGACCTTTCCTTGGCTCTTTCCCTTAGGGCAGTCTGCCAGTACCCTGAAGTAAGGTCAAAGGTACTCAGGGAATTGGGCAGCCCCTAACCTATCAATCAGCTCATCAGCCAGGGGGTCTGGATAAGAATCAGTCTTGGCGACTGAATTGATCTCCCTGTAATCTACACAGAACAAGTTCTGGTGTGGTGCCTGGTGAGGCAGCTTTTAGTACCAGCACCATGGGGCTGGACCAGGGGCTGCTGGAGGGTTCAATCGCCCCTAACTCCAGCATCTTAGAAATCTCATCTTTGATGCTGGCCCTCAATTTGTTCACACAGCCTGTATGTTTTATTCTTGACAGGGAGACTGTCTCCTTTGTCCACATCATGGGTACACAGGTGGGTAGTCCCAGGTGTGAGGAAAACAGAAGGCAGAACTGCCCCATCAACTTGTGACAGTCCCTCTGCTGTTCTGAAGTCAGGGTAGGAAAGAGGTTCACACCTTCCACTGACCCATCTTTCTCTTTGGAGGCTAAGAGATAAGGGAGAGTGTCACTCTCCTCTTCCTCCTATCCATCTGTCACCAGCAACATGGTGACCTCAGACCTCTCAAAGTGTGGTTTAAGACGGTTTATATGGAGCATCCTGTGGGTGTGCCTGGGGGTCTTGAGGTCCACCAGGTAGGTTACCTCCCCTTCCTCTCAACTATTTCAAAGGGCCCAGTCCAACGGTCTTGGAGGGCACTGGACTCCACAGGTTCCATCAGCCACACTTCCTGCCCAGGCTGAAATGAGTAAGTAAAATCATACATGAGAAGTCCAAGAAAATTCCCACAAACAAGAAACTAAAATTGTTCCAACTTCTCCCCAACTCACCGTCTCCCTCGGGCAAGACATGCGAACAACCCACCCCTGTAACGAGTAGTTTGGGGAACATCATCCACCGCCCCATCCCCTCCCTCCAGTAACCGGAAACTCTCTCCCATGTCCCATGTCTGTGCTGTTGCTGCCTAACCCACAGGTCTCCCTGTGTCTTGAGAATGAATACCCCATGTCTGGCACAACCTCCGTATCCACATGGGTACCATCAGGACAGACAACAATCCGCCCCATCCTTCTTGAGATATCCTGGCTTGCCAATGGTGTGGTCCATCTCCTCAGTTTGCCGACTGTTGCATCGTGCTCTGTTGAGTCCATCCACGAGGGACCTGTCCCTGGAAGAGGTCCATTTCAGCGTGTCCAGCCAGTCATTTTACTCTTCCGGTGTGTAGAAGAACCACCATTTCCCTTCGTGCAGTACACACAATTTTGCAGGGTACATCATGGTAGATCAGATTTCTAACTCCGGTCACATAGCCACATTTTGACTGTCATGTAATTCCTGCACAGACCTTGCACTTTTTTAGTGTAGTACAGGAAGATGGAGAGGTTTCTGCCCTCGAACTGTGGCGGCCTCTGTACTCGGACATGTTGCAAGTTAATATCCTGGTCTCGTAAATTAAACATGTGTGCTAAGATGGCCCTGGGTGGCGCCCTAGCTGTGGTGATGGGGCCAACTCCTGCGTGCAAGTTCTATGTTAATGAATTTTGACAATATTTTGGGCCGAAGCACATTTACGATCCAGTTCTCCAAGAACGCAAATGGTTACATCTCGACCTGCCCTCTGAGTCCTCCATTCTGTCCTCCAGTTGTGCTGAAACATTTTTTAACATAGACACAGAATCTTTTAACTCCTGCACCTCATATTTGAGCTGTGATACAGTCCCCCAGTCTCAGTGATGCTGTCTGCCACTTTTCTGAGTGCGGTTCTCAGGAAGTTCATGTCGATGGCCACAGAGTCTATTTTAACCACCAGCCCCTCTCATGAGCCTTTGATTGTCACCATCAGGCCCGCCAGCATGGGGGCTCGATCCGCTGGTTCTCTGCTCCTGCACCCCTGTTCGGCCTCCATCCCCTCCGCGAGTAGCACATGCTTTTAATTAACACTCTTGCTCGCTTGTGACAGTTTGGCTGCTTTACCTTTACCCAATGTGGCGTGCAGTCTGGGGCAGTATACTCTGCCTCAAGTCACTTACCTGAGCTGGGTTCCCCAGCACCCGACCCATATGGACGGTATGTGACTTGTATCTCACTTCAGGTAATCAGATGCCACCCCCAGGGACAGCTGCGAGATACCCTGCAGCTGTCCCCTCACTGGGCACTCCCCGGACTCCCCAGACAGCAGAGCCCGCATCCACTAACTCAGCATCATGGAGCCAGCTTCAAGGTCTCTCCATCTGAAAAGGCCAGAGCACTGCTCCCGGGGGGCCCTCCTTTTCTCACTCAGTCCCCCTCAGTCTCTGTCTCTGACTTTACTGGCCTCTCTCAGTGGGCCCCTCCTCCTGGTTGCACCGCTCACCGGCCTCATGATCGCCATGTCCCTGGGGCCTTCGCTTAGTGCCACAATGCTCCCCAAATTGCAAGGCCTCTCAGAGGGCCATGGCACCTCACCGATCGCCACATGGTAGGGTCAGATCACAGCCCCTGTCAAGCCCGCTCCTCAGACTATTGCAGATTTACATCAGGTCGCGGGCAAGGTCTCACTACTCACACCGGCGGCAGTTCTCCAGCATTACTTGGTCCACTGCTTACGCACCCGACGGGCTCTTCCAGGGCACAGGTATGGTGACCACCTGTAGCAGTTTCATGCGTGGCTGCTGGTTCACTGCTTCCAGTCACGGCTGCCACACCTCTCCACACAGCTCCGGTGCCGTGTCTGCAAGGAGCTGTCAAGCTTTTGCTCTCCCCCAGGCTCACTCGGATTGCAATACCCCCAGGGGTCGCACCAGTCCACCAGCAGCTCTGGCCTCAGAGGCCCTGGATTTCGAGTTAGTGCTGCAGCTCGGATCCGGTCCAAACTCACCTCCTCGGCCGCCGAATGCACCAATCTGTCCCTTGTCGTCCTGTATAACTTCGAGACAGTTTAGCAGTGTCGGTGGTCCTCGATGCCGCAGGATATTGCCAGGATGTATTAGTGCCAACAGGAGCTCTGCAAGGAGAGACTATCCGTCATGTTGCTAGGCCATGCCTCCCTAAATCTTCTCTTTTAATACATATGTCACCCCTAAAATAGGCCCTAAATCGCCCACAGGGCAGGATGCTTTGTATTTAAAAAGTATGACATATGTTTTTAGGTTTTACATGTCCTGGTATGGAAAAACTCCTAAATTTGTTTTTCACTACTGTAAGGCCTACCTATATCATAGGATAACATTGGGTTACCTTATTACATTTAATAAGTGTTACCTTTTGATTGAGAATAGATAGAAATGTTATGGTTAGACTCAATCAATTGTAATTTAAAAATTCTCTATAATGGCAAAGTTGGATTTTACATCACAATTCTGAAAATTTCACTGAAGGTCGGCGTTTTCCTGCCCTATCCATTTTTGGCCATTGCCAGTGTCCAGGGCCACATGAATGTGAATGGCTCTGCTGAGACAAAGAGGAATGGGTGTAAGCAGGATGGATTGCTGCCCCCACTTACTCAAATGGCTACCTCTAGCACACACACAACCTGGCACTAATATTTTGTTACCCCAGACTTCTTGGAGCCTTGACAGGGGAAGGGAATAACTTTCCAGAACCAAGTGTGGGGTTATCCTTGAAGATTCTCCCACTTCAAAGGCTGGCACCAGATATAAATATTGGACCCTCAGGGCACTTCTTTAGTACACTCCTGGACCTGTGGAAGACCTCAGAAGGGTCGCCTGGACCCCCGTAGCACTGTCCTCCTGCTTGAGGCCTGCACTGTTCTCCAGAAGACTGTCCTGCGGCTACCAGTGGACTGCCCTGCTGCTTGAGGCCTACCTTGCACCACGGAGGACTGCCTTGCTGCTTGACCCCAGGACTACCAGAGTGACTCCAAGGGCTAGTTGGCTGGCCTCCTGTATGGGTTACAGGAACATACCAAGCTCCGGAGACCTTGAAACCTGCACCTAGCCTTTGCTGGAGTGAGTCCTAACCTCCAAGTTGTGCCCCTCCACTCTTGACCCTTGGAAGTGGTGTTAGGAGGTGCCTCTCCTGTCTAACCCTAAAAGTTGGGACTTTTCACCAAAAAGTGCCAGAAAAACTGACAGAAGACAGTGATCTACCTGCCAGATGATCTGCTCAAGGTGCATCGCTGGTCGGCCTGATTTTGCGGTAGCTCCTGCCACGTTCTTCTCCACAGCAGCAAATCCAGTTCAACGGGAACTCAGAGCGACGGTATCCAGCCTCGTGGAGCCCTCTTCGGCTACAGCTTGCTGCTTCATCCCACTGGAGGTTTTCAACTACCAGAAAGCTGTCTAAGTCCAAGGGTAAAAATCTTCACCATGCTCAACGACGAAAGGCTCCCCATTCCCCTGCTCAGAGCATTTTCCCGCGATCGTCAATGACTTCCCTAAAACCTCATCTAGCTCTCCACAGTGACGACGACTCCTCCTTGAACACAGCCTGCTGTCCTGCTCGCTGAACTCTACCTTCTCCTGGACTTTTTCTTCATAAAAATGTCTAAGTCTGAAGGTAACCTGTGACCGGGCCCAATACAATCTGTACTTGGCACTTCCATAGTTTAGGTGCTTTTTCGCACTAAAAACTTTAAAAATCATAACTTTGGTTCTACTGATTGGATTTAATTTGTTTTGGTTTAATTTTATTAACTAACATTTACTCTATTTTTCTAAATTGGATTGAGATTTTTCTTGTGTTTTCACTTTATTACTGTTTTGTAATTTGAAGTCCATCATAAATACTTTACACATTGCCTCTAAGTTCAGTTTGACTGCTTTTGTGCCAAGCTATTAGACGGTTAAGCACAAGTTTATTTAGTGACATTTGCAGTTCAACCTGACAAGGATTGTGGATGTTGTTAAGTAGGGTTTTCACCCCCTCAATCAATAACCCTATTTCTTATCCATTAACCCAGCGAGCCTGCACTTGTGGTACTTTTTGCTTATATTCCTTGTAGTTCCTGTTAAAGAACACTGTACTCATGGGCATTTTCCTTTGCATAGGATTTCGTTTTGGTTTAATAAAGTACTTATCTTTTAAGCACTGTATCGGACAACCATTATTGCATGCTATTTGGTAATTGTAGAGCTCTGCGTCTCTAGCCCCCTCATTGCCTCCCTACCCTGCTATTCTGAAGGTCAAGTGCTGAAAGGTGTTCTTAGTGTTCAGTCTGTAGTGCCATAGGTCGGCCCCAAGGATAGCAGTGGCTAAAGGTGTCAACCATCACAAGGGTGGCCAAATCACCAGTACCACTTCTTATCAATTGGTCCGCTAAACAGGTTGAAACATCAGCCCACTCTCCTCTCAACTAGACAATTGTTATAATGTAATACTATGCTCACTCTACCCTCAGACTGCCTGCTCACTGCCTCAGGATATATCAGCTCTTCTATCATTGCACTCACTCTCTGCCACTTCTCCCCACAGCTCTCATCTCAGTATGTTCGCTCTCTTACAAGTCTGTTTGTTCTTCCTACTCACTGCCAGGCTTGCTTGCTCTCCCCAGCCTATGTGCGTGGGATGCCTAAACTCTGTCCACATTCAGAGAGTTTTAATTAACTTGAAAATAATGATTAATTAAGGTAAACATATGTTAGGCATGACTAGGCTGCAGCCTGCTGCATTGTACATTTCATTGAAGAAAAAGTGTGTTCCTTTTTTATGAACGAGCGTTCTAAGGTAATGTGTCTTTATTTTATCAGAAAATCATGGAAAATACTATCTCAGCTATGGTCTTTGTTCTAAAGCAAATGTAGTGTTTTGCTATTCTCTCTGGTAGGACGTCTATGCATGATGTTTCTTCAGTTGCTAGTTTCCAGCTATCAAGCCAAATTGCACCATAGTTAAGCAAGCCATTGTAATCCTGTGCTTAATAATATGTAAGCTCATATCATATCATTACCTAACTATGCATCACCCTAACCAATAGGCTATGATAGTTATTAGGTACTGCAAGGGTTGTTGTCATTTGCTAATCCAATCCTTCTATTTCATGTCATACCATGAAATGTGTATGCCTTCTGTAACTAGAAGTCTATAAAAGACGTGTTAATGTGGAGACAAGCCAGAGATTTTTGTTTTTCCTATGAAGGCAGACTCTATGTCAGTCTCTTTATTGACTTTGATTGATACTTAGGATCATGCTAATTCCCTGATTAACTAACTTACTTTTTGCTTTCAGTTATTATATTCTTTAAATAAACCCATGAGGATAATAACTTGGAATCTTGTCACGTGCAAATTGTATTGAATGCCTGGGACTAAATCTATGAGTGACTCAGTCAGTTCTTATCCTACTTAAAAACCTTCTTAATGTATTAATTAGAGCGTCAACAGATTTTGGTGGAGAATGCGGGCAACAGATTATTAGTTAAGCTAATCACACTAATTAAGATAATTAACAAAAATGTAGGTTGTCTGGGAGTTGGAGAATATGGAAGGTGGTCTGAGTATTGTCAGAGTGCCCATAGCAGTGGTCTAATGAGTTGTACTGGTGAGCATTAGTAGGGTTTTGGACAATGATACATTTTCCGATGAGTTGTGTGTTTTGGAGATTGTATTCATGTTATGTTATGGTATCTTGTTGTTGTGCATGGAATTGAATATGTGATGTGTTGTAATGTGTTGCGTGGGTTGTATTGAAGAGGATTGTTGACTTTATGTGATTTAATAGAAAGGTTTGGATATTGGAGAACCCGAGATAAAGTGCCTGTGGAGGTTTAAGGGAATACATTTTATGGTCCTTAATAGCCTAGTTCCGATTGAGCACTAATTAGGAGTAGTGGTGTATTTTCTGTGCACGAGGACAGACAAATCTGTTTCCAAGGGCAGGCTATCGCTAGTCAAAAGCCTATCTCAGTGTGGGGATGGGTAGAGCCTTGAAGTGTTACTTTCCTTTTCGGATGAGTCAACACCACCTACCCCGCATCCAGCTCACTTACCCCCTCAGCCAACCCACTCTACACCTGTTCTAACACTGTGCCCATTTTCTCCAGTCCACCAATTCTTCTTTCAAGAAGCTCACTCTCACTCAGCCTGCCTGCCCTCCCTGAACATACCGGCACTCCTAAAAGCCTGCCCAACAACCCCTCTCAGCCTTCCCGAGTCTCTTCCACGGCTTGCCTGCTCAAGCTCTTCAAGCCACCCTGCTCACTTCCTCTAGAAGGCCATCTCAAGTTCGCCTGTTCAATGTCCCAGCTTTTGTAACGCTGTCCTGCTCTCCCCCTGTCTTACAGTTCTCCCCTCAGCCTGCCGGCTCTCCCTCACACTAAGCCCACTCTCTTCCAAATTGCCCATCAACCTGCCCCCTAGTCTGCTTGTTATAGACGCTCTTTCCCTGCTTGCCAGCTCTGCACCAGACTACTGACTCCCTGTCCACTCTCCTCCCAGTATGTTCTGCCCCAAATCAATCTAATCCAATCTGTGTGTCTCCCTCCTCGTCCCAAGCTTGCCTGCTTTCTCCTTAGCCTACCCACGTTCCCCTCGGCCTGTCTATGGTCATGACCTCAGCCTACTGTTCTCCTCCAGTCTACCACTTCTCAACCTGCTCGCTCTGCTCCCAGTATACCCAGTCTCCTCTTAATTCCTGCGCTTCTCCCTGTGTGACTGTTCTCCCTACTCTCACCTCATACTCTCTCTCCAGCTTCACCACGCTCCCAAAGCCAAACCACTCTCACCTCAGTCTGTCTGATCACTCCCTCACCCTGTCCACTCTCCCCCAACAGCCTGCTAGATTTTGCCCTCAAAGCAGCCACTCTCCTAGCTGTTCTAACACTCTGCCAACTTCTCCTCATAGCCTGCCTGCTCTCCTCCCAGTTTACCTGGCCCCCACCGTCTGGTTGTTCTCCCTCTCTCCCCTCAGCCTATCAGCTCTCCCCTCATACTGCCTGTTCACCCACCTAGTGGCCTCCTCAACTCCTCAGACTGCCCACTCTCCTATCACTTCTATCATTGTGTCCACTTTTTCTATGTTTGCCGCTTCTTCTCCGGGCCTCCCTAGTCTCCCCTTCAGACTGCCTGCTTCCTCTTCAGCCTCCCAGCTTTCCCATCAGGATATCCACACTCCCCTCAGCTCATCCGGTCAACCCATCAGCTTACTTATTCTACCAGCTCTTCTAACGCTCTGCCGAGTTTAGGCTGCCACTTGTCCCCTCAGCCTCCCTGCTCCTCTCCTAGTAAGCCAGCTATCCTCTAGTCTGCTCATTCCCTTCCCAGCAGGACCACTTGATTTCCAATCTGCTTGTTCTGCCTACTCTGTCTACTCAGCTTGCCTGGGTAGGTACTCTTTGAGCCTACCCATGCCCTCCTCTCAAGCGTAACCACTAACGTCCTCCAGCCCACCTGCTCGCCCCTTCAGTCTTTCTGCTCATTCCCTCAGCCTACCTTCTCAGCCCCTTAGCCCAACATTCGCCCCCTCATCCCACCCACTCTGACAGCTACTCAGCATTCTGCTCACTCTCCCGTAGTCCACCATTTCTCCCCACAACTAGTCTGCTCTTTTCTCATTATGCATGCTATCCCACAAGTTTGCTTGTTCTTCCTGCTCTCCACTTAGCTCGCCATTGATGGAGCAGGTTTTGGAGAAAATAAACCTGCTCGGATTAAGTCCTCAGTAACATTTACTCACAGTGTGCTGTGAAAATAACGTGCAAAAACACGAAAACACGGGGAAACGCTTTTGCGCATGCGTGCACTAATGCGTGGCATAATGCATGAAAACTAGCCGCATTTGCGGTTCTGCTTAAAAAGAAAAAGAAAATAATAATAATGCCGCTTTTTGCACATTAATGCTCTTGCTACAATTACCACTGGGGATAGTGCAATGGTGGGTGGTGAACAGTGAGATTTTTATTTCATAGAAAATAATAATCTTTGTGTTTTGTTCATCGTAGTGATGCACACATGGGCCTACATCTTTGCATGTCATTCGAGGGTTAACGCAGAAATAAAAATGAATAAATATGCTGGAAATCGAGCTCTGAGAGAGAATGGAGAAGACAGCGGCTGATAACCTTCAAAGATTATTGTATGACTGCCAAGTAACGGAAGGATGGCCGTGGGATCAAGTGCAAATGCTACAAACTCATTCCGCAGAGAAACTGTTAGAGGCAAACAATGAAAGTGTAGAGACTTCCAACATGTTATTTTTTGGAGGAAATGTGTATTCATGGGACGTGCTTGATGTAATGAGAAAACTGTGAAACAAAGAATTCTGTGAAAACATGGACGTGACTATGGTGGTATGATAGAACACCCCTAAACTGACCAATGAGAGACTGAGTTTCTGAAACGTAGCTACAATGATGGGTTGGACATGTAGGTTTTAGGGGTATAACTAGGGGTGCCTGGGGGTCGTTGGGCGCGCGTCTTTGGAGAAGCTAGAGAGAGGGAGATCGTCGCTGTCCGTCGGTTTGCTATCCAGATTGAGGCCTGTTTATTTTCTGTTCCTGTCCTACTCTTTGTTCCCTGAACCTTCTCGGGAACTCCCATCTACTTCCCATGGCCAGGGGGTAGATTTTCCTCTGAAATATTTGAGTTAGGTATAACTAAATGATCCATACTTTTGCATAATCATTTGCAAATGTATATTTGTTTCTGAATCTTTTGTCTCTTCATCTATCCACTCCCTCATTTGCATAATTGTTCAGTTGATAGTGAGTTTGACACTGTTTGCTCTGATTAATGTTCTCTCTCTGTGATTGAATCTATGTTTGCTTTGTAAACCTGTACAAGATGAGTATTTTACCTTCATGTTATTTTGCGATGAACACTGTTAACCTTACACTGAGTTTGTGGTTTATTTAGTAATATAGATAGATAGTTAGTGCTAATTGTTAATGTAGGGCCGGAGTCCCAGTTCCGCTCCACTGTCAACAAATGCGAGACCCGGGACTCCTCACTCCAACGTTAGGCCAAGCAAGGACACCGTTTGAGATAGCCCTGCTCACCCCCTTAGTAGTTTGGCACGAGCAGCACGAGTGTACAGTATGTGCAACCACACTCACAGCAACCCACTGGTGACACCACAAATGGACTCCACACGAGTTTGATAAAACGAGAATAAACTTTATATAGAAAGATATATGATCAGACCACACGATACATAAGCCAACATATAATAAAGGGTAATATTCGTTCCGGCTGGCTGGTAGGTTCAAATCCCAACCACCGCTTTCAAAATGCTATGCTGGTCGCAATGCTAGAATCACACACGTTGCAATGGACAAACAATAGTGCGCTGCGTAACGATACAATCCTGTGCTGGGCAAAGGATAAATAATACAATGCGTAACGATACACCCCGATACCTTGCAATGGGAGAAATAATGCAACGCGTACCGCTACAATCATGTACTGCACAATGAAGGAATAATGCAATGCGTCACACCCCAATCACGTACTTTGCAATGAAGAATAATGCAATGCGCGTCGCTACAATCATGTACTTTGCAATGAAGGAATAGTGCAATGCGTAGCTACAATCATGTACTTTGCAATGAAGAAATAATGCAATGCGGGCCGCTACAATCCTGTACTTTGCAATGGAGAAATAATGCAATGCGTAGCGCTACAATCGTGTACTTCGTTATGCAGAAATAATGTCAGGCGTCATAAGACAGTCCGGCAGTTCGTTAGCAGCAATATTGGCAATGTGTATTACGACAGTCAGCCTCTTCGATAACAGTTGCCCCCCATACGTATCAATGATGACACAAAGTACAGCTTCTCACTCTGGCCCCAGTACTGCCACTCCTGAACGCAGTACGGGCCCCAATCTGAGCCGAAGCAAAGGCTCACGTCGCCAGAAAGACTGAGAGGCCGAGAGAGTGTCCCTCCGAGCCCGCACCCCGCCCAGGCAGTGATCCACGTTACCTGGGGGCGCTACCCCACTCTCCTCTCCTCCTTCAGCGATCTGGGCCTTCCGTGTAGAACTTTCTCAATGGGCCTCAGCGGCAGGGCGCGACTGTTAGGAAGGTCTCAGGCGGCCGTGGGGCACACGTACCCCACGCCCATGAGATTACGTTACTCCGGGTGCACGTTCACCCCAGCACCCTCCGGGTCTCCTCTGGCACGAGCCACACACACAACGATGATGGGACTTCACGTCGACTCCAAGTGCACGTTCACCAGGCACTCCTTCCTGCGGTCTCAGTTGGCACCAAGACACGCACACCGCGTTGCAGAGACTCACTTTCTTCCGGTGCACACGATGATCAGCCCATTACCTCCACAGTCCCAGGTTGCACCAAAGCACGCACACTGCTTCACTGAGACTTACTCCAACTCCGGTGCACCGATATCCAGGCACTCTTCACCAACGCCTTCGGCCGCACCCCGACACGCTCACCGTGTCCGAGCCTCACTTCTCCTCCGGTGCACTCGATGACCAGGCGCTCTTCACCAGCGCCTCCGGTGCACCCCGACATGCACCCTGCGCTTCCGAGACTCACTCCACTTCCGATGCACACGTTGACCAGGCGCTCCTCACCAACGCCTCCTGTGCACCACGACACGCACCCTGCGCGTCCGAGACTCCTTTCACCTCCGATGCACCCGCTGACCAGGCGCTCTTCACCAGCGCCTGCGGTGCACCGAGACACGCACCCTGCGCGTCCTAGTCTCACTTCACCTTCGATGCACATGTTGACCAGGCGCTCTTCACCAACGCCTCCTGTGCACCACGACACGCACCCAGCGCGTCCGAGACTCCCTTCACCTCCGATGCACCCGCTGACCAGGCGCTCTTCACCAGTGCCCTGCGGTGCACCACGACACGCACCCTGCGCGTCCGAGTCTCACGTCACCTCCGATGCACACGCTGACCAGGCGCTCAACACCAACGCCTGCGGTGCACCACGACACGCACACTGCGCGTCCGAGACTCACTTCACCTTCGGTGCACACGTTGACCAGGCGCTCTTCACCAACGCCTCCTGTGTACCCACGACACGCACCCAGCGCGTCCGAGAATCCTTTCACCTCCGATGCACCCGCTGACCAGGCGCTCTTCACTCAGCGCCTGCAGTGCACCACGACACGCACCGTGCGCGTCCGAGTCTCCACGTCACCTCCGATGCACACGCTGACCAGGCGCTCTTCACCAACGCCTGCGGTGCACCACGACACGCACCCCAGCGCGTCCGAGTCTCGCTTCTCCTCCGTGTGTCCAAGATCACAGGGCACACCTTCCGAGGGTCTCAAGCTGCCACAACACGCGCCCACCGCGTCCACTTTGGAAACTTGCTCCGGAAACAGAGAGCAGCTAGGCACAAAACACAGTCTTCTTCAAGCAGTGGGGACCCAGCGCACAAAGCACAGTCCCAACAGCCTGTTCCTTGGTTAAAGCAGCAAACTGCAGACCAGCCCCAGATCACGAAGGAAGGGTCAGTCCTTCCCAGCAGTCTCTTCAGTTGTTCCTTCCTTAGCAGAGGTTCCTCTTGACCACGAAATGGGTCCAAGCCTTTTCAGTCTCAATCCATTTCTATTCCAATGTTCAGGGTCTCAGCTCTCATAGTTATACCCCTAAATGTCTTTGAAGTTCGTTGGGCTCAGGGGTCCCTGACCCTGCCTAAATCAGTTCTGGGTGTCTCCCTCCCAGTGTCACCTTTCTCCCTTTGATTCTGGGGGTCTGGATCCTTAACCCCTTGACCGCGATCGGAATTCGCTCGTGTGCTGGACATTCCGATCGCGGGTGGGCTCCGTGACGAGCACAGCTCGTCATGCGCATGCGCTGTCAGCGCAGCATGACGAGCTGAGCTCGTCATGAGCACGGAAGGGGTTAATCACTCAGGAGGAGATGGGTCAAATGTTTTATAGCCGCAACCCAGGCCTCTTCACCTCCCGGTGCTTTTCTCGCCTACTCTCCAGAAGCAGGTCAGCCTGGTGCCATATCAACCCCTCCCTGGGTCAAGAACTCCCCGGCTCCTCTCCCCTCTCAGATCCAGACAGTCAATCCACATTCAGCAGAGACACACAGAAATGCTTAAAGCACAAAACTCAGCCACTTTCTAAACGAGTGGTTTCTGAACAGACAGTGACAAAACCATTTTCATAGAAAGATGTGTTATGACGCTGTGAGTTTATACATACTAAACTTCACCTCTCCATTTTAAACTTATGGGAAACTAGGCTAACAAACACAATACCCAGCCTCTCATTCTGTCCTATGGGCAGAATGGCCTTTCACCAGTGAAAAAACGAAATGGAGTGTTTTTCACTGTCAGGACATAACACACACCTCAGTATATGTCCTGCCTTTTACTTACACTGCACCCTGCACAGGGGTTGCCCAGGGACCTACCACAGGGGTGCCCACTGTGTATGCAAAAGGGAAAGTAAGGCCTGACAAGTGGTTGCACTTGTCAGGACAACATGCTAACTTAGCAAACTGCGAGCAGGCCCTACACTGCAGGCCTGAGTTCCTTTCTCCGCGCACCTTTGCATTACTAGCCCTGGCACACGCAGTGCACATCACTAGGGACTTTACTAGTAAGGCAACATACCAATCATGGCCAACCAATTACCATTATACTTTACACAGGGAACACTTGTACTTTGACACTGATCAGCAGTGGCAAAGTACTCAAAGCATCTAAATTGGCAACTCTATGTCAGGAAAACGGTCTAGGGGAAAGCAAAAAGTTTTGGGAACTTTAGCCAAAAAAGCCAAGTCCTACACAACCCCCTCCCAGCCAAAAGCCAGGGTAGACCAATCTCATTACCTTGATGGACTTCCCGGCTTCGGGGCGAGAGAACGAGGACGCAGGCCCTCTACCACAGGGACACCCTCCTGTTCCACGCCTTCCTGTCCCCAGGGGGTCTTCTTGATCACTACTCCCTGAGCCAACAATGCTGTTCCATGGATCTCTCCTGGCCAGGGGGACCCCTCCAGGGTGCTAGTCCCATGCCAACCCCACCCTGGAGTGGTACCCTGGGAAGGCCCATCGGTCAGGATACTACCCCCAGTCATCCTGCCCTCCAGGTTAAAAGTGGGTTTACCCTGGTCACTTCTAGGGGACCCAGCCCCACTGGCTGGGCACTGTCCCACGGGTGTTCCCACTGGGGAACACAACCCTCTTTTATCCTTCCATTTATTTTTCTGGGCCTGCCACTTAGGAATGGCACCCACAAACTTCAGGATGGCAGGAGCTCTGGCTACAGACTCCCCACGCCCTCCTGACGCTAGGTGTCCTTCCTCACACCTCTGGCAAGTAGGCACTAGGCCTCCACCCAGGGGCTCTCCCTACGGCCCCCCCCAGTTTCCCTGGGTGGTGCTGCTGATCCCTGGGGGTGCTGCTTACTCTTCCTCCTCCCCTTTTGAGACAAGGGGCTAGCCAGCAACCCCTCCTCACTACTCTGGGATCTCCTTGCGCCACTTGGCCCTTCTTCCCTCTCTGGGGCCTTTTCAGGCCCCTGGACCCATGACCAGGGGTCCGGTTCTTGTGCAGGCTCCCGGGAATCAAGGAGTACACACCTTAACCCGAGGGTGGCGCAATCCTGGAAAATAATTTCTGAGCCTAGGCTCCCCTGGGGCCAAATTGGACAACCCCTCCAAATCATTTACCATGCTAACCACTACCCAATATTCCAATGCACACTTGTACTCATCCACACTTGGCACTGGCTGTGCGCTGCCACCATTCGACCTGGACTCTGCTTTTGTACCCTTAATGTCCAGTTCCCTCATGCTTAACTCATGAGCGAAGAAAATCGTTCCTCTTCCAACGCGAGAGCGTTCCTGCTCTCTTCTGCTTGCGTTTCAAGTTTTAACACCTCCAACTCATGCAGTCTGACACTTTGGTTTTCCTCCAACTCCTCTGGTGAAAAACTCCTCCCTGAATGGCAACTACCAGCCCCTGCGGCTGGTCCCTCCACTGGCAAATCCTGTGGACCAAATCCATTCCCTGGGTCATCCTCATCCACCTCAACATCACCAGTCTCCTGAGCCTCTTTGGCTTCCCACCAGGCCCTCAAGGCCACTTGCAGCTCCTCCTTCTTGGCGCTAGCCTTCATGGGACATCCCAAAGCTCTGCAGAATTTCCTCAACTGATCAACCTTGCTAGGTAAACAATGCCTCAATGTTAAACTCTAATTCTGCAGCCGCAGCACTCACTCCGGCTATCTGGCTCCCCTCCTGAGACATGATGTGTGGTTTAAAGGTTACTCAACAATAGAACCAACAATTCAAAACAATACGTTGTTGCGTCGTGGTCTGCGATCAATTTATGATGTACACCAATTACTGTGAGTGGTTTTGCACACACGCGTTTCAATTACATTAGGATCGTATCCCACCGCTCTGCCGCCAAATGTTGGAAGCCGGAGTCCCAGTCCCGCTCCACTGTCACCAAATGCGAGACCCGGGACTCCTCACTCAACGTTAGGCCAAGTAAGGACACCGTTTCAGATAGCCCTGGTCACCCCCTTAGTAGCTTGGCACGAGCAACCAGGCCTATCTCCAAGGCACGAGTATACAGTATGTGCAACCACACTCACAGCAACCCACTGGTGACACCACAAATGGACTACACACGAGTTTGATAAAACAAGTATAAATTTTATATAGAAAGATATACAATCAGACCACATGATACATAAGCCAACTATATAATAAAGGGTAATATTCGTTCTGGCTGGCTGGTAGGTTCAAATCTCAGCCAGCGCTTTCAAAATGCTATGCTGGTCGCAATGCTAGAATCACACACGTTGCAATGGACAAACAATAGTGTGCTGCGTAACGATACAATACTGTGCTGGGCAAAGGATAAATGATACAATGCGTAACGATACACCTGGTACCTTGCAATGGGAGAAATAATGCAATGCGTACCGCTACAATCATGTACTGTGCAATGAAGGAATAATGCAATGCGTCACACCCCAATGACGTACTTTGCAATGAAGAAATAATGCAATGCGCGTCGCTACAATCATGTACTTTGCAATGAAGGAATAGTGCAATGCGTAGCTACAATCATGTACTTTGCAATGAAGAAATAATGCAATGCGGGCCGCTACAATCCTGTACTTTGCAATGGAGAAATAATGCAATGCGTAGCGCTACAATCGTGTGCCTGTTATGCAGAAATAATGTCAGGCATCATAAGACAGTCCGGCAGTTCGTTAGCAGCAATATTGGCAATGTGTATTACGACAGTCAGCCTCTTCGATAACAGTTGCCCCCCATACGTATCAATGATGACATAAAGTACAGCTTCTCACTCTGGCCCCAGTACTGCCACTCCTGAACGCAGTACGGGCCCCAATCTGAGCCGAAGCAAAGGCTCACGTCGCCAGAAGGACTGAGAGGCCGAGAGAGTGTCCCTCCGAGCCCGCACCCACGCCCAGGCAGTGATCCCATGTTACCTGGGGCGTGACCCCACTCTCCTCTACTCCTTCAGCGATCTGGGCCTTCCGTGTAGAACTTTCTCAATGGGCCTCAGCGGCTCGGCCTGGCAGCTCAGCTCCTCCGGTGCTGCCGGTCCGAGCCACAACTGTTAGGAAGGTCTCAGGCGGCGGCGGGGCACGCGTGCCCCACGCCCCTGAGATTACGTTACTCCGGGTACACGTTCACCCCAGCACCCTCCGGGTCTCCTCTGGCACGAAGCCACACACAAACGATGATGGGATTTCACGTCGACTCCGAGTGAACGTTCACCAGGCACTCCTTCCTGCGGTCTCAGTTGGCATCCAAGACACGCACACCGCGTTGCAGAGAACTCACTTTCTTCCGGTGCACACGATGATCAGCCCATTACCTCCACAGTCCCAGAGTTGCACCAAAGCACGCACACTGCTTCACTGAGACTTACTCCAACTCCGGTGCCCCGATATCCAGGCGCTCTTCACCAACGCCTTCAGCCGCACCCGACACGCTCACCGTGTCCGAGCGTCACTTCTCCTCCGGCGCACTCGATGACCAGGCACTCTTCACCAGCGCCTCCGGTGCACCCCGACATGTACCCTGCGCATCCGAGACTCACTCCACTTCCGATGCACGCGTTGAGCAGGAGCTCCTCACCAACGCCTCCTGTGCACCACGACACGCACCCTGCGCGTCTGAGACTCCTTTCACCTCCGATGCACCCGCTTACCAGGCGCTCTTCACCAGCGCCTGTGGTGCACCACGACACGCACCCTGCGCATCCGAGTCTCACGTCACCTCTGATGCACACGCTGACCAGGCGCTCTTCACCAACGCCTGCGGTGCACCAACGACACCGCACCCTGCGCGGCCCGAGACTCACTTCACCTTCGGTGCACACGTTGACCAGGGGCTCTTCACCAACGCCTTCTGTGCACCGCGACACGCACCCAGCGCGTCCGAGTCTCGCTTCTCCTCCGTGTGTCCAAGATCACAGGGCACACCTTCCGAGGGTCTCAAGCTGCCACAACACGCGCCCACCGCGTTGGCTTGAAACTTCTCTGGAAACTTTTATGTTCCTGTGTTTCCAAACAGGGAGCCAGCTCACCTCGGGCCCTTGGGGTAACAAGACACATCACAAAGCACAGTCTTCTTCAAGCAGGGGGACCCAGCGCACAAAGCACAGTCCCAACAGCCTCTTCCTTGGTTAAAACAGCAAACTGCAGACCAGCCCCAGATCACGAAGGAAGGGTCGGTCCTTCCCAGCAGTCTCTTCAGTTGTTCCTTCCTTAGCAGAGGTTCCTCTTGACCACGAAATGGGTCCAAGCCTTTTCAGTCTCAATCTATTTCTATTCCAAAGTTCAGGGGTCTCAGCTCTCATAGTTATACCCCTAAATGTCTTTGAAGTTCGATTGTGCTCAGGGGTCCCTGACCCCTGCCTAAATCAGTTCTGGGTGTCTCCCTCCCAGTGTCACCTTTCTCCCTTTGATACTGGGGGTCTGGATCCTTAATCACACAGCAGGAGATGGGTCAAATGTTGTTAGTAGCCGCAACCCAGGCCTCTTCACCTCCAGGTGCTTTTCCTCGCCTACTCTCCAGATGCAGGTCAGCCTGGTGCCATATCAACCCCTCCCTGGGTCAAGACCTCCCCCGGCTCCTCTCCCCTCTCAGATCCAGACAGTCAATCCACATTCAGCAGAGACACACAGAAATGCTTAAAGCACAAAACTCAGCCACTTTCTAAAAGAGTGGTTTCTGAACAGACAGTGACAAAAACCACTTTCATAGAAAGATGTGTTATGACGCTGTGAGTTCATACATACTAAACTTCACCTCTCCATTTTAAACTTATGGGAAACTAGGCTAACAAACACAATACCCAGCCTCTCCTATTCTGTCCTATGGG